>OY856186.1:382992537-383517537 GCA_963693315.1 Diogma glabrata | reverse complement strand
TTAATTTACCATAACCCGTGTTATGGATTTTTATATTAACTTCGCTCGAGAAATTTTTTTATTAAACCCAAAATAGATTTGGCGCTTGCTCCGTTGATATAAATAGGTGGACACCAATTAATTTTTTTGCTTTAATTGATTTTAATAACATGAATTCAGATTGGAGAGTGCAAAGGACTACAATTCAGTCATCATCCTATTATACTAATAAATTACATGAATAACAGGTTTCCGACTGGAGATTGCAGGCGAGAAATTTTAGATACGGGATTGCTGATTGGCGATTGCAGATTATATGTATAGGTGATTGTCCTTGTGATTGTCTCGTAACAGTAGTAGCTAGATACGATTTGCCAGGTGTCTGTAGCCGGGTCGTTCACTCCTAACTAACAATTACCTACCTATCCTTACCTATTGTTATATGTAAAACGACTGTAGGAAGTGGCCCGGCCGTAATCCGGGAGTCTCGCCTAGTGCTTGGTCCTACAGTCCAATCAATCAATCAAGACCCCGGGAAATCGCCATGTTTCGGAGTTTCCCGAGGGAAAAAGCGGCCGAATCAAGGAAAATGGCAGATAAAAAAGTTGTAGGACTCGTCAGGGACAAGCGTCTTACGAAGTATAAAATATGTGGTAATCACAAAATTATGTAGGTGAAGGCCCAGGGACTAATAAGGATACAAAACAAGCACTCAAGCTCAGAAACGTGCCTCTCAAATAAAATACAATAATTTAAAACGCTTAAAACATCTCAAATTACAAAAAATTATAAATAATTATAAAAAAACGAACAACCATTAAAAAAAGATTGAATAAAACTAAAAATTGAATCAGAAAATTTATTAACAATTATTATAAATAAGTTATAAAAAATTATCAATTTTTATTGTTAATAAATAAAGACGCTTGAAAAAATTGAGAAGACTGACATGACACAAGACTTAAAACACGACTTAAACAATACTAAAATTGATGCGATGTGATTTTAATCATTTAAAGTGACATGACTTGCCTTCGGTTATTGGAGTTTTAAACGTGGTCAAAGTTTAAGCGAGTTTAGACTTTTAAAAGTTTCGTCGTAAAAGTTGTTTTCATCGCATACGTTTGATTGTGCGTATTGTAGTAGGAGGTTTACTGGTCACGTATGCCGAGCGCGCAAGTTACTGTTACACGACCGCTAACTGTGGAAGTAAATCAACAATCTCTTCCATGTGAATCCTTGTAGAAGTAAATCAACAATCCTTGATGTGAATAGAGATATTGTTATTTGCAATGTAAATTAAGAAGTTCATCATATTATGAAAATAAAAAACGAAAACAAGAACAATTTTTCTATAAAAATCTCTTTTATTTGAATAAAAAAGTTTAATAATGTACAAATTAAAAGAAAAACAAACAATAATAGAATTTATCTATTAGGACCACGCCCATTTTGGTGAATACTTTTCAAAATTAAATATATCTGGCTGACCAAAATGATCAGCATCCAAACTAGAACTGGACCAACGAAATGGGCGTAATTTTTTATTCGAAGCATACGAAACATCTTCCCGGACGGACATTTTACGTTCATAATTGCTACTTTTTTGATTTGCTGCTGATAATTTTGCTAACTTTTGACTTTTTTTAGTTTCATGTTGAAATAATGGGCCAGAAATAGCCTCAAGTATTTGCTCGCCTAAATTTGTTTCAGAATATAATTTTAAATCAATATTCCCATATGCGATTGGTTCTTCATTTTTTTCTAAATCACCACGGTATGCACGTTGTTTTAAAAATTTCGATATAGACTCTAAATCGGTAATATTATCAAATAATACAGGCGATAAACGATTATTTGATTCATTGCTAATCGTTAATCGATTAATATCACGTGTTTCTTGAAAATGTGGAATTCCATTTCCATACCAATATCCAGTTTTAAAAATACTTTCAGTCTCATCTTCTCCATGTAATCGACCAGGAACTTGATCAACGATCCATATTATTCCTTTATGCAATTTTATTGGTGTTTTAGTTGTTTCATCATAGCTTGTATTAGCATCTTCAATTTCATTTGTTTTTGGGTTTGTTTCATCAGTTGACACAGTGTCTTCATTGGTGGCCGATGTTGGTAATGTTAAGTTAAGATTTGTTAAACTTTCTAAGTTGATATGATGAAATCGTTTCGTATCAATAATTAACCATTGTTTTGCTCCTGTATTTGGATGTCGTGACATTATTCTTGCCCATGACCGACCACTATGTGCCAAGCGATTAGCGGTCATAATTCGAGCTGATAAAAAAACTGTATTTTCGAAATCAATCTTTGCCCATAATTTGAAATTGTTATACACCATTTCAGCTCCTATAATAGCCAGTTTTATGTGATCTCCATGAACCAAATAAAAATCATCTAATGATGAAATCGTTCCTGGATAGCTTGTAAACACCATATCATTTCCAGGTACCAAATGACTTTTTTTGTCTGGTGAAAAATGATAATGGAAATGATATTTTTTTAACACTCTCAGCATCTTGGAATAACTTCCTCCAGAACTATGCCCTATTAATAATTTAACTGTATCAGTCTGTGGTAATATTTTTAACACCATTCGTGATTTGACATCATCAAATACATATTCTTGGTTTTCGTTTTCAGAACTCTCACCCGAAAACTCTGTAATATTTTCCTTTTTATTTTTATTTAAGAAGAAATGGTCATAAAACATTTTTAGATCTTTCACGTCTGCAGCCGAGTTCATAAGTAGGAAGTCTGAAAAAGGTATTTCCCAATCGGAACGTGATCTTTTAACACCTTTACGAAAACCAATATCAATCCCTTCTAATTGATAATAAAATAACCGAACTTGATACCAATAATGATCACGACTGGATTGACCTCTTACTTTCTTATCAACACCCATTATTGATTCATAATTTGTTAAAATAAATTCTCTCAACCAAGAACAATAAGCTTGGGTCTCTTCTGATTCTCCACAGTACGACTGAATTGTACTGAAACGAAAACAAAAATAACATGTTAGCTATACAACATTTTTAAATATTAAAGAATCTGTTTGTATTTGTCGGCAAATTTAATTTTTTGAAATGCAATAACTTTTTCCCGATTTTTTAATTTTTTTGTCAACAATGTTAACAATATTTGTATGTTCTTACAAAATGAAAAAGAAGCATATTTCTTATTCCTATTATATTTTACCAAAACAATTATAAAATCTCTTGTTACCCTTATTAATTTCGATCTTAGAATTGTGTGAAAAAACATTAATTTCATTAAAACGTTTTTAATTTCATAATCGTTTTACTGTACGATACATAGTATTAATAATATGGCGGTTTGTAAAACAGGTTTTCTTAAAACTTAGACTGGATATACAACAATTGGGGATAGTATATTTACACAATTCATTTATGACAGACAGCTATTATTATTTGCCGTTGCTGCAAATATTATCAGACTAACACCCTTATCCTGCAAAAATTGCTTCTAAACATTGACCCATATTTAGGCTCAGATATATATGGACAATGGAGCTCCAAATTTAACGAACCAGCATTCAAAAAATACTTGAATATCACTGTAGAAACTGAAACGTGTACACTCTCGAACATCCTACTATTTCACATAGACTTTCATAAGACACAAAAGGGTAGGTATATGTATAGGTATAAGTATCATAGCTATGGAGGAATTTAATATCGACAAACAATTGTTAGGGAGATATTCTGTTTTCTAAGATAGCCGTTTCTCTCGAAGATAACTTGTGATTAACACGTGATTTCAGAGTTGTCTTGATATTCATGCATAACGTAGATATGGTAGACTCAAGATGTGCATACAGACTTTGAGATGTGCATACATCGGAAGCACTATAGCAGAGCTACCAGCGCACACGATAAGAGATTTAGCTGTAGTGGCCAGGACGGTCACCAAGAAACCTGGCTTCAAAGGATCAAATTGTGCGTCACAGGACTTACCTTGCATTACTATTAGGAAAAACGTGTTACTTTTCAACTAACATTTTTCAACTGTTATTATAATTTATAACTCGGAAGTACCTGAAACTAAATCCAATCAATACACTTTACTGGAAGCCTCTCAAGTTCGTATCGACAGTCATATTTTCAATAAGTTCTTTTATTGTCAATAAACGACATTTGATCTGCTACTAACTGATACTTTCTAACTTTTACTGTATGCCAAAAATGACTAAAGTTGTCGTCTATTCTCTAACAGTTTAAGACTCCTTAAAAACCATCGTCCGATTCCTAACTGCAGCCACTTTATATTTTTAACAAGTTGGGATCACCTCAACGATTTGTTAGTCTGGGATTTTGAGAGCTCGTGCCCTGAAACGAGGCAACGAGGTGCACATAAGTTAGTCTGGAGGAACAAAAACCTTGATAAGCTAAATTGAACTTCTGAACAGGGCACTGAAAACTTATGATGAAGCTGATTGGGCTCTGTACGACTGAGACCATCACAGACGGTGCTTCACTAATGCGGGCTTTGATAAAGGATCCTTTAGCGAGACTGGATAATATTAAATTATCCAACGATACTCACACTAGAAGGGAGCTTATACAGTACTACTCCACCACCATTTTCCTGGCTGTGTACTTGGGGAGATTGCTTAGGAAGCAGTCGCAGAAAATAGGGAAAAACATAACCGAATGAACTGAGTAATCACCAATAGAATTGTATCGCCGCTCTTTCTTGGGCTATCAGTCCCTTTAAGCCATTCAAATCTCCAGGTCCAGACGGAATTTGGCCTATTATGGTACAACAGTGCCTGGACATAATAGAAGATAGTTTAGTAAGGATCTTAGTGCCCTGTATAGCTCTTGGTTATGTACCCCAGCCCTGGAAAAACGTGAGAGTCGTCTTTACCTCAAAACCAGGGAAAATCGACTACTGCGAGGCGAAAAACTTCAGAACGATCAGTCCTTCTTCATACCTTCTTTCAAGTTCTTGAGGAGGTTGACCGACCTTTACATTGAAAATGTCTGACTGAAGAAACCTCGCTAAGGAAGAGGCAACACGCTTATGAAACAGGAACGTCTACGGACACAATCCTTTCAGAGGTGGTCTCTGATATTGAAGAGACAATCTCTAAAAAGGCTATCACTCTTGGTGCTTTTCTTGACATAGAAGGGCTTTCGACAAAGCCACTTTTGAGTTACTCCTTAACGGAGGGGAAAGGTACGGTGTAAACAAAACACTTAAGATAAATACTACGGGCGCTGCAAAGTCGATATCTGTTTATTCACACGAAGGACAAAACCACAATCCAGGTAGGTGTGAACCTCGGATGTCTCCAAAGGAGCCTTCTATCACCCCTGCTGTGGAACATGATGGTAAACCAGCTCCTTATTGAATTAAATGTTATGGGCTAAACACATAAGTCTATGCCGAAGATATTAGTATTCTTTTCAAAAAAGATAATATGGGGTATCTTCGCAGAAAAATGCAGAACGCCTTGAATATTACCAAGAGTTGGTGTTGGAAAAATGGTCTCCCGATCAATGCCTCTAAGACACAGTTCGTTGCGTTTACCAACAGAAGGACACTAAACAACTTCACTCTTCCTTCAATCGGTAATCACACATTAACACACCATGATAATGTAAAGTATCTTGGTGTTACTCTCGACAAGCGGCTTATTTTGGTTGTTCAAGTTAAGACTAAATGCGCAAACACAGTTCGCGTTCTGTGGCAGTGGAGGAGGGCTTTTGTGGGCTGACTTTGAAAATAGTCTACTAGCTGTTTAAAGTAGTTGTTAGACCTATTGTCAGCTGTGGGTCCCTTGCATGGCTTTCGAAAACTTTTGTTGAGAATGCAATAAAAAACTGGAGGCGGTACAAAGGCTTGCTTGCTTATGTATCACTACTACTTTCAGGACTACGCCTATAGCGAGTCTGAAGGTTTTATTAGGTTTTCCTCTTTTGCATATATTTGTAAGTACGGAGTCTCCCAAGCCAACAAAAACTCCTACTGTAACTCCTCTAACTACCTTTCGAAAGCAGTATAGAGTTGTAATTTCAACGGTAGATGATCGGTCTGTAGCTGATTTGCTATTGGACAGTGCAGCCAACACTTTGGACATCTAGACAATTGGAAATGGTGCATGAGCCACGAGCTGAGGTCTACTTCAGAAATGAAGATCTTGGGCTGCAATTTCTACTGAGCGAATCCACAGTCATTCATGCTGAGGTATTCGCCATAAATGTAGTATCGAGGCGAGCTAAGGAGCTTAAGTGGTCTGGCAAGATCATTAATATTTTTACTGATAGCCAAGCTGCTCTAAAAGCTCTGGAAAACTACACTATCAAGTCAAAAATAGTACAAGAATTTCGGGTTCAAGAACAGAATATCACTGATATGGACAGCAGGGTATAGTGCAAATCTCGGGAAAAAGCTAATGATTTAGCAAAGAGTTCCGCAGGGAGGTTCATAGACTCTGAATCAGGAATTGGTATATCAAAAGGCAGGATAAGATCGCCAGTCGAACAGGTTCTCTTTTGATCCAGTAACTCTCAATCAAGGGACAGAGAAAGCTGCAAGGTCTCTAAGATGTTTACTCCACGGTTGAGATGGCAAACCACCGAATTTCTGTTAAAACTGACCCGGTCAGACTGTAGGCTAATGGTGGGACTACTAACACGTCACCAACATGTGAATAAAAATTTTGGTTCGGCTTCGAGTAGAAAATGATTCGTCTTAAAGAGGATGAAACAGTCTCTCACCTTATGAGAAAATGTTAGGTTCTTTCAGGGATCCGCAGCAGCATGTTAGGATCGAACTACCTACGGATAGAAGATTTCTAGATGGATAGATTCAAGGCTATATACTTTTTTCAAAAAGGTCTACAGTTCTTGAATATGAGGATGGCATGAGAACTTAACAGTCATTGTTGCCTCACCCTCTTCCCCCTTAAAAAAATGGGGAAATATCAGTTAGTTGCACATGAAATGACGTTTTTTAAAAACGATTGGTAATTGTGAAAATATGATTTTACACGAAATTGAGAGGTTTTATACTATATTGTCATTCAGATTTTCTTACTTGATACCATTTTTTCTAGGTTTTGGTGTCATCGGGCTACATCACGACAGACGGGATGAAGACTACCCCCACTAGGATACAGTGTTTGATGGAGTAGTGTAATATGAAAAATTGACCTCGTATTATTGAGTTGATGCTAAACCCAACATAGATACATTAGAAAGTACCGTCACAAACCAAAGAAATTAAGCGTTAATTACAATATCAAATAAACAAACCTACAGTCTATAATAAATTCATCTAAAAACGATCAAATGAATGATTAACGTTCATCTTTAGCAAAGTTTCAACCGAGGTAAGCTTAACAGGTTAATAACTCCAATAACAAAACATGCGCACAATAAAGCTTCAAACCCACTTAACATTTGAGCAACAATATACCTTTGTTGTGTAGCTCAAAATTTATAGTTAAATGGTTGACATTATGAATGTGTGTTGTGTGAAGCAATTTGTCAAAATTCCCGAGCAAATACTGACAATACTACAGCATATTTTGATGATTTTGTAATCTTGTATTAAAATAAATATCGAGAATTTGTCTGAACTAGGCGAGTGGTGGTTGAACCATAAAAATATATTCGGATAAATGTTCAAATCACTCTATTTCTACATTTAAGCTATTTCATAGCACAGAATTCGCGTGAATTTTACAAAAAACTAGGAATATGTCAAAAATGTTAGTTTTGTTTCCGAGGTAGATCATGTCAACAAAATTCACAAAACAAATCTCAATTCCGAGTAAAATCATATAGCAAAAACATCTTTTGTCAAAAAACGACATTTCATATTCAACTAACTGATATTTTCCAACTGCAAAAATAAGTCCCAGGTGGGAGGAGCGAGATAATAATTAATAATTAAATGATAGTCAGGATCGTCTACCTACCGCATCCATTTCGTCGGTTTAAAATATAAACTGAAAAATCCCTAGCTAGCGATGTGCTGAGCAACCAGTCAAAAAATGAGAGGAATCGGTAAAAACAGAAACAAATATTGTAAAAAAAAACAGAAAAAAATATTGTAAAAAAACATAAAAAAATATTGAGTTCATTAAAACCTAAAAGAACGCATGGTGTTGTTGTGACACATATTGTAATCCTTACTACACACAAAATATTTATTTATGATTCGCTGGGCCCGCGCCGATTTCATGTACTATACTTTGTGAGGCGCCTGTCCTTGACGAGTCCTAAAATTTTTTTTCTGTCATTTTTCTGGATTCGGCCGCTTTTTCGTTCGGCAAGCTCCGAAAAATTCCGATTGCCCAGGATCTTGTAAATTTTTTTTTGTTTAACTATGGGGGTTGGCATTTTGATTTAGAACACGAGGGTAACCTTGTCCGACAAAAATTTGTCTGCTATCGTACAGTCCGGCAACCCAAACATACCAACTGTCACTTGTCGCCTGGGCAATAACAGACACATTTTGATCGGACAAGCTTACCCTCGTGTTCTAAAACAAATTTCCAACCCCCACAGTTAAAAAAAATGTGGTTGCAAATTTACAAGATCACGGGCAATCGGCATTTTTTGGAGCTTGTCGAACAAAAAAGCGGCCAATATGAGGAAAATGGCAATCCGCAGAACAAAAGTTTTCGGACTCGTCAAGGACAGTCGCCTCACGAAGTATAAAATATGTGGTAATCATCACATGTAATCGGCGTCGGCCCAGGGACTATAAGTCACCATTTTACCAATTCGGATCGATTCTTTAATTTTTAATATAAGATCCAAAATTGACAAATAAGCTCTGTTATTGCTCTCACGTTTTGACTGAGAGCTAACCACAATGCTAGTAATCATTCAAAATATCACTCGCCAAAACCAGTTATTTTTTCGTAATTTCAAACGGATCAGAACTTCAATTTTTTAGTTGAGCTATTTTGCAATTTTCGATCTTGTATTAAAATTTTAATAATCTGCTGGAACTGGTCGAGTGGCTCCTTAATCTTAAATAGATATGAAGATGAAAAATTCAAACCAGTAACTGAGAAGATTAACTGAAAAATCAATTATGAAAAAGCTGTCTTTTGGTTTTTTGCATTTTTAAGGATATTTTTTCAAACGAACAATGGCAGTGTTCGGTCGTGTAATATCATAGAAAATATTACGATATTTTACGCCAAATATTTTTTCTAACTTCACTTCGTTGAATATTACGTCAAACAGGACTGAACAGCCAAAAGATAGATAGATTCATACGTCAAACATTAGTGTCCGACCACTTTTATTTCAATTAATTTTATCACAAAAGATAAATTTAGCTCGAAAACAACAAAACCAATTTTATCAAGAATAGTTATCACAAAAATGTAAGCAAAAACAAAACCAAAAGCAGCTGCGTTTTTTTAATGTGGGTCAGGGTCGTCTAGATCAAGTCTATTTTTTACATGTAAAAATAACAACAACATAACCTAGATATTTATCTGGGTCTAGATCAAAGATCTAAAATATTTTGGTTACATAAAATTGCAAGAGATGGCGAAACGTAGGTTTTGATTTTATAAGGTTGGTATGGTCATTTTAAAACTTATAAATAGTTGCGTTTTTTTTCATTTGGGTCAGGGTCAAGGTTTGAAAAAACGATGTGGGTCACGCAAAGAAAAAAAATATTATATTTTTAATTGTTGGCAACACTGAGCTGAGAAGAAAAAAAATTGTGAACTTGTAGCGCCATTTTGAAATTAAAACCCAATATAAAAAAAATTCAAAAAATATTTAACGTCTCTTGAAAAATAAAACTTCATATAAAAAAATTCAAAAAAAATTTAATCAGAAACACTAATCCATTTTTTTACATATGGCAATGTTCATTGATTATTGCAAATGGCGTGAAATAAAATGAAATAAAATAATTGATAAAAAATTGTAAACATCAATTCTTTAAAAACTATGGATTTTATATCGTAGATATTGCTTTAAAATTAATTTTAAGCAAATTTATTGAAATCATGTTGAAAACAAATCATATTAAAATTGATTTTAAACAAATTTAACAAAGCATCCTTGACAGTTTTTTTATTTTGAATAAATTTTCTTTGACATTTATTAGTTTTAAAATGACCATACCAACCTTATAAAATCAAAACCTACGTTTCGCCATCTCTTGCAATTTTATGTAACCAAAATATTTTAGATCATTGATCTAGACCCAGATAAATATCTGGGTTATGTTGTTGTTTTTACATGTGAAAAATAGAGTTGATCTAGACCTTGACCCTGACCCAAATGAAAAAAACGCAGCTAATGTAAAAGAAAATTAATTCAAAATAAAAAATTGTCAAAGATGCTTTATTAAATTTGTTTAAAATCAATTTTAATATGATGTGTTTTCAACATGATTTTAATAAATTTGCTTAAAATTAATTTTAAATCAATACCTACGATATAAAATCCATATTATTTAAAGATTAGATGTTTACAATTTTTTATTAATTATCAATTATTTTATTTCACGCCATTTGCAATAATCAATGAACATTGCCATATGTAAAAAAATGGATTAGTGTTTCTGATTAAATTTTTTTGAATTTTTTTTATATATTTTTTAATAAACGTTATATATTTTTTAATTTTTTTTATATTGAATTTTAATTTCAAAATGGCACTACAAGTTCACGATTTTTTTTCTTCTCAGCTCAGTGTTGCCAACAATTTAAAATACAATATTTTTTTTCTTTGCGTGACCCACATACCCACACCCCCTTTCCGGAACTTTTACCGAGTGAGTTGATTTTTCTAAATTTCCTTAAAATTTACCCTAAATTTTACGACCATCCAAATACTGCTAAGAACTTTTTTTGTTTCAAAACTGATTGACCCTGGTCTATTTGATGATATCACAAAGATATAGACCGAACTGCATAAGTTCATATACAAAGTCACTGTCAGGGTAGACACTTCTTAAATGTCGCGTCTTCTCTTTGGCATTCTCTTGGGCATCAACATCTTATTTATGAAAAAAAGACCTAACGTACCGAGTAAGTCACTGATTACGTTAAAAAAGAACATCAACTTAGGGAAATAAATGAGGAAAGTAAAGCTAGAATTAAAGAGAAGAAAATGTTAGCATAAATCTTACTAAAACAGAAATGGTTCTTGTGATGAGTAAGTACAAAATGACATATAGAGAGAAAGCTCAACTGGAATCTGTAGGAACATAAAAATGAAGATTCATGTTCGACGGGAAATTAAAATAATATATGTTTAAAGTAAAAAGCATTAACAAGGACGTAGTGACTACTAGATGACATCCTAAAGACCAATTTTCCGGGTCTTATAAAGCGCTGGCTTGGCAAGTATCTTAGAGGTCGCCAAACATGCGTCGAGTTTCGGAACTGTAAGTCCAAGATGAGAGTACTACGACAAGGAGTTCCACAAGGCGGAGTTCTCTCACCTTCATTGTTTAATCTCTACTTAAGCAGCTTACCTGCCCCGCCGGAAGGAATAACCATCACGTCATATGCAGACGATTGCACAGTGCTTGCAACAGGTAACAACCTAGAACAACTCACCAATATCCTAAACACCTACCTTAACATCCTCAATGAGTTGTTTAAAACAAGGAAATTAAAACTTTCTACAGAAAAATAACTTTCTACAGAAAAATCCCATTCTACACTATTCACCACATGGAAGAAGGAGGTAAACACAGCACTAAGCACTGTGCCGGATGGAAAATCTCCCATATCAAACTTCCTTCTATTCGTCACATTGCCCAATTCTTCTCGTGTCTAATAATCTGTTCTAAAAGTAGTTTCTAATTATTCTTCTAAAGTCTAATGACCGTCTCCAAAATTTTTTTCAAGTTTTTTGTTTTACTAAATAATTGGTTGACATTTTACAATCCAAGAAATCCAATGCAGGTATAATTTCCATCGTTTAACGTTGAAACTGTTATAACACCAAACTAAGGTAAATAAACTAATTGAAGACACGTGAATTATGAATTACAATAATTAATGTGTCGATATTAAGTTTATTAACCTTGGTGTGTATATTGATTGAATTTTCTTTGATTTGGTAATTTGAAAACAAATCAAGTTACAAATAAATTCTATAATTTTAATGAATTGGCGAAAACTTCAAAAACTTTGGACGGATGGATTAAAAATTTTGGGTTGTCGAGGATTGAATCTTAAAGTGGACAGATGTTCGATTTGTGAGACTTATATTCGATTTTGTTTAAGTTTGTTCCGTTAAAGTTTAAGTTAATTTTTGTGAAATATATAGTTTAGTCATTGTGATTTTGGTGTTTTGTATTGAAATATAACTATAACCATAGACAAATAATAATATAAGACAGTTGAAGTTATAAACTAGTGCTATTTTAACAATTTTCTTTTGTTAAGTTTGAACAAACAATATAATATATGTTAGAAAAAACGAAAATTATAAAATAATTTAAAATAAATTAAGGTTGTCGTTTGTGTGACGAAAATAAATAATATAAAATAAAAAAACTAAGATAAATTTTGCTGCTAAGGGACAAACCATTGTGCCATTATTTATACCATTAGGTATAGTTAAAAATTATATAACTGGTTTTTTGTAAACTGCGCGAAGTGGTTTTTATATTTAAATAAAAAAAAAGGGAAGATAATTCAAAAATATTATAAATTGTATATGATCCTGAACTATGTATACTATGTGATTGAACTATGTGATTACATCGAGAAATAGTAAATAGAAAAAAAATATTTAATCATATAACATGGTATTGTATTTGTGTTATCCACTGTGTTTATGGATGGATGCTAACTGAGCCCTGCCTATGGAATGAGGTCAACAGACGACGAAGGATTCAGTAAGGTATGATTTAGTATAATTATTATTATTGTAGTATTATTGAACTATGTGATTACATTTAGATGTTATTTGTTAGATGTTATTTGTTGTTATTTAGATGTTTGTATTCATAAGTTTTTGCATTTATGTTTGGTATACCCGTTTTAATTTTTGTTAGTATGTGTTAGTTTGTTTTCTAAAATGGTGTGAGTGGGACATGTAAATTCCTTGGGTTCCTTTCCTTTTATCGTGTTGTTTGGGGTTTTAATGGCAATCGCTCCCACTGGTAATACTATTTCATTTAATTTAATGTCTAAAAGCAGTCCCCTGATATCAAAGGAACAACGAGGAAAACCACGACCCAGGCCGAGAGCTTAAGTCCGGAGCAAGTGACTGCTTCCTCATCATTGTTCTTCGATTTCCAGATACAGCGGATATTTTCTGTAATTGTTGTTTGCAGTGGATTAGTACGAGTTTGTGTTACTTCTGAAACGTTCAAATTTCTGTTTTTGTTTCAATGAAGAGATCTGGCTTAGTCAATAACACAAACTTATTCAAGCTACTTTAGTTTAAACCCAATCCGCCTGTATCAGCATCTGCATTGATAACATACTTATTCCTACAGTAAAAAATCCGAGATTGTTGGGGGTAACATTCGACCCACTGCTTAAATTTAATGCCCATGCACAACAAGTGAACTCCAGACTTAAGAACAGGAATAATGCATTGAAAGCACTAGCGGGTAGTTCATGGGGCAAGGATAAAAATACAATAATTGCAAACTATGGACACCCCAAGTTGCGGACACGCACTGGAAGAAGTTACAAACAACAGAAAACGCAGCCTTGCGAACTGCGACCGGATGTCATTTGATGTCCCATCGAGATCCCCTGCACGAGGAATGTAACATACTGCCAGTCTATGAACATAATGAGATGCTACCTAAACAATATCTATTGACCTGTCATAAAGAGCAGCATCCCTGTAATGATACCATATCGCACATTGAACCACCAAGAGACATAAGGAAGACAGCAAGATGCTTTCTGCATGAGGTGAGAGACCATCAAGTAACAGGCAACATCGACGAGGTTACTTATAGAACAGGCTTAAAAGCACTTCATACAAAAGCTGTTGAGGACGTTCTAGGAACTACGCGGAACGAGGAACTACGCCCCAAATAGAGTTCTAAATAAAAAGCCACCAAAAGTCGCTGTCGAAGAGGTCTTATTGCCCCGTAGCACCAGATCCCTCCTAGCTCAACTAAGATCCGGTTGGTCTCGCATCCCAAACAACTACATGTGTAGAATTGATCCTTATTGACAAGTGTCCCGTATGTGAGGGCACGCCGCATGATGTAGACCGCCTACTCAGATGTCCTAAAAGTGTAACTAACCTGACGAAGGAAGATTTGTGGTACTGCCCAAAAGCAGTAGCAGAGTTCCTGAGCCTGGACATGGAGCCGGAGGATTAGCACCTAAACCGTCGCTACAACAACAACAACGTAGTGACACATAGTCCGTTTTTCTTTTTCTCATCTTTATATATTTTAATTATTAATATAGTTTTTAATATTTAATTTAGATCGATAAAGCTATTATTGGATTGTTCTGTAAATTATTTATTATTATTTTTACTGCGCGACGTCTGGCGACCTGGAAACATTAGTAAATTATATGGATTTTGTTTTTCATGAAATATTGCACAATACAGTTATCTATAGGGCCAAGCTTTTATAAAACTAAATATAAGGGAAAGAGCAAAAGAGCTGGCAAGACACTCAATTTAAAAGCTATGCCCAAAATATAAAAACCGGCACTTCAAATGGTCACTGACTTTACATACCTGAATCAGACCGATCCTGGACCTCGATTATGGAATGCGATATACGTTGAGAAAGCACGGTGCTTTTAAAAAATATTGTGTGCAACACAACATGTTTCTTAATTGTATTAGTAATTAAAATAAAAAGTAATAAAATGACAGTAGACCAATATTTTGTGGATATTTTTATGTGGGCATTAATTTTCACTGTAAGATGTCATAAACATTACCTTTTGAGGTAATGTTTTCATATTGCTTATGAGTCGAAAGTGCATAAGAAGGTACAATTCTTGAAGGATTTGTTAATTTATTCTAGGTTTATAACTTTTAGGTTAAATGGAACCAAAATTAATTTTAATTTATTTGTAAATTGTTTCATTTTGTAAATTGAGAGTTGAGTTGAGTTTAAATGATATCGTAGAAGATGCTAATGGGATGGGTAGTGAGAAGGGTTACTGCGTCAAAGGAGATACAATAATGGTCTTGGTTAAAGAAATAAGTTGAGACTCATTTAGTTTTGAGGGCAAATGAGTTTTTAACGTTTAAGATGTTTGAAGAAATGTGTTTGAAAATCTTGGATAGAAATATGAACAAATTGTGCGCTAGTCTACCTATCCAGGATACGATATGTGTTATCGGTATTCAAGACACATGTATTTGGGATAAGCCGTTTATTTGGTTACTGTTATGTGTTGTTAGGTATTTTTTGATTAGGGCACTAGTGTTTTTTTTTCTTTTAGTTCTTTAACCAGTAAATTGTTTTAGTTTGTAATTAGTGTCACGTTTTAGAATTTATACGAGCTAGAATGCTGAGTAAGCGGTTTTATTTATTAATATACACAGTCTTTGTAATGGTTACTGTTGTCTCGGTTGTAGGCAGGTACAATGAACACATTGGGATTGTTTAATGTTCCGGAAACTAATTGGTAGTGGAAGCATTGGTAGTGCTTGATAAGGTTTTCTATTCTAAAACAAATGTTGTCCATTGTTTTTATTTTAGTTTGCCGATATGGATTGCTTGTTTTGTGTTCGCTATTAGAAAGAAACATAGAAGATTTTTACATGAGTAAGAAATTGAGAAATAAGGATAAATAGAGAATTAAGTTTTGTTTTAAGAAATTGAAGTGTTTGTTTGAATTTGTTGAATTATAGCAAAAAGATAGGGGCGTACTTGACTGCTTCGTTCACACGAATGATCAAAAAATAATTCGCTAAATCTTGTGTTTAGACGCGTGTATTTGTATCCTCAACTTATGCTTTGGCAAGGTTATCGTGTATTGGCCACAGAAGACAACGGCAATAGTTTTCAGAGAGGAAGGCGGGTGGAATTTCAAGAGAGTCATCTCTAATATCCCCACCTCAAGTGTCAACTGGAAAAAATATAACCACATCTGCTTCGGTGAAGTGCTAAAGTCGTTTACCACGGTAGCTTCGCAGATGTCACCGAGGAAGAACAGAGATTAATGAATAAAGGAACACCGATGTTCCTTGCTAGGTGGTCTATGCGTTGCCGAGGTAAATGTTCACCACGCCATCCATAATAACGTCAGCTATTTCCAGGACATTTTCTAAGAAACATCCTGGGCTCACTATGACACAAAAACCCTGCATTTATGAAAAGGGCTAAAGTGTTCCCTCTAAATAATGATGTAATCAATTGGTACATGAACGGCTAAAAACCAAGGTAGGAAAGGACACTGGGGTATTTGGATTTAGAACTAAAAACTTTGAACCTTAATTGGCACCAAGCTACAAGAGGTTTTTAAGGTACTAAGCGCATACACCATCACTCCCAAAACGGTTGAAGACTGTGTGAACAAGCTCAACAAGCTAGGAAATGGTAACAATATAAAAGTTTACTATAGATGCCTGGTAATTTGGGCATCGCTGGTAATGATGAAGCTAACAAGGAAGCGTACAATAACATCCTCTGGTTGGAACCCTTTTGTGGACAATGGACAAAATCTATTGGCGGAAACATGCGGAAAGAATTATGATAGAGTGCTGCAAGCCCTAGAATAATCCCTAGGGCTTAATACAGTCCAAGTAGTTAATTTGGTTGTGCAATCAAATCAAAAAAGAGCAGTAATGTGCTCTAGGTAAATAGGACTTTGTTACAAGACACTGTATATATTAAGAAACGCCTTAAGAATATTGGTATGGATGAGAGAGACGAATGTAGAATTTGTCTTTTAGAGGAAGAGACCCCAGTTTATCTTCCAAAGATTGAAGAGTTTTGATCTAAACGAGGTGTCTTATGAACGGGCAGAACCTGCATTAACTTAACCTTCTCAATATCATGAAGTTCCTGAAGGAGAATGAATGGAAATATTTTTAGAGTAAACCACGTTAGCTGCACTCTCCCTCAAAAATAAATTGAGCTCCTTTACCTTAATACTGTGAATGAATGGTTAAGAAGCAGAAAGGTACTTTCTACTGAAAAGTTCACATTTACACGTATTACCACATAGAAGAAGAAGGTAAATGCCACACTAAAGACCAGCGTTGACAACATGCTCATTCCAATGTTCAAAATGTCAAAACTATTAGTGGTGACCTTTTATCTCCTTAAATTTCATGCTCATGCACAACGGTTGAACTAATAACTGACAAATAATACAGTAAAAGCACTAATAGAGCATCGGTGCAAGATAAAAATACAGATATGTATTGCTAAAGTTGAAAGCCATCAGGACAAGCAGTTTAAACTACGACACATCTATATGAACTCTCGATTATTGATTATTTAAATTAGATACATCACCATATAAAACTTTGTCTCAAAATATTATCATATATATGTATGTATGTTTATCAGATCCAGATAAACTTCCCGATAGAAAACATCACAATTTCAGAATTACAAAAAAATATGTATAAGTACTTCAATAATTACTAATATTTACTAACAAAATTAGCTAATAATTGTTGAAATAATTATTAAATCCATTCGTAAACAAACAATTCTTTTGAAGTGTCAAACGAATTTTTCTTCAAAAATAATTTATACGAACGTAGTTTTTTAGATTTTAGACCAATATCATTACTAATACACTTACACCAAAAATTGAGCTATTATCGCTTTCGCATTCCATAATCGGGGTCCTGATGTTTGGTGTAATCATCTCGTCGAAGATATAATCCAGTGCCGTCAACATAAAAATAAACAGTGCCGTCAACATAGAGTCAGACAGTATCAAAACACAATCCTTCGTTCGACTCAATGGTCACAGTAAATTAGTAGACGTATCAGATCCCTATGAATCCTAAACAAGCAAAATAAACTTAAAAACATTAACTAAATTCCTCCCAGACAATGGTTTGAAAATTGAAAGGAATTTCGGAGCATTAATACTATCCAACGAAGCTTGACTTGATTTTGTGGCGGACAATGTGAAAAAAAATTATATCTCCTTCAAACTAGGCATTGGGAAGAATCAGTAAACCTTCTTACTCTCCAGGAAAACCCAAAAGTATTCTGAAGGGATGCAGAGAAATTTTAACGGATGTCTTCAATCTTGATAGAAAAGTGTAGAACGGAGTCCTCAGAGTTTCGAAACTTGGTCCGTTTGAAGAATAATCTAGTATAAGCTAGAACATTTATAAACATTTATGTGATGTTGATCCAAACTGCAATGTAGTCATTGGAGCTAAGTAGACCTTCTACTAAATAAAAAAGTATTATGTCGTTGATCGAAATATCAGATTGGTTTTGAACTAAAAAAAAATTATATTTTGCATAACTTAAGTTAAAAAGTAAGACATTTGGAAAGTTAATTTAGTTGGAGGAACAGCGCTCAAATTAATTCATAGTCTTGTGATCACGGTTTAATATTTTCAAATTTAATATGTAACTAATAAGAATACAAATGAGTTGCAGATAATGTAGATAAGGAGCCAATGGTTTTCGGATGTGAAAATTGCAGTTGCAGAAATGCTCAAGGAAATAATCTTTACGTAAACAATTTTGTTTCCAAATTAACTCTGTACAAATTAAATAAACAAAACATCAAACTTGAAATTTTGTGTTTGGATCAAACTTGACCGTTCAGTTCCATTTAACAAAAATTCCGAAAATTTAACAATATGAGTCACAAACAAAATAGTTAAACTGATGACATACTAAAACAAGAAAATGATATTATTAATAGGAAATTTATTCACAATATTTGCAATCACAATAATCAAGTGATACATGCTAATTGACTTTGAAAAGTAACTGCAAATAATGTTACATTGAGCTTGGATTAGAAAATCTCGTTAAAACAATATTTATGTATTCATAATAATTTAAATAAATAAATAGGAAGCAAACAACTTCTTCTAAAACGTTAATGAAAATAGCAAAGTTAAATTTCGATCGCTCACGATAAGTGAGTGGTTTTTCTTGACAGTGATCGAATTAAAATTAACTACATATGGATTTTCTTCATAATTTTAACAGAATAAATGCTAAGATAACTTATTTGAAATATTTTAAAGGGACACAAAGGATTTTCTTAAATTTTCATTACACTCTCTGGTAGTGTTTGAAGCAACGATAAAAACAGAATCTGATGCATGTTAATATTTGTTAACACTCTGAAATACTTATATTTTGCCATAGTTGTAGTTCTTGTACAACTATTTTTATTATCACCTTAATTTCTTGAACAACTCTTTGTACTACTTCCTCCAATTTTTCCACGACAGTTTTAATTTATGCTAACAAATAGTGTTATTAGGAAGCACGTTGAAGCAACGTCAGCATCAGTTTTTGTTAGATTAATAATGATAATGTTTTATTTAATCATACAAGATTGTTGACATGATATATGGATTGCTATTTATAGGAGTTTTCAAAAGAATAAAATTAGATTAGGATATTAAAAATATTTATCTGTCTGGTATTAAGATAACGAACTTTTAAAACGTATAAATCTGACAGTTATATTAATTTTTTTCAAGTAGCAGAAAATTTACTATATTTATATTAAAAAAGCATTTGTAAATAATACTACATTTTAATGTTTATATGATTACTCGTCAGAATATTCGTACTGTGGTTATAAACCATAAGTGAATGTTACTTTTTGTTTAAAAAATACAAGAAAAAAGTTATTATTTTACTTGTCTCATTACATACAACAAGTAAAAGCAATACTTTAGTAATAATAAAATAAAACATACTTTAACCAATGAGAGTAAATATTACTCCAAGTCAATGCACCTTCTAGTATACCAGCCGCATAGGCTTGTTTCTGATCTGGATATTCTGGTTGTGTTTCTATTTCTATTTGCGCCCAACCATTTTCAAATATTGTATCTTTATAGCATATGCGAGCAGCACCTTTTGCAATACTTTCCAAATCATTTTGTTGTCCCCAAAATTCCACTTGAAAACCAGCTTTAGCTGACCAAAATGCAGTTGCACAATACGGTCCATCAAACGTGGGCCTAAAATACAAAATAAAACAAATTACTTATTATGAAAACGATTACTCGATAAAAAAAACTACCTTTTTACATCAGCTACAAAATATATGAAAATTGATAGCAATATAGCGCTTAGTAAAATAAATGAACTAAGTTTGGTTTTAAACCAGGAAGCACCAACGACTTTTAACATTTTAAAATTGAAAATTTACAAATTATCACAATTAAAAACGAATAAAATATAATTTTAAAACCAACAAAGAAAATGACTCAAATAAATTTAAAGTTAAAAGAAGTTAAAATTATAATAAAAAAAAAATTAAATAAAACTTATTTTAACAAAAATTGAATATAATTTAAATCAGATATAACCAAAACCATTGGTTTTAGTTGTAATTTCGAAACTTCAAAATAAAAGCAAGTCTCGTTAGTTCCGGGGAACGTTAAGACTGTAGAAGCCAACTTTTCGGATGATGCGAAAACGGCTGACATCTGAAATCGAATTTATATTTATAGGAGGTTCTAGTTTGCCGCTCTTGTCAACTTGATGATATTTGAAATGGTTTCGCTGCTTTTAAAATCAAATAAAATTCTATTGTTTCCGATGTTGTTGGTTTTCCAAAATCAAAAATTAACTAAATAAAACAATACTATTGGTTTCTTTTAATTCTCCTAATATTCTTTGAGATATATTCTGGTTATCTTTCCCTAAAAAGAAAAGGAAATAAAACGATATTAGAAATTTATTCATGTTTGTTTTATATATAGGTTTTAATAATTTGAATGTTTCAATTAATTTTTTTTTAATTTAAGGACCAATCAAATGCTTTTCGACTACTCGCCACCTTAAGTTCGATTATTGATGGTGTTCAATGATGGTTTAGTTTCAAAGGATAAACCAAATAATTTTTTTACAACCAAGTAAGTTAAATGTTAAAAACTAAGATGAGTGATTTTGTAACAAGTAAAAATTATCTTGGCTCTGTAACAAAACAAACCTAAAATCTTCCAGAATTTTTTAAACTACCTTGAAAATCCAAAAACATGCTACACTTCAATTTTAATTTAAATGATCATCTTCAATTAAACTAAAACTGTTAACCTGATATATGTTGAGTTTTATTGTTTAATTATCTATTTACTTTTTTAAGTAGCGTATTTAACTGCGTTGACCCAAATGCAGCGTACTTGGACGATATTCACGTTTTTGTAAGCAAGTTTTCCAAATAACGTTTTATATGTCGCTTTAAATAATGATTCGCTTAATATTACAAAATACATTGAAAGTAATATTAAATTGGTTGTAAATTTTCACACCAAATTACTTGTATATGTTCATATTGGTTATTTGCATTTCTAATTATACCCAAGAATTTAAAAAAAATACATAATTACATAAAAGAGAAAACTATTTGTTTAATTTTTTGCATTGATAATTTATGACACCTCTTAATTTCTGTGTTACATATATAATTTAAAATAGAATGTTATTAGGTACATAGAAATCACACTTCATTAACATGAAACTGGAGCATGAAACACGAACTATCATCAAGTTTAACAAGCTTGTTAATGTAATATTTCCCCAATTATTAGTAATAAATGTCGTCAAATCAAATCAAATCAAATCAATCAAATGTTATATCAAATATTAAACAAAAAAAAATTATTTTGTCTAGTTATAAATAGTAAATATTTGTCGAAATTTTTTTCTTGCTCGATCGACAAAAACGACTCTTTCGACTAGACAAAATAGTTAGGGGAGGAAATAGACAGCAAGTAAAATTGCTCTGTGCTTTCCAGCTTTTATTAACTTCTGAGCTTAATTGTTAACTTCTTACACGAAATTTTCGCAGAAGTGCAGAGCAAAAAATATTGATAGAACTAATTCATGAAGGATTTTTAAAATTTTGTTATAAAACAAATCCTTACTGTCAGTTGTCTGTTAAAAGAACTAATGCTCATACACTCAATTAATTCATAAAATTCCTAGGTTATATACACTAAACGCCTATATGCTTTTTAAACTTCCACCTGCTCCTATTAAAAACCCTTTACTACATTTCCCCTTTCAAAATTTAGCGAGCTTTTAATCATTTTGAATTTGTTCAAACTTTTCGCTCCGGTAAATTAACAACTAAAACTAAATGAACAGGGAAGACTGGTTAAAATGTAAACATAATTAGAAACACACATTTTGTAAACATTTTAAAAACAGAGATATGAAAAAAAAATTGTTGTGTTATTTAAATCAAATTTTCTTTAAAATGACACTATTTGCCATAGCTACCAGACACTCGAAAATCACTGTGTTATGATCATTATCGCTATATTTTTCGTTTAACATTAACAGATGGTAAACAAAAAATCCCATTTTGATTTTATCAAATTTATCGATCGATCCATCAAGTTCAAATTTAGGAGAGCTTTAGGTTGAAAAGGTAAATTTTGTACGTAGCATTGTGTACAAAATCAACTTGGGTAAGATCTCAAGTTTTCTATTCGAACCCTTAATTACGTACAGAAGTCATGAGTTTTGAAAAAATGCGTTCGATTTGCATTCGGCAGCATGTTATAAAATTGTGCACACAAACGTTGGCCGCATATAATAAAAACGAAGCTAAATGAAATTTATTTAATGATAAGAATAATAAACAATGAATAAAAAAAAATTGAGAATGAAAAAGTAGTTTAAAATTTTCTATAATGGTTGATTTCATTTAAATTTTTATGAGCTTTCGTAATAATAAATTGACGAATTTTATTTTATTTTTATCTAAAATCATGTGCGAAAAAATTTTTTTGGTGAAGGTTAATAAAAACATTCACAAAAACAAACGGGCGCTTTGAATAATTAATTTTAGTGATTCAAAAAAATTATTACAATTATTTAATATTTTTTGATTAACATTTTTCATGTCGGGTTACTTATATTTAAATTTATTTTTTTATAATATCAAGAAAATTGGGGAAAATTAATGTTATTTTTTATATGTAAGCCAAATATTTCAATTTTTTGAAATCTGATTTTTTTTTAATTTAAATTGTATCGTTAAAAAAAGCAAAAAAAGGGACGCCTCATTTGCAAATGCAATCACACATTCATTTTCATTTCAGAACTTCAAAATACGACCGCAATCTTCATTTGTTGTAATGACGTTACCAAAAATATTTGTCTAGGAAAAATGCATAATGTTTAGAACATCCTAGTGACAAAAGTCATATTTTGTTTTTAATAAGAAGTGTTGTGTAGTAGGAATTACAAAATGTGTCACAACAACACATAGATACCTTTTAAGACGTAGGTCCCACAACAACATGCGTCTTGAGGTAAAGGTGGACGCCTCTTTTAAATCTTTATGGATTGAAGGCACTCGAGGCTATTGATTCGGGCAAAGCATTTCATGTACGCACAACGAAATCCCTTTGCATTCTATTACTATGACTGTGAGTAGTCTCGACAGTTCGACCGCCCGCACAAACCGATTGACGAGTAAAACGGGGAAAAACATATGTCTGAGGCATTATAGACCTGATTTCATCCAAGCACTGCTGGTGACGATATTTATACAAAACAACGAGATCAGCAACAGTGCGACGATGTTGTAGGGAATCAAGATCTAATGTTAAATCTCGATCACCAACAATTCGTATAGCTCGCTTTTAAACAGAGTCCAAAAGAGCCAGGATAGTAACAGATGCAGCGCCCCAAACTTGACAACAATACTCCATACAGGGACGAATATAGGACTTATAAATGTGGAGTAATTGATGCGAAGTAAAATATTTTTTACATCTATTTAGGAGGCCGAGTTTTCTTGACGCGCTCTTTGCCATGGCCATTATATGATCGTTCCAGAGTAAGTCATTGGATATTGTGACTCCCAATAAACGAATGCTTTCACATTCGTCTATTTGGTCGTCACACATATTAATTGAAATATCGTTGGGAAACTCGGTCTTTGATCTGGAAACAATCAATAGCTGTGTTTTGGTGGAATTAAAATTGACCAAACTTTTGTCACCCCAATCGGCGACTTTTTTTAGGCCCTCGTTTACATTTATGGCAGCGTCTCTCCGGACGGGATTTATTCGTTCATGCATTTTACCCTTTGAAGATAGGGGGACGAATGACTTGTGCAGTGTTTCTATCATCTGCAAAACTATTTATTGGGTTACACAGAAAATTTTGAATCAACTTCACGACTGCGGGATGAAAACCGTACGCAACGAGCTTGTTGATCAAGTTGGCATGCCAAATTCAATCAAATGGACATTTGAGATGTCTAATGCGATCACGTACGTTTCACCACCTTTCTCAAGTATGCTATTCCAAAGATGTGCCACATAGTTCAATAGATCGGTTGTTATCTTTTGTTTCTAAGACCGTATTGGCTGTCAGATATCAAATGGTTGTCTTCCAAAATTTTGAATATGTGTGAATTAATATATTGCTCGTATATTTTAGACATGACTGGGAGTAAGGCTATTGGTCTATAATTTAAAATATCACATTTCGTTCCTTTTTTGGGACAGGCTGGACATTGGTCGACTTCCAGCAGGATGGATAAATACCAGATTTATAGGATTTATAAAATATTTTGGTGAGGGTTGGTGCAAGTTCTTTTGAATTTGTTTTTAGAATAACAGGAGGAATGTTGTCCAGATCAGAAGCTTTGTTGTTGTTTAACCCCCTTAAAAGTTTTTCGACAATTTTGGGTTTGAAACGTAATTGTTTCATATTAACTCCTGAAGACTGGATTTGGGGTATTTCTTTAGGAGTTTCTAAAACTGTTGAATTTGAAGCAAAGCGTTCCGCGAACAATGTAGCTTTCCTTGCAGGGTTAGTAATGATTGAGTCACCATCAATGATAGGAGGGATAGAAGATTTAGTACCACAATTTAAAGAATCAATGGCACTGTAAAAACTTTTGTCAGAAATTGACTCGAAAGTTTTGCCGCTTTCGCTCTGTCAATCTCTGCTTTTTCGTTTTCAATTATCTGGTTTGATATTTTATTAGCCTTTAAATATTGTGATCGATTAACAGAGTTCTTTTTATGAATCCAAATATTAAATAATCTACGTTTGTTTCTAAGAGCCAGTTTGGCTGCTTTCGAAAACAAATATTTTTGTTGGGGCTTCATTATTGAAAAGGGAACGAATTTGTTAATACCGAATTGAATGGTTTCAGTAAAGTTTTGAGCAGAAAAATTTACATCGTCAGTATAAAAACAATGACGATCAAAAGGGAAACCTTGAAAAAAACTTCGGAGACCATTGGTGTCCATTTTTGAAAAGTGAAATATTTTACGGGATTTGGGAACTCTAGGTAGCTAATCAGTTTTGATAATTGATGTGATTAGATAATGGTCAGAATTTCCAATACTACCCTTATCGACATCGACACTCGTAATATCTGGCATAGATGTGATATAAAGGTCTAAGAGAAAACTTTTATCACCGCCATTACGAGGAGTGAAAGTTGGGATTTTTACAATCTGCGTCAGGTCGTGCGATGCAGCAAATATTTCTGCCTGCCTTCCATTGTTGTCGTCGTCGATCATTGGAAAATTCTAACCACGATTTGTTGTGGACGTTGAAGTCACCGGTAACGATAACCTCACAACTTTGAAATTGTGCTCTAATTTCGTTTGGGATTATGTTTGTTTGGCGACCGGTATAGAGCTATTGTGAAAAAAGAAATTTCAGGTAGACAAACCTTTAATACTACTGTACTGTAGCCATCACCATGTACTTCATAATTTGGAAAGCGTTTATATGCAACACTCTCATGAATGTATGCACATACACCTTGATGGAGTTTAAAAGCTGATTCAAGCCTATATTTGGGATTTAGTGTTACGTCATAGGGATAGTTTTCAGAAACTTGTGTTTCTGTAAGAAAAAGAATATGCGGTTGGTCGTGCTCGAGATGATGTTGCACGGCGTCCCGGTTGGCATTCAATCCACAAATATTTTGAATGTGTATTTTAAATTTTTTTTTATCCAATGTGATAGTCATTTGATCAAAATATAATTTGTTTTGAAAATGGGTAACTAAACAATAAATTCTATTATATAATAAAATATGACATAGGCCAATATTTCATGATAGGATGTAAGAAATAATAAACAGGTGAAAATAAGATTTTTTAAAAATTTGAAAGGTTACTAAAATATTTATCCATGTTGTTCCTACGAGTTTAGACGCAATAAAATCCACCAACAGGCCTTCGTCTATACCTGTTAGAAGTCTATATACAACTGGGGGTGACAGGTGCCCAGAGGATGGTACTTTTGTGGTTTGACCCTGCAAGAGTCCTCTCTAGTGTGTACCCACCAGGGGGTGCTAATAAGGGAGCACCTTCCCGCGACCCGAGCGGCTAAGCCAAGGTCCCCGTTCCCGCTAGACATGACAACAGGTTTACGGTTTGCAATAGCAGGCTAGAGCCCACTATAGCCCTGGTACCTCGGGTTCGCCAAGTGCCGTATCACGGTCTAATCAGACCAGTGACCCCTGAGGGAGCATATATACCAAAGTTTTATGTTTTTATGCCTAAAAGTTCTATGCACATTTTGTGGGGGAGGGGGGGAGACTACAGAAAAACAAACTGAAGTTTTTGAATAACTGAAAAACTAAGCAGTCGATAGTTTATTAAATTTTTATTTTAAATATTACAATCTTTTTTATTTTTCTACATCAAACTCGATTCCTTAAAAAAAACTTTTGTTTTACTCTCTCATTATCTATGTCTATAAAATACAGATAAAACAAATATTTGCCATTTTTCTGTTTTCAGTCCACCCCTACTATACATTTTATAACTGTGGAAAATTTGAGTTGATAGCACTTATAGTTTTTGAGAAATTCGATTATGTAGAAATTCGAACGGACAACGAAGTCTCACCAATAGGGTACTGGTTTTACTTTTTCAAACTTTTTCAAAAAACTTAAAAATTACTAAAATAAAAAAGTGCACAAAATGTGCATAGATCCGTGCACCCATGCACATAATGTTTGTCGGGAAAGGTATAAGGTGATTTTAGCATCCTATAACAACGGTAACCATATTTGTAGGAGCAAAATTGTAGTCATTAGGCGCAAGAACATTCCATATGATTGCTTCGCGTTTCAGAGAAGGCGTAAGGATATTTTTAATTGAAACAAATTTTATCAATTTATAGGTACAAAACAGCCACTCGATCTAAAGGTGTGGTAACACTGTGCTTAAAAAATAGAGTAATCGAATGAAATTTTAAAATGATATGGCACGGGCGGGCTAATTTAACATCGAAAAACTGTTTTTGGTGACTTTGCACACTCAACAATTTATAACTCTTATACCAATTTTTAGCCATTTTGAAATTTCAGAAGTTTTTGGCAAGTCGAATGTCAGTACAGATCAATATGTATACTTCGCTTTGAAAGAATAAGAAGCAAAAATCTAAAATTTTTCAATTTTTTCTCGTTTTTGCAAACGCAATGCTACTTTGTGCCAGAAAAACAAACGTTTAAGTAATAATATTCTTGAAGTGCTAGTGATTCTCAATAAAACGCACGGTTTTTTGTTCAAATCGAATATATAAATTATTAAAGCTACGGAGAATTTTTTTAGAAAAGGAAAATTCGATATCACGAACACTCCAACGAAACAGAGTCTGTGAAATAACCAATAGGTATAAAAATGGACAACCTTTTGTGTAAGCTAGTGATTAAGAGAAATGAAAAAAATTCAAAGTAAGTTGCGTTTATATTAACCTGCTCCAGCAATGGTCTCAGCTAATGTGAACCGCTTTATCCGACAGGATAATAACGATATTATGTGTTCATCCCGGGATCATGGGCGGACAGTACAAGAAATAAAAGGTCTATCGACCAAAACAAACATACAACTGATATACTTCTCAGGTCAGGAGATCCTCTTCAACAAGCGCTTAAAAGTATTTACACTTACCAAATTTATTTGCAGAGGTCTAACAGCTGTGCAGATTGAGATCGCTTTTCAACATAGCAGAGTTAGCAAGTTCATTGCAGCATCTGCGTTCTTTTCAGGATATAAGGAGGACGTACCACGGGATAAGGTAAGTAAGCACATTCGACATTGCAGGGACAACCACCACAACCTCATAATAGCGTGCGATGCCAACGCTCATCACACCGTGTTGGGTAGTAGCAACATCAACACAAAAGATGAGTCTGCTTCAATATCTATAAAATAAAAAATGTTTATAGCTAATAAAGGCAGTTAACCCACCTTCTTAAACGCAATCAGAAACGAGGTCCTGGACCCAACTCTGAGCGACAACATCACAGAGCATTTTATCACCAGCTGGTATGTCTCGGATGAAGCTTCTATGTCGGACCATGCATACATAGGTTTCAGCATATAACATAAACTGAAGGGTAATCTCCACTTTAGAAACCTCACGTAGATCGATTGGGAGCTTTTCATCGTCAGGATAATGTAGGAATGTATGGCAGGATCAACTTCAAAATGGAACCCGAATATGCGGCAAATCAGTCCAGGAAGAAATTACCAAAACTTTCTAATTACCAAGTCTAAAAGAACCCCAAATGTGCCTTGATAAAACGGCAACTTGGAGAAGATGAGGAATAAAGCTCACAAGCTTTTTAACAGAACAAAAATGACAAACTCCTGCACATCTTACCAACTATACAACAAAGAACTCAGACGATCAAAAAGGGGCAGTTAGAGAGAGCTTTGCGGTCCGATTGATAAACTACCGGCTGCAGCTAGACTCCAAAAATTGTTTATTTTGTTTTTATTTATTTAGATGCAAAAAGTAAAAGAATAACATAAATTCTTGATAGAAGATTTCACTGAATAGACCATATCATATTATTCCAAATTAAAACTTAATTTTTTTTGAGAAATTCAAAAACTTAAAATAACGAAAAAGTTAAACAAAATATAAAAAAGGAGAAAAACAAAAAATTAAAAAAAACAACAAAGCCTAAGCATAACGCAAAGCTCAACAGTTTACAACCCAAAATTTTCATTGCAGTGAATGTTGCAATTTTCTTCCTTTGCTGTTTTTTGCACTTAAATAAGCCTGAAACCAACGCAGTTTAGTATCCTTAATTCCATTTTGTTGAAGCTTCAACAAAAATATTTCTCTTTATATTATTTCACACGCTTTGGTTAGATCCAGGAAAACTGAAATAATTACTTTCTTACACAGCAATTTTCCAATTCGTTACAACTAAGTTTACAAGAAATTCACAACTGTGAAACTGACGGAAACCAGTTTGATGATGGAAAATAATATTGTTGCTCTCTAAATGTTCTGTAAGTTGTAAGCCAACTACCTTCTCTAAAACTTTAGAGACATTACTAATCATCATATTCAAGAGTCTAAATTGGTTACATTTTCTTCTGTTGTTGTCTCTATTGGCCTTACCAATCTGTTTAAATACTAGGGAATACCTCACTTAATCTAACGTATTATTAATTACCAATATTAAATTTTCACCTACTAAATCAAAACTGGCCGTAACCGCATCCATATTTACCAAATTTATATAATTTTTTGGCCCCAGAGCACCTCTGCAACAGTACTTCAAGCCAAAAACTTCGCCATCAATTACTGTGATATTTTGTGTGAAGAGAGAGAATACAGCAATAATAGATTATACATTATTTCTAACAGTTATAGACGACGCTATTGCCTCTGAATTTGACGCGCTCTAATTTAACGCTAGTATGTAAAACTAACCGAGTCGCACGGTTAAAAACGTTTCGTTTGAATTTTTTTAAGGTGTTTATCTCTACTGTAGCCTAAGTTACAAATCGATTTTCGTGAAACGTTACTAAAGCCGCAATTAGACTATTGCAGAACTCTGCAATATTTCTGCAATGGTAGTGTGTAAAATATTCATTGCAGAAAAGTTTGGCAATGAACTTATTGCAAAACATTGCAATGACTCATTGCAATGTTTTGCAATGAGTTCATTGCCAAACTTTTCTGCAATGAATATTTTACACACTACCATTGCAGAAATATTGCAGAGTTCTGCAATAGTCTAATTGCGGCTTAAGAGGTTTCAATCATTTTTTTACTAGCTTTTGAAGTACATTGGGTAAAGGGTTGGAAGGTCCACCATACAACAGACGATTTTTTCACTGTTTGTTATGTTTTTTGCAGGGTTACGTCATTTGTTCGTGAATTAATTCTGATGACAATTTGACAAAGAGCTGATTAGTTTTTGAGCGATATTAAACAAAGCGGTGGGGGTCTCCCTAGCACCTATTTCTTGAAAGCTGAATAACATCTGATAATTAAATTAGATGAAAACTTGGTACATAAGCAGTTAGTACGGTTCACAACAATTCCGCATCCCAACTTACGGGTTTTCAGTTTCGATAAAAAAATGTTTGCATTTTTTTCAGTGTCTTTATCCAATATCCAATGCATTCTACAGTAATGATCTACGAAATTTATGAAAAAGGTTTCAATTAGTTTTAGAATATCATGATTTCCTTTTAAGGCACATCGACCAGAGTGACTGTTTTATTGAAAGTATAATAGACATTAGTATTTATCGGGGTTTCCAGGTTATCTTATGGTGAATTGTTTGATATAATTTTCTAGTCTCCATTATTTGTTTTATTTTTATTTTTGTTGTTCTTTTGGTTTTTATTTTTGTTTTTGTTAGTTTTTTTAGTTAGTTAGTTAGGTTAGTGAGTTAATTAGTTAGTTTGAGCTATAAATCTAGATCGTACAGTAACTAGTCTTCATTATGAGCTTGAATCTTCATTTTATTTCAAGCATGGTGTTTGTGTGTATATCAGAAACACCATTCTATATCTAAGCGTTAAAAATTTTGAATCAAATTCAAAATACCACAATATGGTAATTGCTATCCACGATATGGTAATTGCTATTATAATAATTGCTATCCCTTAAGATTTGTTGTTCTAATCAAACGTTGTTTTTTTTTTGTCTATATCGCATCCCTAACTCACCTGAGAACATCAACTTATTTCATGATTTATCTGAAAAAATTGATAGGATGACTGAGTATCCTAATGCCAAATTTATAGTTTTTGGTGACTTTAATGTCCACAATGAAGAATGACTCACACATAGTTCCACTGCTGATGAGATAGGTAAACAGGCTGAGTTATTTGTTCTTTACCATAATTACACACATATCATAGATCAGCCTACCAGAGTGTCTGACACTATAAAGCTGCGTGGGTCTTGTGTCTTAAAGGTTCTTTTAAGCGGTTTTCTAACCAAGCTGTGTTATTTTTTTCGAAGGGTATTCTTGAGGACATGCAGAGATTAATTCCTCATAAATTGGCCGTTCCTATAAAACTGATCTGTGGTTTTCAAATAAAAGCAAAAAGGCAATTAAAATTTTAAAAAGGAATTTCAAAAGCTTAATCAAAACAAAACCGATGAAAACCTTAGACAGTACCGAATTGAGAGAAATATATGCAGAATGCTAATAGATGCTGAAAAAAATCTCTTTAATAGGAAAAAAGCTTCCAAATTTGCTGGTTCAAGTAATTTCTTTAAAGCGGTTAAGGCTGCCCAAGGTAAGTTTTGTTAGTCTTCTCTACCTCCTCTTATTGATAGAGATATGCCGGTCATTGACCCAAAATAAAACGCCAACATTCTGGGTAATTAGTTCTCTAAAAATTCTAAACTGAGCGAACCCAATTTTTTAGCTAAGCCGATTCATAGAGTTTAATTATAAGGAATATAATTTTATAATTTAAGGAGTATAGTCGTATAATTTTTCGGAAAAACATCATTTTACAAGTTAATATTAACAAAGCATCTGAACCTGATCGTATTCTTCCAATTATTCTTAAAACATTTGCAAGGGCGCTAGCACCAATTCTCACTAAAATCTTTTATTTGTCATATAAGAAAGGAGTTTTTCCTGAAATATGGAAAATGGCAAGCGTACAACCAATTCCTAAAAATGGTAGTAAAACTGATCCTACAAATTACAGCCCCTTTTCATTTTATCGGTTGTTTCTAAAATGTTTGAGAAATACATTAGTTTTAATCTATTGAGCTTCTCAGAGTCTTCAAAACTATTCAATGAAAGACAAAACGGCTTCCAAAAAGGGAAAGTGACAACTCATTTCTGGAACAAGTCGCTTGAAAATCATGGTGAAACGTTCGGTGTTGCCTTTGATATTATTGCCAAAGCATTATTTGACAAAGTTTGGCACAACAATCTTATTTACTACTTGCAACTTGTTTCTTGGATACAAAGTTTTGTTTCCGAGCGGAAATTTCGGGTCAATTTTGATGGTGTCTCTTGGGATTTTTGAGACGATGCCGTAAGTTTTTCAAAAGCGAACAGCTTCTATTAATATACAAATCATTTATGCGTCCCTGAATGGAGTATTGCTGTCACATATGAGGTAGAGCTTATTATAGTAGTTGTATTCTGTTCAGCGCAGAGCTGATAAACTGATTGGCAACTCAACTCTTACTAATGAGTTTGATTCCATGCAAGGGCCCTATTTCCGAACACATATTGTGAATTTCGTATTATGTTACACCAATTTGGTGAAAATTTAACACAATATTGTGAATCTGACAAGAACAATATAGTTACTGTCAAAATCACAATTTTGCATGTTTTGTGTGTTGACTTTTTTATACAAATTTCATCGATTGGCGTAAAAATTAATTTATAACGCAAAATTAAGTTTTTAATAATATTAAATAATCATATTTTTATATAAATATCATTAAAACATATTTATTTATTAAATATATTGTAACGATCGCAATAATCGCAGAACAATAATAAAATCAAATTCCTCCTTGTTTTCAATTCAATAGAAATGTATTACATTAATTTCCGTTTATTTTTACATTAATAGTACTTTTAAGATTTTCCCAACTTAACTGCTAATTGATTTTGAATATATTATAAAAAGCCAACGAACGTACTAAATTTTTATTTCCAATACTAATGAACAGATGTCGTTGTTAATCATTGCTGAATTTTAAAAAAGATTACCCGATTTTGTTTTGACATCATAAGATGGCAAAAGCAAAATCACATTTTGCAATTTTTAAAAAATAAAAAGATTCATTCCATATTTGTTCTTAGAAAACAAATGTTGTTTTCAAGTTTAAAAAAAAAAGAAAATGTTCAATTGTTTTAAGTAAATATAGTATAAAAATTATAAATAATTAAATTTATTTTTTTTTACCCAGTAAACAAATATACAATATAAAATATTAATTTTGAAATACAAGTTTTACTTTTTGTGTGTTTCTTTTGAAGAGTGTCTTTGAGCCATTGAATAAATATCGAAATACTAAAGATATTAACTGTCGCTGATTTTAATAAATATAATCGTGCTAGAACAAATTTACTGGTGTTATAATAAATTGCTTGTGTCATCACCAAGTCAATTATACCACAAGTTTTCCATGTTTTGCTGTACTGGAAATGACTTGCTAACAATTTATTGGATTATTAGTTGAGTATTGGAGGCGGATAGTTTATAATTTACAATTTCTGGATTGGATTTATAAAGCGAGCAGTACAATAAGTTTTATGATTTTGGATATTTATATAAATTAACCCAGTGGAAAAAGCGGAAATGAAACTTCAAAATGTAATGCCGGATGTCTAATTTTATGTCAGATCATCAATCAACAGTTGTAATTTAAGGTATTTTGAGTTTTAGTTACATTAATTTTTGTTTAATTATTACTTTTTCCCCTTTGGGATGTTAGGATAAATTTAGAAAAAAAATAGTAAGAGATTCCCAGGATTAGGATTCGTTGAGGGGAAATTGCATCCCGTGTAAATTCTTTTTATATATATATTTGTATTACCAAAGGTCCAAAATAATAACTGGCTCCGCATCAGGGCCTAGATAATAACTAGCGCCGAACAAAAAGGGACCCGGTAGCTTAATTACAGTTATTTCTTGTATTTTTTTTAGATATATATATATGAATAATTTGGTGGGAAAATATTTTCCAGTTTGGGCGTTGGCAAGCCGGTTTTTTTTTTTGAAAAAAACCTTTTTTTTGTGGAACATCTTATATTATTATATTTATATATTTATATATTAATTGATTATTTCAATTCAGATTAATTAATATCTATATATAGTTTATTTTTTCGCGTCGGTTTATTTGGCTAAATTTTGTTAAAAAGCTAGAGGAAAAAATAAAGGTTTAGTTTCTAAGGTGTTCATGTGTATATTTATCATAAGTACTCTAAATTTATATTTTCAAAAATTTAAAGAATTCCGCGTTTCTCTTTGTAAGTTTTAGGATAAACCAGTGGTGGTTTTTTTTTGGTAATAGGGTGGTGGCAACCGGTTTGGGCCGTGGTTGTCAATCAGCTTTTTGTTTATCTTGAAATAAACCAGTTATTGGTTTCGTTTTCGTTTTGATTAGGAAATTATATATTTTGAATTTTGATAAGAATGTATACAATTATGAGGGGTCAGGGGTTGATAAGGAGGTGTCGGCCAGGTGGGTTTGAGCCCTGGATGAATGAGGTGGATGGGAGAGCGAATGAGGAGAGAAAAGAGAGAATGGTTGAGGCGAGGAATGTAGTGGATGGAATGATAAATGTGATTCTGGATGAAGTAAAACATAAAATATTTTTGGAATTGATGGATGATATTTACGAAGAAAAATATGATGAGTTTCTGGATGATTTGATTTGTGAGATAGTGAATGAGGAGTTGAATGGGGTGAATGAGGAAGCGGATGAGATGGATGAAGTGACTGAGGAAGTGAATGTGGGCTGGCGTGAGAGAAGGAGGATAAATAGAAATAGGAGCTCTCACCTGAAGAGGAAGGAGAGGAGAAGAAGGGAGAAGGAGAGTCGCTTGGTCGTGGAGCTGGGAGCTTCCTCGACCAAGAGTACTCAAACGGAGGAGCTGGTTGAGGAGGTCCTCATCTCACCGACCACGCGACAGGAAGAGGAGTGGTCTGGTCCACAGGAGGCCCCTGTTCCTCATTGTATAATTAGTTAAGACTAATTTTTTTTTTAATTTTGAAAAAAACCGTTTTGGGACAGCAATTTTTTTGGAGATTGTTTTTTGTGCTGTCATCTGCTTTTAGTAATACTAATTGTTTTTTTATTTGGAAAAAAGAAAACCGTTTTGGGGAAGCAGTTTTTTTTTGAAATTTTTTTATGCTACCACGTACATATCGTACATATTTTTGGTATACTATTGTACATATCTTTTGTATATCCTGTACATATTTTTTTTATATACATAGTACAATTTTTTGTACATATTGTACATATATTTGTTTATATATTGTACATATTTTTGGATGATGCAATTAATTTATATATGAAATTAATCGTATGTTTTTCTGATTTTCCTTTTTAACATCATTTTTAGCTAACATTTATTTTTGTTTTGGATACAATAAATAAAGCGAAAGATTTAACCTAAACAAATATATTAGAATTAATAACTTAAAAATTAGTAAGCTTAGTTTTGAATTTAAAATAATCGTAATTTTTTTTTAAATTACCAATTTATTATTTAGTCTGAAGATTAAATTTAATTAATTTCATGTAAAACTTTATTAACACATATTATGTATTTCATGTTTCGATTTAGCATTTTTAAATAAGAAATTATTTGGATTATGGATAAGTTATATATTATTTAGGTTTATTGATTCACTTTTCTCAGCGGTAGGCCTAACAAGCCATCCATGGGGCTTATCCCCTTAACATTGATGTCGTTCTTAGATCGCCTATGGCCATCGGGGTTATGCGATCGAAGAACATTGGTTTCTTCTCTTCATTCGGCGAGGAAGTCCTCAGGGACGAGGAGTGGTGTTGCTGTGTTTGTACTTAGGTGCAAACCAGTAGTACCATTCTTTGCTCAGAGGCTTCTTCGGTGTAATGAAGAGAAGAACCAATTGTACTTTTGTTTTCAGGATCAGAGGCTTCACCTCATACAAATTCAAAAACTTACCATTTGTTCCATTTAACTTTGCAATAGACAGTGTTCATAGAGTTTAGGATTTGAAGTCTGGTGCTCGGGAGCGTTATTCAACTTTCGCATTAGGTTTAGTTGTAATTTATTTTTAGGTTAAACAAGCACAACTGGGTCAGTAGAAATGGACCTAGGGTCTAATCGTGACAGTTGTGATTGTTTTTATTAGGTTGGGGAGAAACTGTTCTGTAGAATCTGGTCGTTAGGGGCTTTTCTAGTCAGTTCTCACATGCATTGTTGGAGTGGGCTCGCGAACGCGATATTTTAAATTTAAACAATATGGATATTGTAGCCATACTTACTTTTTAAATTGTCTCCAGACGAATCTTGATTTTGGGAATCTCTTATATTATTAAATAAAAAGAAAATAAATCAAACAAATTTTTCAAAAATTAAATAAATAAAATTTTTATTAAATAAATTAAATTTTCGTTAATTAAAATAATTTTAGGTAAATAAATAATTTTTTTTAAAATTTAAGTTAATTTTAGGTAACTAAATAAATAAATTTTTTTAACTAAGCAAATTACATCAAGTTATAAATAAATATTTTTTATTTTTTAAAAAAAAAAAAAAAAATAAATCAATATTTCAAAGTTAGGACGGTGCATCCAATAAATAAGCATCCTTTCTGAATAATTTTCATTTTTTCAATTTTTTTAAAAATAAATAAATATATTTTAGGGGTGCTATCGTCAATAACTAATTTTAGGTATATATAATTATTTCAGTATATCTGAAATTAAATAAATAAATTATACTTTTACATATATAATGTTTTAGGAATTTTTGTGAAAGATTCAGCAAAGATTGGCTACGACGGTGGTCCTTTTTGTTCCTTTACAAAGTTTGTTTTTACAAAAAATCTTGTATGTTTTCGAATTGGGCGTTCGTTGTTTTTTTTTTCGTTTTTGTGCTTTCATCCTTTTTACATTTCCGTCGTACTAACTCCATCTTTTTTTGTTGAGAATTGGTTTTACTATTGTTGGTGATTGCGAGTCATGATTTTGCGGGTTTTACCATCGAAATCTCTAGCGTCTGTTTCCTATATACCAAGCCTAAGTTTTTCAATATATTTTTTTTATAAAATTAAATTTAGTGTTAGAATTATTAGTTGTCATAAATTAAACATCTATTCTTAATCATTAGTTATTATAGTTATAAATTTAATTCTCGGTTTTTAGAATTTAAATAGGTGTTATATTTAATATTACTTAGTTATTATAATTTTTTTTATTAGTTATTAGAATTTCTATTATTAGTTTAAGTTTAATAGTGCTTTGGTGGTTTTCTGTCATGGAGGGGATGGCGACGTTTTTGTGATTTCAAGAGTAGAAATCTTGGTTTCTACCTTGAATTCATGGTGTAACGATCGCAATAATCGCAGAACAATAATAAAATCAAATTCCTCCTTGTTTTCAATTCAATAGAAATGTATTACATTAATTTCCGTTTATTTTTACATTAATAGTACTTTTAAGATTTTCCCAACTTAACTGCTAATTGATTTTGAATATATTATAAAAAGCCAACGAACGTACTAAATTTTTATTTCCAATACTAATGAACAGATGTCGTTGTTAATCATTGCTGAATTTTAAAAAAGATTACCCGATTTTGTTTTGACATCATAAGATGGCAAAAGCAAAATCACATTTTGCAATTTTTAAAAAATAAAAAGATTCATTCCATATTTGTTCTTAGAAAACAAATGTTGTTTTCAAGTTTAAAAAAAAAAAGAAAATGTTCAATTGTTTTAAGTAAATATAGTATAAAAATTATAAATAATTAAATTTATTTTTTTTTACCCAGTAAACAAATATACAATATAAAATATTAATTTTGAAATACAAGTTTTACTTTTTGTGTGTTTCTTTTGAAGAGTGTCTTTGAGCCATTGAATAAATATCGAAATACTAAAGATATTAACTGTCGCTGATTTTAATAAATATAATCGTGCTAGAACAAATTTACTGGTGTTATAATAAATTGCTTGTGTCATCACCAAGTCAATTATACCACAAGTTTTCCATGTTTTGCTGTACTGGAAATGACTTGCTAACAATTTATTGGATTATTAGTTGAGTATTGGAGGCGGATAGTTTATAATTTACAATTTCTGGATTGGATTTATAAAGCGAGCAGTACAATAAGTTTTATGATTTTGGATATTTATATAAATTAACCCAGTGGAAAAAGCGGAAATGAAACTTCAAAATGTAATGCCGGATGTCTAATTTTATGTCAGATCATCAATCAACAGTTGTAATTTAAGGTATTTTGAGTTTTAGTTACATTAATTTTTGTTTAATTATTACTTTTTCCCCTTTGGGATGTTAGGATAAATTTAGAAAAAAAATAGTAAGAGATTCCCAGGATTAGGATTCGTTGAGGGGAAATTGCATCCCGTGTAAATTCTTTTTATATATATATTTGTATTACCAAAGGTCCAAAATAATAACTGGCTCCGTATCAGGGCCAGTTATTATAATATTTTTATTTTATTTTGCATTAAGATTAAAAAAGTTAGTTGTCAAAAGTACGAATCTAGTACCTACCAAAAATCTGTTATAATTTTGTAAAAATTTTTTATAATTTGTTTGACACAAATATGAGTTACAGAATACCATTTTTAAACAAAGTTGTTAAGCATTTTGGTGAAATTGACAATATTGTCGATTGACAAATATGTGTTCGGGAATAGGGCCCCAGAACAAATGAAATGTTGCTGATTTGACAATTTTCTACAAATACATTATGTATGAACGAACTTCCTCAGAGATTAAATCAATTTTATCTGAACTAGCAAACTTCTCGCGTTTCACCAGAATTACTACTGTAGCCCATCCCCGAGCAGAAATTAGTTAGGGAAAACCTGAATACAGTCAGGGCGTGATCAGGGCCTGGTCAGTCCTACAAGGGCAATCCCTATTAGGGCAATCTGATGTGGGCCTGTTCCGGGCCTGATTTAGAATATCCTCTTAGGGTTTACCTTATTTGAATATATCCGGCCCTGATTAGGTTTTTCGTATTTGACCCCTAGCTGAAATTTCAATTGGTTAAAATTCACTAGAGTATTATCTATTTTAGAAATATATAGTTAAAATCGTTTCATGTATATTTTAGTCATCGCTTCTAGGCTGAAAGACTATAATAATAGTGATTAGGATGGTCTGGTCTGGTCCGGATATCCCGATTAGGGCCTGATCCGATTATCCCAATCAGGGTCTGATCCGGTAATACCCATCAGGACCTGATAGGGCATAAGCGTTACACTCATGATCAGGGCCCAATCGGGCAGCCCTACCAATGCCTGATCCGGGTTAGGGTAAACCTGATCAGGGTCTTACTTGAGCCCTGACAAATTTCTACTCGAGTCCTTTTACGGTTCAAATAAAAAGGTTCAGATCTGTTACTTTTCAGCGTGATTTTTTCAACAGAGTCTCTCATTTCTGGAATGCCTTACCTTCATGGGTTTTCCCCGATAGCTTTAATCCTCAAAAATTTAAAGTTAGGGTTCATTAGTTTATAAAAGAAACTTAACTTATTTTTTTAGACAAAATCCTAATCCATGGTTGGCATGGTATCTTCGGATATTCAGAGAGGTTAATTTATAACTTATTATATAATTAACACTATTTTTACTAAATTTTAACTATTAACTATTTTAACTATTTCGACTAAAATTGATACATATGCTTAAAGTATGATATAGCCAAACTTCCGGTTTGTCACTTTCGACAAAAATTTACCTCTGTTAAAACACTACAGCTTTCTTTAATGAACTAATTTTGATGAAACTTAAGCAAAGATGGAGATTTGTATGAAAAAGAACTAATAAGCTTTTGAGCGAAAATGAGCAAAGTGGTAGGGGTCAGAGCACATGTTTTTATAATTAGAACTATGCGAAATTTATAATAATAGTTAGCCATGGCTAACTAATGCATTAACTGAAGTATTAAATTTGTTGGATATAAATTATAAGTTCACCATATGTCTAGAACATTTTGTTTCCAAAGCTGTAGTGAAACCGAAGTCAGCGTCGTCAATATTTTTTTCTAAAAACAAAGATTGCCTATCGCGATGAACTAGAGAATTAAAAACAAATTTTAGTGGAGATATGAAAATTGTTTTTGGAGGAATTCGAGTTAGAACTTTTAAACGGAACAAAACTTTATAAAGAAGAAGCAAAAAAAATTTAATTAATTTAATAATATTATAAATTAAACTTGAATAGCCTTAGAGATTTGTTGACTAAAGACTTATATTCCCAATTATAGTTTGTATAGATTTATTTTTGTGTTAAATTAGGTTATGCAATTTATTTGGGGAGTAAAATTAAATTCGAAACGTTCGTTTATGTTCGGTTTACAAAAATTCAAGTAAAGAAAAACAATAGTGTGAGTAGAACTCACTCTCACGATCGCATTTTTTGACCTACACACTAAAAAAACATGTCCTATTTCCAATCGAAATGCAATTGTCTCAACCTCACCGTGCGGTCACATATGGCGAATCAAATTACGAAATTGCTTCAACAACTCTACAATTATAAACCGATGAAATTGAGACAATCACACGAAATATTTATGTGAAAATAAAATATAGTTCCATTAATCTCAAATACTTAAAATAAAATGAAAAATTCATGATATAAGGCCAAAGAAAAATTTTTTCAGGGAAATAGTTATTACTACTGTTATTTTGGATATAACACCTATTGGATATAAACTACTGTTATATTGGATATAACACTTTATATTTTAAATAAACCTCATTCTGTTGTTAGGAAAATGTTATCGTGTAGTTGTCCCAACCACAGTGAAATTGTTTGCAAATAATTTTTCTTTCCATGAATAATCAACTGCCAACTTCGAGATGAGGTTGTCATGAACTTCAATTTTTTTTTCAGTGCACCGAAAATTTTTTCTGGATACGTTGCGGCAAAAAATCTCTTGGACAAGATTTAGAACTGGCCATATCCGGGTGCAGGTTAAGTGGCTAGAGCCAACAAAGTCGAATAATCTAGGGCGTTATAACTTCCGTTTAAATCATAATATTTTAATAAAATTTATCATTATTGAATATTTGAACATATTTCTATCAGTCTTTTCCAAATGACAACATTGGCGTTCCAGGTTCCTGAAAAATCAGCTGTTTTAAAAATTTAATAAACTTTGTTGTCCTTGATCTTGCTGAAAATGGCCAATCTCACATTTGAAAACATTTGCACACGTAGATACAACATAAATCTTTCCAAAATTTAAAAAAAAAAGTAGTTTAAGTCTAGAGGTTGAGACACCGGGGCTGTTAAAACGAAAACGGCCATGCCTTTCCTATTTTTGAGTTTATGTTATTTAAACTCATACTAGCTTTTAGATAAACTTTTTAACTATAACCTCAGAGTTTCATCTTTCTAAACCAAGAGGTTTCAATGGAATTAGCATTATACTAATCTACTGCATGGTACTATTACGCCATACATTTACAACAACAAATCATAAAAATATAAAAATATCCCATAGAAATATTAAATAAATTTTTTTTTGTTTATTCTTTTATTTTTTTTCGCAAAAATTTAAAAAAAATTAAAACAAAGCTGAGTCATTATTGTTTTAAATTAAGGAATATTTTCTTGGGAAATTTGGAAGTGGGTTAGTTGAAATAAATATATGCATATTGAATAAACATTTACAAAAGTTTTCCTAAATTGATACATATTTGTATTATTTGAGGTGTAAAAGTGGTTTGATAATTTTTGATTATAAATTATGTGTGGTGGTATTGTAGGTGTGACGTTGTGAGAAGGTTTATTTGCTCGTTGGTGGATTTAATACTTTATTAAAAGAAGTTTTAATCAAATCCAACAAAACTGTTCCGAAATCGCATTGATAAAGTAGTTTCCGTTAATGTGTTTAGTTTGGCTTGATAAATTGTTTGGATTATTCTGTTTCTATTTAAATTTTTTATTTAAACTAATCTGACACATCCAATTCTATTTGTACACAAAGCTGTCTGGTCCCGAAATCTACCTATTTCTAGCGGATATACGTGCCGCTTGGACTTTTTAATTTTAAATTCAAAATTAAAACAAATTAGATTTCAAGTGATCAAAATATAAAAATAATTTTGATTAATTTACTATTTTATTTAAAGATTATGATTTTGTTTTGTTAATTAAATTGAATTTAGAAATTTAGAAGTTTGTTAGAAATTTAGCAAATTTTCATTTATTCTACTACCAAAACTTTCAACTTTTTCCTAATGAAATAATTAGTGCATTCCTCATCGGAAGCGTGATGAGTTAGTGAGTCACGATAGGTATGTGTGATGATCCCAGCTTGTCGTCTCCAGTTGCATAAGGTTCTACGGTATATCTAGACGGATAATGCTCTAACTCTAATCCTGAACTTATGTCGGAACTTTAATGACCGTCTGAAACCGAAGTGTGTATTCCGACAGATATAATATCCATTATCCTTACACACATACTAATTGAAATATCATTGGAAACTCGGTCTTCGATCTGGAAACAATCAATAGCTGTGTATTGGTGGAATTAAAATTGCCCAAACTTCTTTAGGTTTTCGTTTACGTTTATGGCAGCGTCTAATGAAATAACGTTCGTTTCTCTACCTTTTTGCAAGTATATATGTCTTCGTTCTAGCTCATTTGCTAAAGCGCTAGCCTTGTAACTAAAGTGTGCCGTGTTCGATTCCCGACGGAGGCCACTATACATTATTAAGAATGTGTGTTTTTAGACCTGGTTGTTTATGTATAATTCTGAATGTATAGTTAAAGAAAACGGTCAACATGCTATCTGGGGATATTCAAAGCTATTGAGTCAATTGGTGGTGGGATTCAATGCTAAACATAAGCCTACATAATTCAATAGACCGGTTGTTGATCTTTAAATTCGAAAAACGGAAATTTATTAATAAATCAAAAATTATACGGTCGAAAATTACAACAAATATTACGTTGGAATCGTCAAGGTCAAAAAGTTTCCTTCAATCTTTCCAACATTTCCTATAACCGTGAAATTTTTCATTTTGTTTTGTTGTATAATGTTCAAATTTAAGGGAGGGAATTTCAATTTTCGATTCTTTAAAAAAATCGTTTGTTTTATTATCTCCTTATCTATGTCTATAAATTATAGATTAATTATGTCTAATTAGATAAATTAGACGTTCTATAACTGTAGAAAATTTGAAGTGGATAGCATTTATAGTTTGTGAGAAAATCGATTATGTAGAATTTCGGACGAACACCGATGTCTCACCATAAGGGGAGGGGGGAGGTTTTTCCTATTTTAAAGTATGGAATCTTAAACACGCATAAATAAAATAAAATGCATCCATTAACACTTTAGAACGCATGTTGTTGTTGGACTTAGGACTTGAAAGGTTTGTATGTGTTGTTGTGCAATTTTAAAATTTTTTCAATCACTTCATATCTTAAAACGAGATTAAAAAACAGAAAAGCTTATTTCAACGTTCATTTCAACATATTCCATCCAATATAAGAATATAAAAATAATCGACTTCTAGACCGATTTTACTGAATTCGTGTTTTGAATTGTTGTTTGCCTTTTACATTTCTAAGTGTCATCATTAAGCCCAAACTAAACCAACACACGATTGACAATAACGCAATTATTTGAATTGTATATTATACGTATATATACCATTAGTTATTTGTGATTCATAATAGTTCACACAGTTTATTGACAGCACATATGTTTTTTCATATAAGTTTACAAAACACTATAATCATTAACAATGTAGAAATTAGATTTTGATAATTGTGGATTTCCAATTTGTATGATAACTGGACCAACAAAAAAAAACAATTTACATATTATGAAGAAGGTTGAGGTTTATAAACTCATTTACTTTTTGTTTAACTAAATTGTTAAACGATATGTTTTTACTTTTTTTGGTTATGTTAAAACAGATTAGTTTGAGCATTCATGTTTATGACGGAAAGAGTTCTTTTTAACGACAAAAATTCTTTAAAAATAAAAATAAACGGTTAGTTGAGAGCTTTAATACTTTCAATGTTTATCGTTTATACGATCTAACACTTGTTTATTTGTGAAAAATAACAAATAACAAAAAGTTTTAACATTATAATATAATATTGGATCATTGACTTACCCACTGATACTGATAGTAAATAAACTTAAAACTAGTAACTAAAATCGAACTTTTTAATTTCAAAAATATTATACGTAGTTTTCCTTTTGGAGTTGTTTAAATTAGGTAATGTTATCGTTAACACTCCTTATGGTCTTTTGAAATGTTATCATTTTCCAACTGCTATCGAATTTTTAATTTGTCCTAACACTTAATTACACATAACACTTAACTATCTCCCTTGGTTTCATTTTAGATTTCTATTAAAATTTGTATTTTATTAGAATACTACGTAGATTACACAAATTTTTGTTTGTTAGTTATACTAACGTACGATTTAATTAAAATAAATTAAAAATGTGAAATTATTTAATCAACCGGATCCTTGGAATAAATCCAAATGAACAAATATCTATTAATAATACATTAATATATATTAAATTAATAACAAATATAATACTTTAATTTTCATCACAATATTTTAAGTAAACTAAACGGTGGTTAACAAAGAATTCGATTTAAAAATTCTTTAGTCGAAAATCAAAACAAAAACAATATTTATAAAATTAAAATATGTAATTTATATAGTAGAGTAAAACAACTACAGATTTGTATAAGAATAAAACCTAAAACTATTAATAATTGAGTATTTTTATTTTAATCATAAAACACTTGTTTTTTTTTATTGTAATAATACATTTATTGTTTATGTAATCGAAAATATTAGGGAAAGTCTATGAAATTTTTGATCATAAAAAGAAACATTTTTTTTTTAATAATAATAAAAACTTATTAAAAATTATAAAGAAAATAAATAAAATCAAAAATAATAAACATTGTATGAGAGACGTCGACGTTTTTAGAAAAAAAAATTAAAATCAATAACATTAATCGTAAAGCGTCGATTTATCGAAGACAAAAATACTTTATAAATTTGAATTAAACTTAAAAAAAATCTTTACATTAATTTAGTAATAGAATTATATTTTAATCATACGGGTTGAGTTACAAACTCTTACTGTTTAATTAATTATTATCTGAGTATAAGCTAATTTTTATTTAAATGGTCTTAAAATAATCTCTTGTAAATAATGTGAGTAGTAAATCCTTTCAAGAATAAAATACTGGGATGAACAATAAAAACAAAATAATAAAGCCTCAGATACCGTTATAAACAATATATAATATATGTATATTGTTAAAATTAAGTTGGCGCCTTAAACTAGATAATCTTTTTTTTAAATAATACGTGCAACTAAAACATGTGATAAAAGTAAACAACGATCAAATTTTGAATATGTTAGATAGCATATTATGATAAATATGATTTTTAAGCTAAAATAGAGTTTAGATATTGGTTCAAAAATTTGCTTTCTAATAACTGGTTTACAATAAAAGTGCATTAAAAGCCAGTAACACCAATAAACAAACAAACGATTCATATACGGGAGCTTGAACCTGAACTTGATAAATATAATTGTAAACTATAAAAGCATCCTTATTTTAAGCTTCCTTCTAGCTTTATAATAACTAAAGAAAGTTACACGTAAACCTGATGAAAAACGTGATCTACGCAGGTGAAAAAGTCGAAGTTTGAACTTGACCATTTTTTATTTTCCTGAAACTTGGCAAATAAGTAGTATGGACAAAATAAAAAATACTACTTATTTTAAAATTTTTTTAAAGTGCATAGTTTGAGCATAGGGGGCACCCCAACATGCATGAAAATTCTGCCAATCTGATGTAACTTTGAAATCAAATTGCTCAAGAACGGCTATACCGATTTAATCAAACTTTTTTTTTTGTTTGATAGATAATTAGTTAGTCCTTTGAAAAAAATTAATTAATTGTTTTTATAATTAATTTTTAAATAAAAATATTGTAATAAACTTCGTCCAGAATGGGTTAATTTTATTTACTCATTCATGAATTGAAAGTTAACTCCTTTTTCAATCTTTTACTTGTATTGCAAATTGTATTGCATAAATTAATGTAAATTAAATTTGTTATACAAATGTTTACATTAATGAATTAAAAGGAGTTACCTAATACATTTTGCATAAATTAAATTTGAGTTCGCTAATACAAATGCAAGTATGAATGAAAACAGGTGTGGCCTATTTCAGATGTACGGACTACGTAGTATTGATTTCTAGTGGATTATAGAAGTTTCGATTTATTTATTTTTCGATATAAATAAGCAAACAAAAATATCAGATAGTCAGTTTTACTTTTGCAATTGAAAGTGTTTTACAAATATTCGCAAGTTTAAGGAATAATCGGTGGTATCTGAGCCTGGGTACTAATAGAGAAAGAATCTGAACTGGAATAGTAAATACAGATTTTACCATTCCGAATATTATTGATTCAAATTGTGGAAAAGCGGTGAAGTTTAGTGTACATAAATTGGAGACCCTGGAATTTATTGTAAGGAAAAACGGAAGCTGTTGTAATTTGATGACAAATAAAGTTTGAGATTCTGTTAACTAAAGATCTGTCTTTTACTGTCGTGTTTGTTCAATAATCTAAAAGAACCAACGAAGAACCGTTACAGTGGTGTCAGAAGTGGGATTATTGAAACAATGGTCAAAACAGTAAATATTAGTGATCTCAGCCAGACCCAGCTGAAGGACGAGTTGAGGAAAAGGAATGCTCCAATCCACGGAACGAAAGCAGAACTTGCATTCCGGCTGCGTAAAATTTTAGAAGAAGCAGGTGAAAACACAGACGTCATAGAAATAGAGCAGGAAGAAGTTCCGGTTCAGAATGCCCCAGCAATTGATCCGATGATGGTGTTGATAAAAGACATGATGGCACAAACAAGGAAACAACCAACAACAACAACTTGCTGATCTGATGGCCCGACAAGAGAAGCAGGCAGCAGAACAAAAAGTAGAGCAACAACAACAACTTGCTGATATGATGGCTCGACAAGAGAAACAGGCAGCAGAACAAAAAGTAGAGCAGCGACAACAATTTGCTGATATGATGGCAAAGCAAGAAAGTCTACGTGAAGTAATCGAGTCACGTATATCCAGTGCAGAGGGTAAAATCAACAACATGGAAAGGGAGCTGCGGAAAGTTACCGAAGAACATGAAGAGAAATTACGCAATCTTTCGAGTGAATTCCGTCAAGAAATAGCACAATTGAAGTCAGGTAACATGAGCAATCCATCAATTACTTCAGCCCCAGCTAGAGTGAAAACACCCGCATTTGATGGATCTACATCGTATCAGATATTTAAGATGCAATTTGAGATAGCAACAACTGGGGTTGATCACCAGCAAAAAGCAAACGCGCTTATATTGGCATTGAAGGGACCTGCTGCTGAAATTTTGCAGACACTATCAGCGACAGAACGTGATTACAGCAAGATTATGGAGGCCTTAGAAGTAAGATACGGGGAAAGTCATATGCAAGCTCTCCATCGCATGCAGCTGAAGACACGAAAACAAGGAGTCAGCGAAACCTTGCAAGAATTAGAGGCTGACATTGTGAGACTAGTTAATCTATCATATCCGAATTATAACGCTGAACACCGAGACGAACTGGCAGCTGATACATTCATCAATGCTCTTCGAGATGTGCAAATGAGAAACCAGCTTTATCTAAGCGGAAAGAAGTACCTGCGGAAGTCTTAGCATTGGCCCTACAAATGGAGGCTGGAAAAAGAGCGCTTGCCTTAGATAGAGTACGTAAGACGGAAGTTTCTGAAGAGCCACTAAAAGCAGCGCTTGATGAAGTGATCATGCATGTCAAAAAGTTGGAGGATAAGCCTGAACGAAATCAACGAAGAAGATCTAGCAGAGTAAGATGCTGGAATTGTGGACAGTTAGGGCACATTAGACGGGAATGCAAAACACTAATAGCTGCAAAAGAAGGAGTAGTTCCAGGCCGGTTGATGAACCTTTCAAACAAGCAAGTGGATGTCAAAAAGGCAGGAGATTTCCACGTTGAACACCGTAAGAAAGGGATACATTGTAACGCTGACAATCTTTCAAGAAAACCCTGTATTGAGGAGCGCAAGTCATGTAGCAGGACTGAGAGAAGTCAAGCAATGAAGGTGAAACAAATTAAGTTCCAAACTCCTGACGATTGGTGTACCGAGGCATTTAAAAGAGAGCAGCTAAAGGATCCAGCTATGGCTCCAATATTGAAATGGAAAACCGAGGGAAGGCGACCGGAGTGGAAAGAGGTAGCACCTTTAAGTACGGAGGTGAAATGCTACTGGGCGCAATGGGACTCACTATTTATGGACAACGGGATACTCAAAAGAAAATGGGAGTCCGCTGATGGAAAGAAAGTGTTAGAACAACTGGTGTTGCCATCAAGTCGAGTGGAAGAGGTACTGGGAAAGCTGCATGGAAGTATTTCTGGAGGACACCTGGGAGTCAATAAAACCCTGGCTAAAGTAAGGGAGAGGTTTTATTGGGTAAGGTATCGAACAGACGTGGAGCAATGGTGTCGGCGATGCGATACGTGTGCAGCGAGCAAAGGACCAAAAACTAGAACTCGAGGAGAGATGCAACAGTACAATGTGGGTGCCCCAATGGAGAGAATTGCTATAGACATCGCGGGGCCATTTCCGGAAACGACAAAAGGTAACAAATACATCATGGTGGTCATTGATTACTTTACAAAATGGCCGGAAGCCTATGCAATACCGAACCAAGAAGCAGTTACGGTCGCGGAAACATTAGTCAATGAATGGGTTTGCAGATATGGAACACCGCTCGAGTTGCATACCGACCAGGGAAGGAATTTCGAATCTCAACTGATGGAAGAGCTATGCAGAACACTCGGCATTAGAAAAACAGGAACTACACCTATGAACCCACAATCGGATGGCATGGTAGAACGATTCAACCGAACCATGGAAGAACATTTGTCAAAGGTAGTAGAAGCCAACCAAAGAAATTGGGACAAGGATCTTCCGTTATTCTTGATGGCCTATCGTAGCGCAGTGCACGATACGACAAGTGAAACGCCAGCGAATATCATGTTCGGAAGAGAACTACATCTTCCTAGTGACATCGAGTTCGGCATCCCTGGAGGTCTGGTATCCACGAAAACAGATTATGTGGGACAACTAAGGGAGAAGATGAATAAAATCCATCAGCAGGTTCGAGACCACATTAAGATTGCCAGTGACAAAATGAAAACCAGGTACGACATAAATGCAAATAGTGGCGGTTTTCAAGAAGGAGAATTGGTATGGCTATACAACCCCAGAAGAACTAAGGGAAGATCACCCAAGCTGCAGCCAGATTGGGAAGGCCCATATAAAATAATCAAACGAATTAATGATGTTATCTACCGCATACAAAAGGGACCCCGTACCAAGATGAAAGTGATACATCTGCAAAGGTTGGCACCGTACCAAGGTAACAGCACCAATGCGATCTCTGATATTGTTCGGGACGAACAAAACTAAATGGAGGGCAATGTAATAAACTTCGTCCAGAATGGGTTAATTTTATTTACTCATTCATGAATTGAAAGTTAACTCCTTTTTCAATCTTTTACTTGTATTGCAAATTGTATTGCATAAATTAATGTAAATTAAATTTGTTATACAAATGTTTACATTAATGAATTAAAAGGAGTTACCTAATACATTTTGCATAAATTAAATTTGAGTTCGCTAATACAAATGCAAGTATGAATGAAAACAGGTGTGGCCTATTTCAGATGTACGGACTACGTAGTATTGATTTCTAGTGGATTATAGAAGTTTCGATTTATTTATTTTTCGATATAAATAAGCAAACAAAAATATCAGATAGTCAGTTTTACTTTTGCAATTGAAAGTGTTTTACAAATATTCGCAAGTTTAAGGAATAATCGGTGGTATCTGAGCCTGGGTACTAATAGAGAAAGAATCTGAACTGGAATAGTAAATACAGATTTTACCATTCCGAATATTATTGATTCAAATTGTGGAAAAGCGGTGAAGTTTAGTGTACATAAATTGGAGACCCTGGAATTTATTGTAAGGAAAAACGGAAGCTGTTGTAATTTGATGACAAATAAAGTTTGAGATTCTGTTAACTAAAGATCTGTCTTTTACTGTCGTGTTTGTTCAATAATCTAAAAGAACCAACGAAGAGTCGTTACAATATTAAAAAAACTTTTTTAAAGATTGCGCTAGGGTCGCTAGGAACAATTGGAATTTTATTAATTTTTTTTCTGAAAATAGTTCTATCCTTACTCTAAAATATATCAAATTAACTCAGAGGTGTTTTTTGTTCTTGAATTTTTGTTCTTGAGAAATTTAATTTTAAAGATTTTTAGTACGACTGAAATTCGAATTTTTCTTCATTTTTTCAAACAACTTCCATTAACAAAAAATTTTAAAATCAATTAAATTTTAACTTTTTATTTTTTTAAAATATAGCCCTAACCTTACTTTAAAATATATCAAATTTACAAAGAGGCGTTAATTCGTGTTCTTGAGATATTTAATTTTAAAGATTTTTGTCCTTTCAGGAAAATCAAAAATGGTCAAGTTTTCACAAATCTGTCTAGAACACGTTTTTCATCACCTATATTATAAAAAGCATGTAATAAAAAGGGTATTGTTTATAATTTTTTGTAAAGGATTGTAGAGAACTATCCTGTAACCCAGAGATGTCAAAGTCGCGACCGCGGGCCACTTGTGGCCCGCTGCATAAATTGTTGTGGCCCTCAACACTTTTCTACACCTATACAGTGTTTCAATTAAAAATTCAAAAATGCATAAGAAAATGAATTTATCAAAACTAATCTCATAATATAAAATGTACTTAAAATTGCTATTAAAAAATATGATCTTCCAAGGCATATAACCTGATGTATTTGACAACTTCCCCTTTTGGCAACAAACCCCTTTTTGGAAAGCATTTATACGTGGTATCGTCGCAGACTAAAAGATTATGTTTAAACCCAACATAATAGATCTTTTCAAAACTTCCATTGCGTTATCCACCTTGCTGGTCTTATGTTCAAAAGTAATTAAAATTGACAATGTATTTAAAAAGGTTACTAACATCGTTAAACTTATTCGAGCACGTGGATTAAACCATCGAGCATTAATGGCATTGCTTAAAGATGTAGAGTGTGATTACGAAGATTTGCCATATTATACCGAAGTGCGTTGCCCTTCAAATCATAAGTTTTAAGATTTTTACAGCTGTTGGACGAAATCGTATTTTTTTTCTAAATTAAAGATTACAGTTTCTGGGTCCTCGCCGATTTCATTTAATGATTACCACATATTTTATACTTCGTGAGGCGACTGTCCTTGACGAGTCTGAAAATTTTTGTATCTCCCACTCAACCCAAACATGCCAAAATGTCAATTGTCGGACTCGAAAATAGCAGACACATTTTTTTTGTCGGCCAAGGTTTCCGTGTTCTTAAACAAATTAGTGGTAGAAAATTTACAAGATCCCGAATTGGCATTTTTCGGAGCGTGCCGTACGAAAAAGCGACGGAATCGAGGAAAATAGCAGAACAAAAGCTTTTGGACTCATCAAGGACAGGCGCCTCACGAAGTATAAAATATGTGGTAATTATTAAATGAAATCGGTGAGGGCCCAGGGAATATTATGACTACTCTGAACTAAAAAAGATGTTTGGATACAAGATTTGGCTTTCTCAGTTGACATTACTGGCTATCTCAGTCAACTCAATATTATTATTCAGTGTAAAAACATGCTTATAACCTCGTTGTATGACCAAATAAATTCATTCAAACAAAAGATCTCCTTATGGAAAATACAATTGAAAAGAGAAAATTTATGCAATTCTTCTAGTTGTTCGGGTTAAACTCGTTGGGTTAAAGATCCAGAGTAAAAATTTGAAAAATATGAAAAACCACTGATGTTGGCAGACGATTTTGAATTGAGGTTTTCAGATTTTCAAAGTAGTGAGTCTCATTTCAATATATTTTGCTCTCCGATGTCTGTTGTCATTGAAAATATTCACGAAAATTGGGAAATGGGCCCGAGCAGAAATTAGTTAGGGAAAGCCTGAGTACAATCAGGGTGTGATCAGTGCCAGAAATGGTAAGCCCTATTACGGCAATCTCATGTGGGCTTGTTCCGGGCCTGAATTAAAAAGCCCTTTTAAGGTTAACCTTATTTTATGATATCCGTTCCTGATGTGGTTTTTCATATTTCACTCCTGCAGCCAAATTCTGTAACTGTGAAGCGGTGAAGTGATAAAAATTTCTTCGTTTCTTTTCATTAAAAAACTTATCACTTCACCGCTTCACAATTACAGAATTTGGCTGCTGGTTGGGCAATCTGATCAGGCCTATTAGTTTTATATGGCAAACTTGATCAGGCCCTGATCCGACTATATCAAAGGGGAAAAAGCGTTACACTCATGATCAGGACCCTATCAAACTAGGGCAAACCTTATCAGGGTCATATTTGAACCCAAACAAATTTCTGTTCGATGTGTTTATAGAACTACCATGCGACACGCTATTAACCTAAAAATATAAAGAAATTGGTATTCCAGAGTTTTACGATTACTTATCTGCAGACCGTTGCCAAAGAACTTGACATTTTGTTATAGGCATATTATCCATGTTTGCACTATACATGTGAACACATTTTTTCACAAATGCAGATGAATAAAACTGCAAAGCGGGTCAGATTGACTGAACAACATTTACAGTCGATATTAAAAATTACATTAAGCCAAAAACTAATACCAAATTTTGATTTAGCAAAAAAACTGAATTAATAAACATATTTTTAAGAACTAATAAATTTCTATATAAACATTTTTGTTTTGTTTTCTTTAACAAATTTAAAACTTTTAATAAAACCAAGAACATGTGACCCGCATATGGCTTTGGAAAATAATTTTCGAAAAATTTGGCCCGTATACCGAAATGAGTTTGACATGCCTGCTGTAACCCTTCATATGTTTTATAACTAAATTTTTGGTTGATACTTACAAGCTTTTAATTCTTTTTTATTTTTTATGAGTGAACAGCCAATGTGGAAAATATAATAACATTATTTGATTAGGGCATTGATGAACATTTAAAAAAAAATTAAAAGAAAAGAAAAGAAATATTAAAATATGAACCGAAAGAATTCAGAACAAAAAATATATATATAAAACTAATTTTACACATACTTTAAATAAGAAATCTAGATAAAAGTTTTTGAGTAACTCTGATAAAAATGGTAGTATGTACATAAATTTCATATTAAAAATGAAAAAAAATAAAGAATAAAGAACAAATGTGTAAATACAAATCGTCTCTATAAACAGTAACTAAAATAAACAAAATTTATTGACAATTAAGATAATGCCATTCCCGACCAACGATCGTGTTCGTAAAATAGTTAATAATTTCGGACACAGAAATGTTTGTTGTAATAACAAATTTCATTCAAATTTTCCTTCAAAAACTTCAAATGTACTTTCATCAATTTCTTAACCACCCGCGTCGAACTTTAACTACGATTTAAGTAGTAGACATTCTCAAATGAACCTATTTTAGTTCTTTTCGTCCTTTATTGCCTGTAAATAAGAACTTTTTACTCTCGATAAACTTATTAACTCCTACAAAATCTAAAAACATACTATTTATTATCTAATTAGAATCTCAAAAAACTATTTACAGACTACTTATTCTTAAAATACTACTTTACACCAAAATAAGCCTGTTTTTCAACACCTTACTAAGTATTTATCATATCCTAAGAACTTAAAAAATCCTTTTAACTCTATCAACGTACAAAATTAAAATCTATTTGATTCTTCAAAAACTATTTACGATTACGATCTATTTCGCATCAAATCCGACAAACATTTTTATACATGAAGATAGCGCTCGTATATTTAAGTTCTAAATTGGAAATGTATGAGTGTGATTTTGTTTGTAAAGGATGCGTCCATTTTTTCGCCATTTTTTTAATGATACAATTTAAAAGACCAAAATTTAGAATATATTATAAAACTACTTTTTATTTTTCTATTCTTATTTCTTGTTCTTTCTTTTCTTTTGTTTATTTTTATTATCATCAAACAAATTTCGTTTCTCTTCGTTTTTTATTATTACAGAAAAGACCGAAAGAAAATTTATTTTTAACGCCTATTTAACAACTTAAATGGGATTTTTTCCGGTAAGTAGTTTTTGCAGGAGTTATGTAGATGTTATTTTTGTATTGAAAATAAGTGATACTTAAATACTCTAAATTCTTAATAGTAGAATCTGTAGGTTTTAAGAAGTAGTTAAATTTCGACTCGGGATTTTAAACACGTTTAACTACTGCAGTGGTGAGGAACCTGCGGCTTTAAGGCCGCCAGCGGGCTTTTGAAATTTTCTTTGCGACCTAACCAAATATTTTAAGTTTTACACAAAATTCAAACCAATTTTATTCGTTGAAATATTTTGTTGTTAAATTATATTTTTTTTGAAATATGTATTATTAATCGTTTTTTTTTAAATATTTTGTCTAGTTGTGTAGTAAACTTTTTTCGGTTTAAAAATAGCGAAATAACAATAATGCATTAATACTAAGTTTATAAAGAATATTTTTGGTTTTTTATTGGAGGGCCTTGAGACTTGCAGTTCAAGGAGCACTGCGGCCTGAAGGTCTATTGTGCTTACCCCTATTTACTAAAGTTTTTATCACAACTAGTGTGCATCACATTTTGGGTACTAGGGTACATCACATTTTGATGTATTTCTCTTAAAAATTCAATTGCAATTTCAGAGAATAATTGGGATTTCAGAATTTGAATTGTCGATTTGCCAGCTGGGACTGAGACTTAGTTTCAAGTTTGCGAACTGTTGGTTTGTCAATTTAGATTTTGTTTTTATTTTAAATTCAATTTGGGGTTTTCTTTCCTCTCTACTCAAGTAAAATTGTATTTTTTTTTATCTATTTGGTTGTATTTAAATTTGATTGAAATTCAAGCCAAAAAATATGGAGGGGCTGAAATCTCACAGCTCTGAGATATCGAGACTTCGGTCTGGGTTAAGGATTTTGATATAGTTTTCGGCAAATTTATGAGGACATGGTTTTTAGTTTTGAGCAGCGATGTATATCAAACATAACTCTTTGTTAAGTATATGTATTTTTTTATCTCTGTTTAGAATTTTATTACAAAACTAACACGAAACATCAATACGATGCCGGAAAATTATAACAGATCATAAATTAACACGTGAAAAGATGATACACTCAGCAAACTACTCAAAAACCTCTCGATTTAGCGTTTCGAGAAAATATTACAAAATCACAAATTCATATTTCTTTCAAAATTCCAAAAATATTGTAAAAATTAAATAAATCAAACTTTTTTCAAAATTCCAAAAATATTCCAAAAATTAGAATAAAATCAAATATTTAAACTTTTTCTAAATTCCAATAATATTCCAAAAATTCTTAAAAATTCAAACTTTTACAAAATTCTAAACATATTGCAAAAATCATTACAAAATTAAAAATTGAAACTTTTTTCAAAATTCCAAAAATTATAATAAAATCAAAAATTTTAAATTTTTCAAAATTCTAAAAATAATCCAAAAGTTCTTACAAAATCAAAAATTAAAACTTTTTCCAAAATTTTAAAAATATTCCAAAAATTATTACAAAATCAAAAATACAAATTTTTTTCAGATATAAAATAAGATTCAGATATAAGATAAAAATATTTCAAAAACAACAAATTCAAAAATTTCCATATCCAACTTCATTTGCAATTACATATACGTCATAAAAAACAGCTACATTTTTTTCCCCAAAAAATTGGTTAAAAAAATAAATGAAATCATTTTTTGACACACTTGACATTATTTTTTGACAAACTTATAATGCCATAATTCTCAATAATAATAATAAAATTTCATTTCAAACAAATAATTAAGTTTATTTTTTTCCAAAAAATTGGGTAAAAAATAAATAAAATCTTTTGACACACAATTTTTGTAAAGTGCGTAGTTTGAGCATAGGGCATGAAAAGTGAAAATTTAGCAAACTCGAGATAACTTTGAAATTAAGTTGCTCAAGAACGGCTATACCGATTTCATCAAACTTGTTTTTGTTTGATAGGATTAGTTAGTTAATCGTTTGAAAAAAACTAATTAATTGTTTTTGTAATTAAGTTTAAAATTAAAATATTAAAAAGACTTTTTGAAAGATGGCGCTAGGGTCAAATATCAATTGGAGTTTAATTTTTTTTAAATAGTTTTATTTTATTTGTGGGCTTGAGATATTTAATTTTAAATATCACAAATATTTTCTTTTAAAGTCAAAGCCAGAACATTTAACAGTTACATCCTTAACTAGTTTATAGTTGTGAACCCTAGCATGGTTCCATTGATTTTGCCACTCTAATTAAAATCATAACTTCCTTTTTCAAGTAAGTGCCAATATGGTTTTCGCGATAATAGCCTTTTATGAGGTACAACTTGTATTTTATCATATAAAAGGAAATTTTGATTAAATTTACATTTTTCAATTGTAGTGAAAAAGGGCTTATTTCTTCTTAAATTTGAGGGAGTAATATTGCAAAGTACATTCAACCATTGCAGACGAGAGGAATTGAGAGCTCCACTTATAATGCGAAGAGTGTTATTGAGCTGGACATCAATTTTATTACAATGTGAGATTCCAACCCAAGATGGCGAACAATATTCTGTTGCAGGATACACTATCGAAAGGACTGATTGTCTCAAATACTTTGAATTTGCACCCCATGAAGTTCCAGCTAAATTTTGTATCAAATTATTTCTTGACTGAACTTTCATTGCTTTCTCTTCCAAATGTTGTTTGTATGTTGATGACCTATCCAACTTGATTCCTAAATATTTAGGATTATGATACAAAAATATTCCACCAATCCTAATATTCAGCTTATACGTTGGACTTCTCTGTTATTTAAGTGAAATGCAGAAACCTCAATTTTCAATTAATTAGGCCTGAGTCGCCATTAGAACTATGAAAAATTGCAAGAAAAGCTTACATATAACGAGTTTGATGTCTTGCGTATAACCATCATTATCAAGACGTTATGACCACCACGTATAACGCCCACACATAATTATATGTTGGTCTGATTCCTCGGAAGAGCTAATGAACGGTACTACTACGGAACGTTGCTTAGTTAAGACTGGGAGCGCTGCCGTTGACTAATTAAAGTTCGTCCCCTATCACCCTAAGATATCATCTTGGCTAATGATATCTCCTGCCATTGCCAGTGGTATGTGAAATCTCACGCTTACTCGTATGTCAATGGCAGGGACTGGAGTACGCAGGGTAGTCAGACCCGTAGATCAACATTGATCATAATAGATCAACATCGACCCCTCCTGCGGTTAAATATACCTGTCGCTGGACTTTTTTGTCTTTAAATCTACTTTTAGGTACAGTTAAAAAGATTGGACTGATGAATTAAACTTAACACAGCGTGACTCACACTCCGAAGTTGAAATGTAACGAATGCTGCACGTAATCGAATGAGGACTCAATATGACGTTCTAAAACAACAGAGAAGTTGAAAAAGGAAAACTGAAAAGGCTATTGCGGGAAAAAGAGTTATCGCTGAAATTACAAACAATATGTGTCACAACAATACATAGAAATCTTTTAGGACCAAGGTTCCACAACAACATGAGTTCTGGGGTGTTGATGGACGCAACATTTTTGTTTGTTTGTCTTTTTTTAAGAATAGGAAATAAAAGTAAAATAAAAGGGAAACTGCAATTTTTTAAATAATTTCGTGTTGTAAGAACAACACTAAAATATGGTTGCCAATTAACCGCAGGAGGGGTGAATCTTGATCGATTATGATCAATGTTGATCTACGGGTCTGACTACCCCACGTACTTCAGTCCTTGCCATTGACACATGAGTAAGCGTGAGATATCACATACCACTGGCAATGGCAGGATATATCATTAGCCAAGATGATATCTTAGGGTGCTGGCGGACGAACTTTAATTCGTCAACGGCAGCACTCCCAGTCTTAGCTAGGCAGCGTTCCGTAGTAGTACTGTTCATTAGCTCTTCCGAGGAATCAGACCAACATATAATTATGTGTGGGCTTTGTGCCTCGATTGACGTCGTGAGCGGTGCGTCTGGGGTGCGCTGCATCAGCTTTATTATTGGTAATTAGTTTTGTTTTGTTTTCTGCGAATTTCTCACAATTTGTTTTTCACTTATTATTTTGCTATTATTTCTTCATCTTATCATGAAGTATTGGCATATGTCATATTTTATTGTATGATAAGATTTTTATGCTTAGTTATCCATTCTTTAATAAAACATAAAAAAATATATCTTTTGATACATATATTGGAGTACAACAGAAAGGATATAAATCTGCTAGTGGTAAAGGAAATTTGCGCAGTCCACCCGCCCGTAAAGCGGCATGTTCACGATATTTGCAGGGACAACACATATATGAATCAAAAACAAATTTTAAAATACATGTTCAAAACATATGCGGATTGAACGCTAACCATGACCACGTGCAACATCATCTTGAGCACGACAAATCAAACATTCTATTCCTTACAGAAACACAAGTTTCTGAAAATGTTCTCTCTATAGAATCGCTTCATTTCAAATAAAGGCTTGAATCAGCTTTCAAACTCCATCAGGGAGTATGCGCATTCATTCATGAGAGTGTAGCGTATACACGCCTTCCAAATTTTGAACCCGGTAAAATATTTCACTACTCGAAAATGGATAAGAGTGGTCTTCAAAATTTTTTCCATGGTTTCCCTTTCGACCGCCATTTTTTTTACACTGACAATGTAAATGTTTCTGCTCAAAACTTTACAGAAACCATCCAATTCGCTACCATTAAATTTGTCCCTTTTTCCATAGTAAAACCCAAATACTTGTATTCGAAAGCTGCCAAAGCGGCACTTAGAAACAAACGTAGATCATTTAATATATGGATTCATAACAAAACGCCCGCTAATCGATCCCAATATCTAAAGGCCAACACAATATTTGTACACACAATATACCAGCAGCAAAATGTTGGGTACCACTGCCTCATCACATCACCTTCACCATCGAATCGAAAAAATAATTTATTTGAAATTTTATACTTTTTTTAACTGTCCAAAATAGCAAATTATAGATTTTTATGATAAATTATCGAAGATCGAAAATTCGATGATTTCAAACATTTTGCTGCAGATTATCTCAAACGAAAACTTGACAGAGCGAATGCTTCAAAACTTACGTCTATGTCTATTTCTGACAAGAGTTTCTACAGTGCCATTAATTCTTTAAATTCTGGTACAAAATCTTTTATTCCCCCTATTATTAATGGTGATTCAATCGTTAATGGTCCCACGAGAAAAACTAACTTGTTCGCTGAACGCTTTGCTCTGAACTCCACTGTTTTGGAAACTCGTAAAGAAATACCCCAAATACAATCTTCAGGAGTTAATATGAATGAATTCCACTTCAACATCAACAAAGCCGCAGGAATGGACAACATTCCACCCATTATTTTAAAAACCTTTTCTAACGAACTTTCACCAACTTTGACTAAGATATTCTACCAATCCTACAAATCTGGTATATTTCCCTCGTGCTGGAAGTTGGCAAATGTCCAGCCCGACCCCAAAAATGGACCAAAATCCGATATCTCAAATTATAGGCCAATAGCATTACTATCGGTCCTATCCAAAGTCTACGAGCATTATATTAATACACACATTTCAAAATTTCTGGAAGAAAATCATTTAATAGCCGACAGCCAGTACGAGTTTTGAAACAAAAGACCAACTACCGATCTATTAAACTATGTAGCGCATTGTTGGAACAGCATACTTGATAAAGATTTCGATCGAATCTGGCATACCAACTTAATCAACAAGCTCGTTGCGTATGGCTTTCATCCCAATTTTGTAAAGCTGATTCAAAATTTTCTATCCAACCGATACATTTCTGTCTCCTTAGACGGATTTTCGAAGTTTAAACTAATTAACGCTGGGGTACCTCAAACCTCAGTATTGTACCCAACCCTATTTTTAATTTTTATCAACGAATTGCTGAAAATCACCAGCAACCAAATAAATAGTTTTGCAGATGATAGTCCTCTGCACAAGTCGTTCGAACCCCTTCCTTCAATAGGTAAAATGCACGAACGAATTAATCCCGTCCAGAGAGACGATGCCATAAACGTGAATAAAGACCTAAAAAAGGTCGCCGATTGGGGTTACCAAAACCTGTTTTTTACAAATATCGTCATCAACAGTGCTCAGATGAAATCAGCAGCATCATACTTCAAACTTATTCTTATCCCCGTTTCACTCAGCAATCGGCTAGCGTAACCAGTCAAACGGTCGAGATTCCGCATTGTCATACTGGCAGAAAGACTTCTTTGTCCGAACTGCATACAAATGGAATAGTTTGTCGGAATCCATAGTCTCAGGTGGTTTCAATCGGCAGAGGTTTAAAAAAACGTTCATCAACACCTTAGAGCGCAAGTTATTGTGGGACCTACGTCTTAAAACGTATTTATGTGTTGTTGTGACACATATTGTAAACCCTATAACACAAACCTTTTTATTTGAAAAAAAAAAATAATAATAATTCAGCTAGAGACATATTCTTCGATTATGTAACGCACTGTTTAACCGAATGTGGTAAACAATAATGCGGTATCACCAAGATACACTCCGTGACTTAGATTAAGGGTGCTATCGTTGACTGAATAGAGTTTATCCGCTATCGCCTCTGAGAAATCACCTTGGATAATGATATCTCACAGCTATTTCGAGTGGTATGTGATATGTCGCGTTTATTCGTATGTCAATAACTAGGACTAAAAATCAACTAAAACTGAACTACTCATGCACATATGGACTTAAAGTTAAACATGAACCTTGGCCTCTGGGTCTTATCAAAAGTTTCATAATTAATAAAACTAATACTTCCTGCTGTGGTCACTAATTTTATGAACATCATAATGAAAAACACTTGTTGCGCAAACTAAAAGAACTCCCAATGATGTCCTAAGAAGACGAAATGTACATCGTATTATAAAAAAATATATGAAGTTTTTTGTTTAGGTTAGATTGGCTTTCATCTTAAGAAATCGTGTTTAAATTCCAATCAAAACATTATTTTACACAAACGTGTGGCCTCGACTTTTTAATTCTTAAAGTTTTATCACAAATTAATTAATTCTGAATAAAAGAACAAACCATCAACCAAAATAGGTAGTTAAATAAAATTTAATTTCTTGTATAATCTCTTTTATACAAGAATAGCATTTTTATATAAACAAGCACTGAAATCAAGAGAAAAAGTTAATAAAAAAATTAGCTTACCTATCTCCTGGGCTCAGGAAACTGAAAGTTCTCTTCTCAACCCATTGAAGTGTATCGAAAAGCAATTCGGAGTTTTTGGATGCCAATCCAAAAACAAATCTGAAAAATAAATTTTTATTATAGAATTACCATTTAACGATAACTGAGTTTTAAGTTATTTATAATGATCGTTTTTAATTTAATAATTAATCATCATATGTGATTAGGTGTTTTTTTTATTCTTTTACATAACATAGATTTATTAATAATTTTAAATTTAAAATATTTAATTGTTTTATTAATGATCGAGAGCATGCATACATCTGACGATCTCAGTTGATCAAAACAAATAAAACGTAGTTAGGTCATTAATGCATCGGCAATTAAACGACTTAGGCTGTTTTCTAAACCAAAACTTATTTGAAACTTATTTGTGGAGACTTACTTATTTGAATAAGTAACCTAAATAGGTGACTTATTTGAAATTTTTTTTTCATAGAAAAATCTAATTCGATTTGACAGTGTCAAATATTTTTATGTTTGTTTACAAAATGGTTTTAAGCAATAAAATTTCTTTTTCGATCCCTAATAAAATCATGTAGTAATTTAAAATGAAAAAAAGAAGTTTTGTAAACTCTTTAATTGATCAAATTAAATAAATCGTTCTAATTAAATTTATTTTCGAATTTGCTTTTTGTTGCTGTCAAAATAAGAAAGCTAAATCATTTAGAATAGCTTTTAAATACTTATTTAAAATGGCGGTGAATAAGTAAGTCTACATAAATAAGTTTCAAATAAGTCGTCGTTTAGAAAACAGCCTTAGGGTTGTTTACAAAATTTAATTTATTAATTTGTTAATGAGTAATAACTTTGCTATTTAATTTATTAAACAACAATTTCATACAAACGTGCGATTTTAATAAATAAACGCTGTTTATAATTCCAGGGTTGAAAAGCTGTCGATTAACCAAAAACCGGAAAAATGTTTTTCAATTAAAAACAAAAGTGAATTTCCAAGGATAATGAGCGTAATCAGTACTCACCAATGCAAATAAACATGCGATTTGATTTATTATCTAATAACTGTTATATTTCTATATGTAAAGGCAGAATTAGATTTGGAATTTTGTAACTTTTGTTTTCAAAATTTTTAAAAAAAATATTGTCCGAGCAAAAACTCGGACAATACACAATATCAATAATAATTGACATAAAGTTGTGTTGTAAAGTCTTTATATTGCCAGACCATATAGACAAATATAAAATAAATGTTTTCATCAAATGTAAATGTCAACGATGTCAACTTCTAAATTGTAATTGATCGAAATGACACCAAAAATGTTATGTCATCTTGTGTGATAGGTTAGTTTTACACACATATCAAATTTTAGGTCCATAGGATTTATGGTTTACGAAATAATCGATATAATGTGAAAAACACGTTTTACTCTCACCAATAAAACGAACCCTAAAGCTGCATTTTCTACTAGATATGAAAACGTTTTTTGTGTATGAGCTTGCATCACTCGACGTTAGTACGAGAACTGTTCATTCACGATAAGCAAAATTATAGTAATTTTCATATTGAATGTGTCTTCAAAAAGGAATAAAGGTTTTCGGTTCACCCTATTTTGGGGGACCCAAAAATATGCATTTAGTGTAGTCGATAAACAATATCCTCAAAACACAACTTCGGTATGGTTAAAATGATGCGGAAACAATTCAAATAAATTGTATATGGTTGAAATTTAATATTAAAGTTTATTTTCCATCGCACTATTGTTGACCTTGTTGTTTTGTCTCAATATTTTAAGCAACGGTGGTCAGATGAAATTAGAGACGCATCATGCTTCTAACATATATTCTTTTCCCCGTTTTGCTCGTTAGTATGGTAATGCAAACAACCAAACTGTAAAGATTCTACGTGCCATAAAGACAGAATACTTCTTTCCCACTAAATTTATATACTGTATAAGGTTCATTCCGGTTAAAGAAGATATAAGATCGTTACGGGAATACTCACAGGACAGTACAAAGACATGGAATGCGGTTTATTCAAATCATACGTAATAATCCAGTTCCCATTTTCACATAGAGCAACTGATTGGAGGTACTCTAAAAATTTATTATGTAAGTTATGAGCCATCGCACCGGTTGGTCGTTATATTTTCGTTTTATTATCGAGACTATAGGTGACATCCCTGATGAAGAGATACGTAGATCGGGACCACGACAAGTTTCTTAAGTTTATTTATAACAAAAACTACATTTTTTAGCAACTCTATGGCTTTACTCTTTCACATGGATTAATGTGGGTCGCCACAGTCCAGATTTAGCCTAGATTTTTTTTCTAAACCTTTGCCAGGAAGGTAATTGTATAAGCGATTTTTGTAATAGTTTGCTTTTCAGATTTACTTTTTTTTCAACATGGATCCAATCCTCGTATTTATCACCAGCAATGTAATCAGTTTGTTTATTTGCCGACTGATAAGGCAAGTGGATTTGAACTTGGAGGTCCCGGCTTTAATTCTCACCCAGATCAAACCAACCAACAATATTCCAATTTTCCAATTAAACGAAAGTCTGTCAAACTTGACCACCTTGAAGTGCTTCAACAAAAAGTTAAGCCTAGAGCTGTATTTTTTTATCATTCTCCATCTTTGTGAATTTCAGGCTAATAATATTGTCATGATTCTATATAATCGCAACTGCAGAATACAAAATAAAATTTTATTTTCAACCTCAATTTATCCTACACAATATTTCATATTACTTCGGTCTGAAAGACCTAAGTATTATATTCATGAGCTAAAAGTGAAATTCTTACCCCCACTTTTTTTGGCATTTCTCGACGTTTTAGGACCTACTGATTCTAAAAAAGCAAAAAAAATGTATGTCTGTCTGCCGGCCGTCACAACCTACGAAATCTAGAAAACCGCTGTACAGATTTCAAAAATTTTTTTTCTAAAAATGGTGAAAAACACGTGAAATCAGCAAAAAACATACAATTTTGGAAATGAGGTTTTAATTTTGTATATTTAGGTATTGGAATTCGTTGATATCAATAAAAAAAAATTTTCTGGGTTTTTAGTTTTTTTTTTAACCCTGTCTTAAGATACAGGGTACTGAAAAATCAAGAAATTGCTCGACCCTGGTGTAGGGAAATGGCTCTACAGTAAAAACTACTGAGCTGATTTTAATGTTATATAGCTCAAAATGTAGGTATTGAATAGAACTAATCAAAATAATAATTCACATTATAGGACCTTGAATATTTTCTGTTAGAAAAATAACGGTAAAAAATTCAAATTCGATTTTCTAGAAATGCGTATTTCTTAAATTTTTGATTTTTTAATATGTAATAACATAATAACATATATTACTAACATTTTATAAAAAATTCAGGAGGGGAAAATTTTTTGTTTTTTTTTATTAATATTCTTGTAATCTGCTTCAAAATTTAAAACGGTTAAGGGACGACTTGCGTCTTGAAAACTGACCATCCTACCTTTTTATTTGGCTTTGTTGTCACAGTAAGTATTGGTTTTTGTTTTAATTATTTTACTGTTTATGTTCATTACAGGTAAAAAGGTTATAAGGCGTTTAATGGATGAGGATTTTATTTTAGGTTTTTTTTAGTAATTTAATAAAATGGTGTTTTTTTCAAATGGGCGGTCAATGTGCGTCCTATAAATTGAACTAGAATCTTACTTTTCTTAACTATATCAGAACCTCCCTTAACTTAGATTTTATTGAAACAAATCATTTAAAAAGTATGAAAGGAAGTATTTTAGAGATTCTAATTTAGTTAAAATTTAATCTTAACAAAAATATTATTTTAATAATTCAAAGTTTTCACAGTTTTTTAATAATTCAAAGCAATACCAAGTTATCTTTTACAAGCAAATTTAAAAATGGAAAATCGATTTAAAACCATATACTGTGTTAAACCATTCCCAAACGTAAAATGTTCAAAAGAATTACTGAATGTGAAACGACTTCAGTTAGAAATTTTAAGACCATTAATCAATACAAGTGAAAATGAGTTAACAAATATTAAAATATGTACCTCCTGCTCTATCAAAGTCAATAGAAATATGAATTTCAAAAGTGGTAATGAATATGTTGAATCAACAAGCAAAAATAGTGTACCATCAAATTTATTGTCACCACCAAAGCCATCAACATCAAATCCAAGTATCATATCACCTAATCTCCAGATGAAAGAATCGTCACAATTAAGCGAATCATCTTCACCTTCAAGTAGCGGAGAGACAGTAATTAAGAAGAAAAGGATGGTTGAAGTGATCAACACAATATCTAATAACCCCGTTTAGATCGAAAATCAGAACAAACAAAAATTGATTTGGCAGTGCAAACAATTAGCAAAACGCTTACACAACATGATATCGTACCGTTACCTCCATCATGTAATCAAGAAAGTAAATATTACAATGAAATCATGAAACAACTCAAGTCCAAGTTTCAAGAACTTGAAAACCGAGACAAAAAATAGAAGTGTTAACAACTTTACCGTATTCTATGCCACCACGTCAAATAATGCAAGAATTCGATTGTAACAGATATATGGTTGACCAATCAATACTTCTATTATCAAAAAAAGGTGCCATTTCATTACCGGATAAAAAAAGAGGTCGTTCCTTAAATCCAGATATTGTAAAGTTAGTGAAAGATTTTTACGATGACCCAGAAATCTCCAGACCTATGCCCGGTAAAACTGATGTTAAAACTTTTCGAGTTGATGGAGAGAAGAAAGAACATCAAAATCATCTTTTTCTTTTCACAGTTAAAGAGGCTTACGTAGCATTTGAGCAGAAGCTACAAAATGGAAATTTAAATAGTAATGAAATCGGGCTTACTAAATTTGCAATGTTAAGGCCTAAATATTGTATACAACTTGGTGGCAGCGGAACACATTCTGTGTGTGTATGCACTATTCATCAAAATATAAATTTAATGATCAACAACGTAAACTTTACGGAGATTACGAAAGAAAAGATTAAAACATATCAAGAATGCATCACCTTTGTTTTATGTGAAACACCAACATCCGATTGCCATTTATTGAATTGTAAAAAATGTTCCGGAATCGATAAGCTAATCGATTCCATCGATAAGCTAATCGATCGAGTCCAGTAGTTTTAACTGTAGAGCCATTTCAATACACCAGGGTCGAACGATTTCTTTTTTTTTATTGATGTCAATTCGTTGACCTAATACCTAAATATACAAAATTAAAACCTCATTTCCAACCTTGCTGATTTCACGTGTTTTTCACCAATAGGTTTACTCAATAGGAAGAGCCGAAAGGACGATGTGTTCGCATGTCTGTCTGCCGGCCGTCACAACCTACGAAATCTAGAAAACCGCTGGACGGATTTCAAAAATTTTTTTCTAAAAATAGGAAGAGCCGAAAGACGATGTGTTCGATAACGGTATCGGGAGCGCGCCAAAAAAATCGTCAAGTGTGTCAAAACAAGGAAATTTTAATTTTTAACCAATTTTTTGGAAAAAAATAAAACTAATAATTTGTATGACATAAAAATTTATTATTAATATAGAGAATGGCATTATATTTTGGCATTATAAGTTTGTCAAAAAAATAAAGTCAGGTGTGTCAAAAAATTATTTCATTTATTTTTTTAGCCAATTTTTTGGAAAAAAAATGTAGCTGTTTTTATGACGTAAATGTAATTGAAAATGAAATTGGACATGGAAATTTTTTAATTTGTTATAGTTTTTGAAATATTTTTGGAATTTTGAAAAAAGTTGGTATTTTTGATTTTGTAATAATTTTTGGAAAATTTTTAGAATTTTGAAAAATTTAAAATTTTTGATTTTATTATAATTTTTGGAATTTTGAAAAAGTTTCAATTTTTGATTTTGTAATAATTTTTGGAATATTTTTTGATTTTTGAAAAAAGTTTGATTTCATTATAATTTTTACAATATTTTTGGAATTTTGAAAGAAATATGAATTTGTGATTTTCTAATATTTTCTCGAATCGCTAAATGGAAGGTTTTTGAGTAGTTTGCTGAAAATGTAATTGAAAATGAAATTGGACATGGACATTTATTATAGTTTTTTAAATGTTTTTGGAATTTTGGAAAAGTTTCAATTTTTGATTTTGTAAGAATTTTTGGAATATTTTTAGAGTTTTGAAAAATTTTAAATTTTTGATTTCATTATAATTTTTATAATTTTGGAAAAACTTTCAATTATTGATATTGTTATAATTTTTGCAATATTTTTAGAATTTCGGAAAAAGTTTGAATGTTAAAGAATTTTTGGAATATTATTAAAATTTAAAAAAAGTTTAAATTTTTGATTTTATTCTAATTTTTGGAATATTTTGAGAATGTTGACAAAATTGGCTTTGTATCTCTGTAGGTACCTACACAAGTATGACACGGTTGGTTTTTGCGATTTTCGTGGATTTTGGTAGCATTCCCATACTAACTTTGAAATGAAGCTCATCGAATTTCAACTGTCTGAGATAATGTATATGTCGGTGTTGCAGTTTTTCCTCTCAGCGTACAGTATAGCACAGTTGTTAATGGGACAGGTTTCAGCTTGAAGTACTTTTGCAGAGGTTCACAGTGCCAACATTCGTTTAGTCTTGTGACCAAACACCCCTGCACCAGTGGTGCATTCGTTGGTTTGGGAGCCATCCGTATACCAGACGCTGACATTGGGTGGTAGTGATCGTAAGTAGCTCTCAATACTTTTTCTGACCCTTGTTCTGACAGTAAATTTTCAAGCTGTAGTTCAAATAGACGTAGCACCTACAGTTGGTTTGGTTTAAACAAACAACGACAACAATAGAACATACCATACCAAGAAATAATAACATCAAGCTAAGTGCAGTATTTTTGATTCTTCAATGAAACATCATTAATGTAAAGAATTTATTGTTAAATTAAATTATGCAAATTTCATAACAACATATTTAAAATGTAAATATAAAAAAAATTCTTGGAATTCATCTTTGATCATCAAGAACTGATTAATTTAAAAACATGAATATTATTTTATTGATTAAGAAAATTGTTCCACTTGAAATTCAAAATACAAAAATTAAATTAGTAAACAAGAACAAAATCACGGGTTGTCTCAGTACCTTAATCTCATTTAAAATGGTTGGTCTACAATATGATTCATAAAATCTAGTCATGTGTTATGACAGACAAAAACAACAAGTTTTATTACTAACAAAATTTTCGCATTTAAGAACCCATGACGTTTGTTCTTGTTATTTAATCACAAATAAATAAATATTTATCTGTGATTTAATGCTTCAACGTTTTTGAGAACTGAAATGCAATCCGTTTAGATTTTTCTAGTAGATTTGTTGTCTAGAGATCTAAATTAGTTCCTATAAAAAGATTTTGAAGTATAAAAGAATTTTAAATATTTTGTTTGGATATCATAGACGTATTTAAAATGCAAATTTAAATGTGATAACAAGTCATCAGCCGATGTGACATGTACGTCACAACAATCTCTATAATTTATTATATAATTTAATTCATCAAAAAATTAATACATCATTTGAACTATTGACTTTTTCCATTCTCGTCTTAATATATATTTTCATGTAGATGTAGACAAAACTATTTTCATTTAAACCATAAAACAATGTATAATCGGATGATGCAATGGACGGTAACATTCCTTGATTACAGCGAGGTCGAGTTATAAAAGATACATTTTATTTCAGATAACCGTACCTTCACCTTTTGGAAAATTTGCAATTTATTAATAACAATTTATATCAACCTATATTGATGAATCATTGTAGTGTGTCCTAGGGACCTAATTGGGTATTCAAATCCGGCTTCTATCAGCAATTATATATATAGTTTCCCTATTGGCAAATTCTCTATTTCTCCTAATCTTAGCCCTATTTTACTTCAAATTTGGTTGAATTTAATAGAGTTATGATTAGAGTTTAAAACGTTTGTACATTTTTGATTAATTGATAAAAACTAAACATTTCACAATAATTTAATTTAATAATAAAGTTTTTTGTTTTGATATTGTAAACTTTCCTACATGCCACAATCATGTTTATTTGATGAAGATAATATTAAATAATTAAATTTTTTTATTCAATTCAATTCAGTGTAGCCTATATTTTGTTTTACTTGTTTCCAGATACAAATGAATTGTAGATTCTAAGATCAATATAAATTTAATATCACGTTGTAATGAATGTGTTACACTGTTACAATAGTACATTATGCTACGATCATGTAATGACGATTATTAATACACGAGCATTAACCGGGATACGAAACGAGCCGTAGGCGAGCATTAATAACCATTACATTACATACGCTATTTTTTCTACACCCAGAAAATAACGAAAAACGAAAATTTTTTGCCTTAGTTTTATTTTATTTAAACCAATGAAATTCTCTAAAATGAAATGACATCATTCAATTTCACCAATAAAATTTGAATTATACTAATAAAAATATTTATACGTCTGGTCAAAAATTATCATTCTAATGTTGAAATAATTACTGTTATCAAAATAAACCAACGCATAATTCATAAAAAATATATAAATAAATGAAATATGGCAAAAAATTTTCTAAACGAATTCCCCTCGTTCGTTGATAAATTCCCATAATTTTTGGCAAAAAATTATTTCGAATTATCACCGCCCTTGGGAAATTACAACTGAAAATTTCAAAGCTCAATTTATTTTCCCATACGAAAATTTCATCAAACGTCAAATACATAGCATGTTTGATTGAAAAACTATGGGTTTCTTTCTATTGATTAAAAATCTGTATCGCAATAAAATCTGTATCGAAATGAATATCATTATAAAACGGATTTTGGTCCTATAAGTGTATTTTTATAGTACCGGTGTAGAAAAAATAAGTTATGAGTCCGAACGATTTTAATATTCAAGTTTAAATATAAATAAACAAACAACAAGCAAAGTAACACTCGTGATAACTTTTAACTGGGAAAACTATCGTGAGAAAACGAAATGTTTCTCCTATTATATCAATTTTCTCGTAAACAAAAACGCCGATATGGGTATAAAACTAACCTATCTACTGAAGATGACGCGGTACACAAAAATAAATAAAGTGGTTTTTGTATGTTTTCAGGGCTGCAATGTGAAACCTTTGAGAAAATAATTTTTTTTCGAGTCAAATAGGGTTCATACTTTAGTATTCGCCTTAAAAATTTATTTTACAATTTTACTTCGTATACAGTTTTTTGTACATACAATTTTGAATAATTGCTGTCAAATACATACTCATATATACATTTACTAAGAGGGTGTGAGTAAGAAGGGAAAATCTGTACTTTTAATTTTTAAGCGCACACAAATTATTGTGAAAAAGTGCCATTTGTTGTATGTTTACCCTTGCTTCCCTTATAGTTGAGAATTTAATGGGTAAATTTTTAACGAAGAATATAGCAAAGTTTCGAATTATAGAAATTACATTTTACAGAAATTATATTTCTGTTTCTTTGTTCCATGTAGGGAGTTTGTTCCATGTTACGATTCGATAATAATTTTCTGATTTTTATTTCTAGCGATTACTTTTTTTGGAGGAAGGGTATTACCACAAGGACAATTAATTTGGGATTGGGCCCGCAAAATTTAGTCTAAAATAAATTTAAGTTATTGAAGGTCACCAACGAGGTTGTGTATTGAGCAGTTGATGGTAAGCGCTAGATCCAGCTGTGAACTGTTGAACGATCGTACGAACCAGATGTCCAGCTTACTTAGGGAAGAAGTTCAAAATTTCAAAGTAACGATTTACGCTAATGATATCATAATTCCGTAACTCGAAAATCTTCGAATACACTAAAGGATAGAATTTAAAGTACTTTATAAACTTAGACCCAAATTTATGGCCTAGGAATTATTGGTCCCTTCATCAACCCTGGTATTTTTCAACAACAAGTACAAGAGCCCATGGATAACTCTGTATGAATTTTTAGTACCAATAATCGATTAGGCGAAACACCTCGGCTTTACAGTTATTTACTAATATAAGAAAGCCATTAGTATAAGATGAGAACTTGACCTATATAGTGTTCTGGTTTCATAGCACCTATCTTGATATAAAATCTGATCGTCTGGAATAGGGATTGTAATCTCGTAGGGTTTTATGAATGACTACGGCATTCATAAATTTTAAATCCCGGGATTCCGGAATTTAAAATTTGTAAGGAAAACCGCAAATAATTAAGAAAAAACATTTTCAAATAAAAACACATTAATCATTTTTTAGTGTCGAAAAGTATATGCATACTAAAAAAATGAAATTACTAATTCAACTTCTTATAAAATAAAAATTCAAGAACCAAAGTAAAACTTTGATTTCTCAACGCTGAAAAACCTCGTTCCAATTTCACACTTTTTGGTGGAATGGTAAATTAGTCATTATACATTCACTGTAACCATTTAACCATTAGCCCCATGGTCCTTTAAGTCCTATGACCGCTTTGCTTGAACATTTTCATTTCTCTCGCAATTTTAGTGATCAGTTTAATACTTTCTGTTATTGTATTTGCACGAAAAATCTTTTGTATAAGCGTGGATCAAAACTGCATTGGAGTTTATCTTGCAAATCGCATTTGAGTTACATTTTCGTTATAATCTATATAGTCGATGATGCAGCTGTGTGAAAAGATCGATTATCCTCTTCACATTCCCTGTCTGCCGCTTCTAACGTTAAATAATCGTTAGTAAAAACTTTAATGCATATTTTGAATCGGAACTATCTTCGGCTATCTGTCCGATTAATTAGCTGCCAAGACATTAGCCAATATTTCATGACAGAATTAATAAAGATTGATGGAACTACCGTTGAATTAATAGATTTCATTCGGCAGGCTTACTTTGATATAACCTTGGCTAGGGATACCTCACTGCTATTTTCATTGGTATGTGATATCTAACGTTAGCACATATGTCAATAGCAGAGACTGGAGTGGAGTACGCGGGGTTGTCATATCCGTAAACCAAAAATAAATAAATTACAAATCAACAAAAAGTCTGGAATGGCATTTTATAGAGTCAAAAAATGCAGGAATAGGGAATATATTACCTCTCCTTACAGTTCCTTATTTATGAACATTTATAAACTTAAAGTCGCTCGCTATATTTTTCATTCAAAGTTTTCTAAGAACGATATTTCTCTGAATTTTTTCGATCCATCAAGTCATATGGGATTAAGGGGAAAGCGACTTGGTTAAAAATCCGTTTCTTGACCATATTTCACAAACTGTTGGATGGAAATTGGAACTATTGTAACATAACATCCAAAGTATTTTTTAAATAATATCTGACTCAACCGCATATAAAAAGATCGTGAAACTTTGTGCCATATGCAGGCACTTTTTTCACTAAGAAGACAATTGATTCCATTAAAGTTGCTCGGCTGTTTTTTTCGAAAAGCTGGACTTGCATTAAATACAGAAAAACGCCATCAGCAAAATCTCGGTATCGGTAAGACGCAATTGCAACATATCGCGTGACCTAAGTAAATGTTTTCAAATCGTGAACCACAAATAATGGAAATCACGTCTTGCTGCTCTAACATAGTCAAAAAAATACAACAATGATTTGCATACAAAAGAACTAGAATTCCCTAAACACTACAAGATCTAACTCAGTTTCTTATACTAATGTAATAATTGTAATAACCTCAGAAAATACAGACGAAGTTACACGTGTACATTACATTTTATGGGTCTACACAACATTAAAGTGACAGTTACACAAGACACAAAACAAAACACCTTAATAAATGTCAACATTAATAATTACACAATCATCCGCAATTGTCATTAAAATAATAATGTCGAGGCCTTCACAGCAAGGTCAAATACCCGGCAATAAACGACTTAGTCAGTTTACAACAAGACGATTGTTTGAAAAAATAAACCATTAACATATTATCAGATAAAGTAGAAATTATTTGAAGCTAGCAACCTGTTTTACGGGAAACTAGGCTGAAATCCTTGTTCGTTTCACCTAAGATGTAACAAATTGACCAATCAAGCTTTGGCATTCTCTACGGCTCATTAACCACATTGTTTCACTTTAATTAAATATTAATATTTCGCCAGACTTGTTCACTTCTAACCAGCTCAATATGGAACATAAAACTAGCGTTATCCTCAGGTCATATTTCAATAATAATCTCGCTTCATACATTAATAACCAGGTACAAGTCTGATCACATCACGTACACTAAATTTTCCAAAGCATATTGGGATGGTTTACGTATAAAATCGAAAACAAACTGATAAAAACACAACACAAAAATGTTAAAAGAATATTTATTTTTTAACATAATGAAAAAAGCTACACGGACATTTAGTCCTCTAATAAACAGCAACTCATAAATCAAACATCTCTTTTCAACTGAGGCAGCAAGTGGAGACAACATCTAAAGCCGTGCAATTTCAACACAGGCACAAAGGAATTATGGTAAACCATTAAACGTTTACACAACCCAAAGAGCAAAACAATTGTGCAAAAGAATTCAAAAGACAGTTCACTTCACACCTTAAAACACAGAATAAAATATACAGATGCACCGTAAGAATATTCCATAAATGGCACCAGAACATTCCGGGCAGTTGAAGCCCATTTCAGAATTTTAATTTTTTATTAAGTATACTGTTGTACTTTTTCTAAGACCTTCACTTATGATAGAGTTTTTATAATAATTTAATGTAAACAATAATGACACTTCATTATTGTTTTTTATTATGATAAAATTACCTTGATAGCAGTAACGTAGTTTAGTTAATATGCACTAATGCGATTTGAAATAATAAATACATAATTCAATATTGCCATGACAACAACTGTTTTTTCTGATTCTTCTAAAAATTTATTATGAAACAAAAAATAACACTATGGCAACAGTTTATAAAAAAATCATAAAATAATCATAACAAATTCATTCATAAGCTTCAACGAGTTTCACCTGCTGTTATTAAACAAATTGTTTTAATATATTTTTTTATGCGAAAAGTAACCTCACTAGTGTAAAAAAAAATAACAAATTATAGTTGCTATGGTTTTTCATATAATTTTACAAAGTATTTTAAACTACGTAACCATGAAACAGGGATGTCAACTCTTCAACTTACTTCAACCGAAGAAAAAACATAATAGAGACTATACCCCCATATGTTTTAAAAACTCACCGGAAAAGGTCAACTTTATTTTGAAGTTTTAAAAAAAATATATTTAATAAAAAAATTTTTTTTTATTAAATTTAGTTACTTATTTTATTGTAATAAAACAAATAAACATAATAATTAGAACATACTAGGTCAAAACATACAGTTTATCAACCAACTGGACTGGAATGATGTAAAATATTCTTTGCTTCTTATGTTTTCATTTCTTTTTGATTTTGGCATTGTTGACTAAAATTTGAAATGATTTAAGTATAAAGATTTTCAATTTAATGAAATTTTACTTTAATTTAAATATTTTTGTATTAATATAATATAATTACTTACAATTACAAAACGGTCAGCACAAAGATGAATTAGTAGAATTAAATCGCTATTAAAATTAACCTATACGCACCACCATAATTCATGAAAATTAATTAAAAACATATGAATTTAATTTGACGTTTTATAATTAATTGGTTAATTGCATCTATTATGTCATAAAGCATAACGGTGCATGCACAATGTATGAGGTTTTTCCTCATGAGATTTGAGCAACTTTTTATTATTATTTTTTAATAGAAATACAATACTTTAAAATGTAGGTAGCAGGGCCGGCGCTTCCATGGAACAGTACGAACAGTTTGACGGGGCGCTAAAATTGGAGGGCGCCAAAACCCAATTAATAAAAATAAATTTAAAATAATAAAATAAATATTTTAACTACCGAAATTTATTACCAAAAATATTTTTTTCACTGTGTAAAAATTCTTAAATTTTTTTTGTAAAATTTCTTTCAATGCAATCTTTGGCATTCAGGGGTGGGTCAGACAGGTTATACGAGAAAAATAATGGTAATTTTCTCAAATTAGTAGAAGCAATTGCTGAATTTGACAATGTTCTTTCAGAACGCTTTCGATGGATAACTAATAATGAGACGCAAAACAAATATTTGTATAAAAGCATTCAGAATGTACTTATTTCAATCGTGTCTAAAGTTATTCAAAATAAATGATATGATATGATAAAAGGTGCAAAATATTTTTCGATAGTTGTTGATTGTACTCCAGATCAGAGCCGCAATGAACAATTATCACTTATTGTTAGAGTTGTTCATAGAAATCAAAACAAACATGAAATTAAGGAGCTTTTTATGGGTTTTTTAAAAGCTACAGATACGCCGGGTAAGGGCTTAACGAATTTAGTTTTAGACCAACTAACTTCTCTAAAATTTTCAATTAGTGATTGCAGGGGCAAGGCTATGATAATGGCTCAACATTGGAATGCAAGCTCAAATTAAACAAGTAGAACCCCGAGCATTTTTTGTGCCATGCGCATCACATTCAACTAACCTAGTCCTTCTGGATTCAGTTCAATGTTCACTTCAAGCTGTAAATTTTTTTGATACTGTCCAATGTTTATATGTTTTTTTTCTAGTTCTGTTTCAAGATGGGACATTTTGAAACAGAATGTGAAAACATTAACTCTCAAGCCACTCTGTACGACAAGATGGGAAAGCCGCATAGAAGCTTTAAAACCCTTAATGTGTAGTTTAGGTAATATTTATGACGCTTTAGTTCAAATAGGAAGTGACAAGGATAGGGACGGAATAACAAGAAATAACGCGAATAGTTTATCTCTCAAAATTATTCAATTTGAATTTATTTGTTCAATAATTATTTGATATAATATTCTTGATAAAATTAATATATTTAGCAAATATTTACAAAGTCCTGCTATTTGTTTAACGACTGCAGTACATTTGTTAGAGGGCACAAAAGAGTTTTTGACGAACTTACGAAATGAGGAAAAATTTCTGGGGTTTATCTTGCAAGCTAAAGAAATAGCTTTAAAATAAGATGTTCCACCAAATTTCCCGGATGCTCCAAGGCGCCCTAGTCGAAAACCTCAACTTTTTTCGTACGAAGGTACAGAAGAAATTATATCAAATCCTGAACAAAAATTTGAAGTTAAATTTTATTTTCAAATCCTTGATCAGCCGATTCAATCTGTTAGCGAACGGTTTGATCAAATTTCGGAACACAATAATATTTTCAAATTTTTGCATAATATTTCTGTGGCTTCATTAAATGCTTCTGATCATTTAAATAATTGTCTTTCCCTAGAAAAGCATTTAACTTTCAATTCAAAGTCTGATATAGTAGGTTTAGATTTATGGGACGAAATTAAAACATTCCAAAGTATAATTTCAGGAACTTTAAGCCCTATAGTATAATTAGATTTTATATTTGAAAAGAAATTTGACCAGATATTACCAAATCTAGTTGTAGCTCTTAAAATTTTATTGACAATACCAGTCACAGTAGCTTCTGGTGAACGTAGCTTTTCTAAATTAAAAATTATTAAAAATTATTTACCTAGTACAATAGGACAAGAAAGACTGGTAGATTTAGCTAGAATATCTATAGAAAGTAAATTTCTGAGCAACTTGGATTATAGTGATTTAATAGACGACTTTGCAAGAGTTAAAGCGCGTAAAATAAAATTTAATTAACTAATATATTTTACAATTTAAAAATACACGCTTGAATTTTAGTGCTATTTATCCAATTTTTTTAAATTTTTTGTTACTGAAATTCGTACGCTATATTAGTAAGTACGATAGCAATATTAAATCTTTATTTATTTTTTTTAAATATATTTTTAATATTAATTTTTTGTTATTGAAATTCGCACGCTGGATTAGAACGATAACAATATTTAATCTTTTATTTATTTTTTTAATGTTTATTTTTGAGGACTATACCTACGTGGGATACCTCGTTAAAAAAAATGCACTGCATATCCTACCTTTTGGGTGATGTGGAAACGGATTATTTACGACAAATAGATTTTTTTAGGGCGGCATTTTTGAAAACTGCACCAGGCGCCAAAATCGCTAGCGCCGGCGCTGGTAGGTAGCTCAATTCTCTTCTAATCATGAGGAAAAAGTTACGAAATTTTTTTTTTTCTCAAAATAAATTTTAATGCAAACTTGGATCTCATGAGTAAAAGTATTTTCATTGTGCATGCATTGTAAGTCACAATTTATGGGGTGCGTTCGTTTGTTCTTAAAACAGAATAAAAAAATTTCAATGCGTTTACGATGCAAATTTGAAATATTTTGAAAAAAAAAAACGGAGAACATTTTATGCCAAAACCCGGTAACCGGAGAACAGCATAAAAAACCTGAAACTCCGGGTGAAAACACCACAGTTGGCAACCTTGCCATGAAAAAATAGAATATGAATTTTAAATGTTTTGTTGTCGATTTAAATAACTTTATAATTTATAGTAAATATCGATTGTATATTAGTATCATAGAAAAAATTGCATTTCCTACGCGAGATAAAAACGTTTTTTGTTGACGCTAGCGCGTCTCGTGAACAAATGTTTACTCACGAAAAAAACAATGTTTTCATCTCTTGTAGGAAAATATACTAATTTCTAGTTTATTTGGAAATCAATTTATTTAATGTTTTGTTAAATTCATTTCTAATTTGATCGAACAAAAAGTTTATAAACAATTATAAAACCTCCTATAAATTTTTTTTCTAAAAACTGTATAATAAGAGATAAATTCTAGTCTAATGTCTGGTAGTCGCCGAAAATATATGTGCGTTATATTTGACTGAAATAACTGGATATACTAAAAAACAACAACTATGCATAACATTTGTCAGATAATTCAGTTGCTTCAGTCAAATCGAACGCAGCTTGTACAACAAAACGGATATAAATCTGTAATAGAATTGTTCAACATTGTTGTGTTAAAATTGTTTTTAATCGTTGTAGTCCAAATAACGATTAGAAACAATTTTATATTACTTATTTTGTCCAATGAACTTATAATCATATTGTTGTGTTGTCGAAACAGTAACATTAAAACGCGCTAACAGTTTGCTCAAAAACAATGGATGTAAATAGGATTCTTCAAAGAATTATATTTACATATAGCAACAGAATTCATAATATAGAACATAGGCATAGAACATAAACGTCCACAAAGCATAAACTAAACGCTAATCTGAGCAAGATTGACTTTCGAATTTGTCTAAATAATTAGACATAATCAAAATTTAAATGATTAAGTGTTGTCAGGAGGAAATTTAATAACCGTTGATAGCCCGTAGACTGATAAATATTACACAATCAACATTTTGTTAGTTGTAGCTCATTTGAAGAAATATATTAATCCACCAAGTTAACATTATCTTTAACACTATGACAGGGTAAGACTATGTAAGTATAAAAAAGTATAAAAAGAAATGTAAGTAATTTGGTTAACTTAGTTATTGGTAAAACGAATTCGTGCTAAGATGTTTAAATTAAGCTTATTTGTTGTGGTTGTTGTTATACAGTCGGTATATTGCCAGAGTAACCCAGGTTACATGTTTTTCTTTATTATTATAAATTATAATTATGTTTGTCAAAAATCTAACTTAATTTGTATTAGCAGATGCACAAGATCCTGATAATTATGGATTTGAAGGATTGATGTTATTAGACGACATTGAATTGTTACAACGAAGATTTTGGTCATATCACTCACACCTGGAGAAAGCGAAAAAAGCAAATAATTTAGGATCCATACCAGCCGTTACTTTAGGTTATCGTCTGGCGAAATACGATCTTGAACATCCAGGAGTTTGTGAGATTAAAAAATTAATTAACGAGCAACCAGAATTGGTTAGAACATTCCCTTGGAATAAACCTGTTACATTTTTAAACTCTGTATTTCCTAAATACCTATCATATGCAGAATTATTGAAAAATGGTAATCGGGTTTCACAAGCAATAGATGGCATTGCAAATTCTCAATGGACACTTGAAACTTCCAACAATGGTGCATCATTCCGTTTAATTAACACTCACACTAATGATGCTTTATATGCATCCGATGATGCTAATGCACTTGACTCGGAACGTCGTAACGTTTTTACATCAGCTGATACATCTAAATATCCAGCAGGAGCTGATCAATGGCAGTTTGAATTGACATCAGATGGAAGTAAATTTAAAATTAAAAATGCCTATTACAAGGAGTATTTATATATTTATTTACATGATCGTAGTACTATTCTCACATGGCGGTATCCGACATGTGATGATACCGAATGTAAATGGACTATCAAAGGACAGTAAAAAAAGGACAGTAAAAAATTTATAAAATATTTTGTTTAATTTGAATCCAATTAAAATTTAAATAAAAATATTTTTGTTCAATTAATATTAGATATTTTAACTGATTGTGGTTAACTCTCCAAAATAATAAATCATCATCTTTCAAAAACAAACCTTAATAATTAATTTTCCAAAAAAGTCCTTCATGAAAAATGTTGCACAAAACAGAGTTAATTTGGTACTTTGTTTTCTAAAACAATGAAATTTTTGTAAACAAGTGCATTCGGATATAGTAACACAGCGACGTAATGTAACGATGTCATAGTTGCTGACTTAACGCGTGGAATTCGTTTTTTTCATCACAACCAGTGTTGCAAAACGTTACTTGTAACGTAACGTAAAACAGATATAAGGAAATTAAGTAGCGTTATTAATAATTATTATTTTCGTAACGTTTTAAAAATTTGCATGACAATAACGTAATACGTAGCGATAACGTAATAGCTATTTACATATCGAGGGCTGAAAGTAGAAGATTACGCCTGCGGTTCATTTTGAAGCCGGATGCGAAGCGAGGGCTTTCATTGAGCCAAGGGTGTCATCTTTCTTTCAGCCTCAGTATATGTACAACGTTTTACGCACAAATGCACAACTTAATTGTAGAATAAATCATTTTTTGTACGAGTAAGCCGTAAAATGCACTTTTAGGATTCAAAAATTGTTCGTAAGGCAGACCTTTTTTTCCTATTAAAACAACAATGCCAAAATTGAAATGACAAATTAAAATTATTGGTGGTAATAAAATTTAATTAAAATATTAATTTTGAAATGACAAAGCCTAAAGTTATTATTATTACTATTATTTCGAAAAACTACTTAGATAAAATAATTTTCTCAAAAAATATTTTACTATTTTGTGTAAATATATGTATTTTTATTTATGCAAAGAATACAGAATCTTATACTCGTACAAAAAATCTTGTATGCAATTCGGGCATAAAGTATCTATTTTGCTAGATATACAAGATATAAAAGATATACTTTACGCCCTTAATACATAAATAGCTATTTTGAATATTTAAACTCGCTGGACGTTTTGAAATTCGAAAAAAACTAAACATGCCATGATTTTCACTATATAAACTTCATACAATTATTTATTTGTTTGTTTGAATTTTAAGATTATTTTAATTATTTCACGGGCGATTATTTTACTTACCACCCGTAAAATATAGCGAAAAAATATAGCAATGTTTTATATAGAAACGGGCTTTTATTTTACGGACGTAAAGTTCAACTTTCCGCCATAATAACTAGGATGTAAAATGTGATTTACGATGCATTTGTGCGTAAATATATTTTTTTAAAAAATTATTTTTGACTGTTAGATGTTATTTTTTAATTATTTTTGAAACACATATATCCGTCTTTAATTATTTATTTTTATTTAAGCAACAAAAACAATATTTCGGCACACTGCAATTTTCAAGTTGAAAAATAAAATATAAAAAATAATACACAAATTCGGTTCACAAAATTATCAGTATAAAATGAAAAACTAAAATGAATTGAAAATTTGAAAAACTAAGCTACGTTGGTTTTTTCGAAAATATTTTTTTCAAATTTAGCAAGTATTTGTATTCATTGTGTAGAAATTTGGTATCAATATGTGCATTACATGCCATCATTACCGGTTTGTTATATCAATCAATCTTACCATTCCATTAGGACTATCAACCGTCATTATTTAATTTCCTGCTGACATTTGTTTGCATTTTAACTATTTTTAATTATTTAGACAAATACGTTCGTCAATTCTTCTCAGTTTAGTGTTTAGTTTATGGTTTCGAAACGTTTATCGTACCTGTATATTATTTATTGATCTAGCTATAGCACTTACGTATAATACTTTCGTAATTTTATAATAACAATCTTTCTGCTAAATTAAATTACAGATAACTAATTATCAGATATGTATATAATATGTATGTATATTTAAATAAAGAATTTATTCTTGTTGTAAAGAATCAGAGGATCGACAGTTTAGGTGACACACTTTTATTAGAAAAAAGTCACTTAGGTGACACACTTTTATTAGAAAAAAAGCAAAAACTAAATTTTTTAGGACATCTCTTCCGTAAAATATTTCACTTTAGATAAATCTTCCTAAACGATTTTTCGTAAGCATACAAGTCGATGTGGGACAACCAATATAAAAACTAAAAAGATATCCAGTAAAATGTATACATATACGAATATTATGTGCAAGTATTGCTCCATCCTAGTATGCAATGTATAAATACACATGAAGACATACGTAGCTCTTCTTGATTTGTAATTTTTTATCTACAGAAGTGACAAGTCCGCGTACTCCTGTTTCTGCTATTGACATATGAGTTAACGTGAGAAAGCACTATCCAAGGTGATACCTTAGGGGTGCTGGCGAATAAACTCTTATTTTATTTTTATTTTTTCTATCCTATCATGAAATAAATTGACCTATGTCTATGTTATATGTGACGGAGTTTATTGTTTAGTTATCCGCATCCTTTAAAAAAACTTATAAAAAAGGATTTGCGTTCATCAACAACTCAGAGGGTCCTAGGCCTTTAAAGGTTTTATGTGTTATTTTTTTGTGATATGTACTAGACATAAGATACAGCCCGTTTTGTTAAAAAAAAATAAAATGGTAATAAAAGTTGTTATCAATTTAAAATTGTTACTAAATCATTGCAAAACGAAAACAACTTTACGCAAAAAATCGATAACCTCAAAACTAATCTTAATCAAAGAACATAATAGCAAAGAAAACAACCTTGATCGTGACATTAACTATGTGCTGTTATTAAAAGTGATAACGAAAGTTAATACGGTCTTCCGGTTACCAGTATATCTACATAAAAATAATGTTTTAGGAGTAACATCACATCACATTACTATTTTTATACGATCAGAGCCCATTGTACCTAAACGTTTATTTAACGTTTATTCTTATATAAATTCTATATTAGAAGAACCCAATTTTAAAGCTAATCCGATTTTTCAAGTTTCTCACAAAATTAGGCGGATAATTTTTCGTAAATATATTATTCGAAAAATGCTTTTACAAGTTAACACTAACAAGGCAACTATCTGGGCCAGATCGTATTTCTCCTATTATTTTTAAGACATTTACTAAGGAGCTAGCACCAAAATCTCACTAAAATTTTCTATTTCTCATACAAGAAAGGGCTTTTTTCTGATATGGGTAATTCTTTTATAAACCGAACACCTTTCTGACCGACCCATTTTTGATTTGGCTGAAATTTTTTTTGCGGATTCTATGTCAAAAAAAAAAGATATACGTGTTCGAGGATTTTTTTTTTTTTTTTTTGAAAATAGAGCTGTTCTAAATTTCGTGAATTTTGTGATTTTTGGCTTGAAGACTTATTTTCAAAAATTCGTAGTTCCGAATCTATAAGAGCTACAAAATTTTCACCCAGCACTTTTTTGTAGCTGAAAAATTGAACTTTGAGGAAAAAATATTTTTTATAAAAAATATTAACAAATTCATATTATTATAAACAATTTAATTGTTTAAATCGATTTTTAACAATTGCCCCCAAAACGAATCCAGTTCTTAGTATTTTCATTGTATTCTCCGTCAAATTTTACGTCAAAAACATGTTTTAAAAATATGGTACCTTTTCAATTATTCTTAAAATATTAATTTATGTAGCGCGTAACGACCCAAAAAAACGGCTTTTCGTTAATAAAATCAAATCTGTAACTTGTATCAAAAAAAGTTTAATGTGAAAGTTGTAGATAATTAAAAGGTCTACAACTTTTGTCCAAACTAGTGGACATAACCTCAAAATTTTAAATTAAATTGCAAAAAATGTTACAAATCATCTTTGTAACAATTATTTATTGAAAATTTGCATAAAAAAAAATTTATGGGTTATTCGTTTTCAAACCGAATCTCCTGACTTGTTAGAAAACAAATCTTGATTGAAAAATAAAATTATTATGAAGCGTTTGGAAAAAAAATCGATCCAATGCACCACGTAATTTAAACCTGTCTTTTGTATTAGCCACCACAGCCATGACAAACTTTGACAAATAATAATAGATGGTAAAAAATATCTTAGTAAATAAAAAAAATCAAGTAATGAAAAACAAAGTAATAATTCTTAATATTACTTATATGTACTTTATTGGAATAACCACATTTGTATAGTAAAATCAAAAATGAACACTCTCCTTGACAGATTAATAATAATATTTTTTAATTGAAGATTTTCACAAAATTTTTTTTTTCATGCAAAAAAAATATCTTAGCTTCTAATTCTTGAAAAGATATTGGAATCATGCAATGATATTTTTGAGTTTCCTTTATCGATTTCGCTTTTGTAAATCGTTCTGATAATAATTTTTTTTCTTCTTCGTAATCATCATTTGTAGAATAGCGACAAATAATGTTTGGCAATGATTCTGTCGCCCAATTAAATAGTTCTCGTGGTGTTCGAATAGGATCATTTATTCTCTGAAGACTCGCTCGCAAAAATAGTTTATGGGATCGAATTTGTTGAATCATAAAACAATCCTAAAAGTTCCATCCCAACGTTTAGGATTGTTTTATGATAACAGCTTGTGATTTATTTGAAAAGAAATGGTCTTTATGACAAAAGAATCTAGGCGACGTCATGCTGGATAGAAATTGGAGCATGACACACGAAACGAAGTAGAGAGTAATAAATAATGAATTCTATTACTTTAAACTTTAACTTTAACCAATATTAAAAAAAACGAAGAGAAAAAACAGCGAAAACAAGTTACAGATTTGATTTTTGTAGCAAAAAACCGTTTTTTGGGTCGTTACGCGCTACATAAATTAATATTATAAGAATAATTGAAAAGGTACCATATTTTTAAAACATGTTTTTGACGTAAAATTTGACGGAGAATACAATGAAAATACTAAGAACTGGATTCGTTTTGGGGGCAATTGTTAAAAATCGATTTAAACAATTAAATTGTTTATAATAATATGAATTTGTTAATATTTTTTCCTCAAAGTTCAATTTTTCAGCTACAAAAAAGTGTTGGGTGAAAATTTTGTAGCTCTTATAGATTCGGAACTACGAATTTTTGAAAATAAGTCTTCAAGCCAAAAATCACAAAATTCACGAAATTTAGAACAGCTCTATTTTCCAAAAAAAAAAAAAAAAATCCTCGAACACGTATATCTTTTTTCTCGACATAGAATCAGCAAAAAAAGTTTCAGCCAAATCGAAGAGGTGTCAATGAATTTTCATCAAAATCCGTTCGGTTTGTAAAAGAATTACCCATATATGGAAAATGGCTAGTGTGCAACCAGCTCCAAGGAAGAGTAGTATAACGGATCCATCACATTACAGACCCATTTTAATTTTATTGTTGTTAAGATATTTAAGAAATATATTACTTTTAATAGTATGAGCTTCTTAGAGTCTTCAAAATTGCTTAATAAACGACAATACGGCTTTCGGAAGGGAGGAGTGGCGAGTGATCTACTTTCCTGTGTCACTCATGTCTGGAACAAATCACTTGAAAACTATGGTGAGACATTCGGTGTTGCTCTTGATATTTTGAAAGAATTTGATAAAGTATGGCATAAAAACCTTATATGCAAATTAAGATCCTATCTAATCTATTAAGATTCTGTCTAAACTTACTAAACTGCACAGATAATCAAGTTATACAATATTCGATTCGATATATACAAATATCCATATTCTACTGAATAAAATTGACAAGAGCGTCACAAGGCACAGTAACTAAATACGCACCATTATTGACCATGTTATCACCGATATGATCGCTAACACATACACAATAAATCTTTGAGACACTCATATATCTGATCATAGATACATATAGTTACCAATATATCAAATATGAATAATTATAACAAAGCTCAAATAAATGAGCTCAAACAAACTGTTAAATATGATATATTGATGAAATCTCAATGACTTATATAACAAACTGTAAAGACTGACTTATTTATAAAAAACATAAAATATAAAAAAACAACGTACAGTAAGATACACAAAATCCAACAACATATGAAACGATTTAAAAAAAAACATGGATGAACAATGAAACGTTACAGCTAACAAAACAGAGAGAATTCTTCTATAGACTTATAGAATGGTGCCTATTTGGTATAGACATGCCAACATAACTTCTGAACCGTCCCAAAAAGCCACATTATATTTATACAAAACGAGTCTGACGAAATTATACAAATTATAAATCATCTAAACAGTAATACAGCTTGTGGATTTGATGGAATACCAACCAAATTCTACACAGTCTTTTCAAAATCACTCAGTTATAAAATATCAGACTTTGTCATGAAGCATTTAAAACAGGAAACTATACGGATTGTCTAAATATTGTAATAATCACACCTATTCATAAAGCAGGAAAAAAGCAAGAACCTTCAAACTACAGACCAATTTCAGTACTGCCAGCGTGCTCCAAGATTTTTGAGAAAGCTATATTGAACAGACTTGACAGTTTTTTACAAGACAACAATTTAATAAACGATAACTAATTTGGCTTTGTAAAAAAATCAAGCACACTGGCTGCATGTGTTCATGTTACAAACTTTGTAGAAGCTAACATTAATAAAAGAAATACGGTTGCTTGCCTATTTCTAGATATTAAAACAGCTTTTGATAGTATTAAACATCCAATTCTCTATAAAAAACTTGAAGCGATTGGAATTACTGATACAGCACTTAAGCTTTTTAAGTCTTTTCACACAAACAGACTCCAATATACACAGATAAATACTAGTAAAAGTACACATAAGCAAATTACATGTGGCCTAGCACAGGGATCGATGTTGTCTGCACCAGAATTCTCAATCTACATTAATAGCATATTTGACCTTAAACTACATGGAAGAATTCAAATGTACGCCGACGACACAGTATTAATGTATACGTCAACCCAAATCGAGTCGCTATTCCTACAAATGCAAGACGACATCACAACAATCGATTACTATCTTCAAAACAACAATTTACATATAAACATAAATAAAAGTAATTACATAGTGTTCAATAAAAACAAAACTTTTACCGAATCTAGTTTACAACATATTACACTGCATACTAACAATATGTAGTGCCAATATTAACTTTGGTACACTACTATGATCATGGTAAAATGAAAATAAGGTATTCTCACTAGAGTGACAGCGATGCCATTTTGATTTTGATTGACGTCATTCAGAGTTTTATATAATACGTTTGTTGTAATTATCAATGAGAAAAGCTATTGTTTTTAAATTAAAAATATATTTAGTATGATTTATAAGTTAATTTATTAGTTAATGAAATGATTGAAATTAATTCATTCATTTATTAAAGAACTTTAGTATTTGTTTTACTATTAAAACATATACAAATTTAAATGCCGAACTACGTTAAAACCGGCAAAAGCTTTCAACAAATGTGAAAAATCATACTCAAAACATAAGGTTTTTTAATTTCCAGAAAAATAAATCAATTTGTAGTGGATAGAATCATGTGGAAAAAGAAAATGTTCGTATTTATTATAAGATAGTTTGTTCCTTACACTTCACTGAAAATGATTGGACTTTAAAAGATAAGCTTTTAAATACTCTAAAGAGTAAAAGATCGTTTGAATTGATCGTTGAATGTGGAACTTTATCTTAGAACATACAAGGAAGTGGTTACTTCCAATATTTGCACATCTAAAGGAACGCACATCCGAATCGCTCGAAAAGAAACGTGCTATTGCTAGTACTTGATCAATTTGACTTCAACAGTTTCCATTCGGTTTAAAAGTCTGCTTATGAATCGATCGATGCGAAAAGAAAGTACTGGCGATTCTCAAATTATTTGATAATGCAAACTCAGTCATTCTCTCACCATTATCATTGTTGGTGTTGATTTCATAACCTCCTCCAGTGCTATGTAGAAAATATTGATGGTCTTAACTTCAGTAGGTGCATGCAAGGCAATAAGAGAAATATTGTTTTATGTACCGCGTACCCCTAAGTAGCAAATCCTCTCATTGACCAGGATGAATTTCAACACGGCTTCTTGTATGCGTGCACCAACAAGGAAATCAGTACTAAATTCATTTCGAGAAGAATGACCACTACTGCCTTAAGAGTGACTATTCGAGTTTTGTTTTCCGATTATTGGCTGTCTAATTTCTTGCAGAGAAATGATATCTATCCTATGCCTCTCAGCCTCTGTCTCTAGGCTTATTAAAGCATCATGAGCGATCAGGCTGCACACGTTTCACGTTCCGATTCGGTAGTTTGGTTCTTTCTCACGTCCAGGTAAAACTTCTGTTGTTTTGTTAGTGTGTGGTATTCTTTTTTTGGTTATCAAATTTAACAAAGCTTTTTTTTCGGAGTGATGGTATTAACCTCAGTCCCAACCCAAATTTTCGTTAATGGTTCTGTTATGATGTTAAGGTTATAAGAAGTTTTAAGGCGCCAATTCGCCGTGATGTAGCGTAATAGACTATAAGCAGTTTTTTTCTGCTTGTCTCCGATACACCAACCTAATTCTGTCTGCATTACCCCTGCAGAATGGCGTGGACGTCGAATTTCCTACCCTGTAAAATGTTCTTTAGAGTTAGAAAACTTAATAAACAAATTGTTAATGAAAAAAATAAGGAAAACCATAACGTAAACATTATGTTTTCTCTAATTTTCAAATTAAAACATTTTTTGTTTCTTTATATTTACGCCGGATGACGTCAGACAAAATTTTCGATTAGCTGTCAAGAATACCTTATATTCGTTATACCATGACTATGATGATGAGTAGAGCGAATATTTGATTTAACACTACGTTTGATTCGAAACTGTAGTGCAAATATTTTATGTACTACTGCTATATGATGATGTGAATCCGGTATATTTATTAAACTAATAACTGCTCGATTCACTGATTGATTTAATGATACTGACTAATATATTAAAGAATAATTTATTACATTAATAATTGCTGGATTCACTTATATCTATTGCTCGATTCACTTATTGGTTTAATTATTTGGTTAACTGATAAACTTATTAAATTAATCTCCAACTTAACTACTGACTTTGATGGTTTTGTGGTTTTCGTTCAACTCTATTTTTCATTGATTTTTACTTAACGACTGATTAACCGATTGAATATTACTTTTAAAAATTGAAAATTGATTACGCATTGAAATTAATTATTGTTAGTTAATATCGAAACAATTGACCTATTGACCAAAATTTTAGTCTTTTTGTTTTTATTACATTTTATTTAATGCGATTGTTTTGATCGCGATCGTATTTTGTCGGGATTATTTTGATTTTATTTTAACAAAATAATTTTAGCAAATATTTGGAAATAACCCAGATTTTAGAAAAATAATTTATGAAATATTTGTTTTTAATATTAATTGAGTTTTAGGTCAATTGTTTTTATAATTAATTGGATTTTGAAAGATATTGCGAATAGTTTGAGGAGTTGTTATAGTAAAACTCTGTAATTGGTTTTACTACAAATATAGAAAGGGTTAACAATACAAAATATTTAGGGCTTGTTATCGACGATAAAATAAATTGGTCACCTCACATTGACAAAAATAAAATTAGACCGATAATATTTGCAATACGCAGATTAAAACTATATTTACATCCAAAAGCACTTTTGAACATTTACAATGTGCACATTCTGACACACCCGCAGTATCTTAATTCCTTATGGAGCAATGCACCATTAACAAAACTAAATGAACTAAAGATATTACAAAATAAAGCATGTCAGACCATATAAAGCATGTAAGACCTACCCAAGACTATAACCTCTCGATTACTATATATAATACACAAAATCCATTTCGCTGCAAGCGACCTTTTAACTCGATTTTGTATAACTCCTTTTTGTTGTCGCTGCCATGTTTACGTTCCAACGCATTCATCACCTCTGCATAACTTTTCCGGTCATTTTCTGGCACCGCATGTAATGCTTCAGCTGCTTCCCCCTTAAGAGCAACTATCAATGCAGCAAGACGATTTTTGGCGTTTCAAACATTTTGATCTGCTTTGAGGTCTCAAACTGAAACTTAAAAATGCCAAAAGATGTTATGTCGTCATATGATGGTGGCTTTAACTTGATCTTTGCCACTTGTGGAACCAAATGTGTAGTAATTTTAGAAGTTTCAACATCTTGCAACCGTTTCTCAAAATCTTCTACTTTTGAAAATAACTTTTTGTTTGCATCAAGTACTTTTTGATCTAGCTCTTTTAGTTCTTGATGAACTCTAGCTACTTCTTTGCGTAACGTAGTAGATATTTCTAGTTTCTCCTCCATTATATGTTTGACGTTCAAACTGATTTCTTCCTTGGTTGTAGCCATGTTATTGTTGACTATCTATATCTGTTGATTGATGTTACTGCTAATCTCTTCCTTGGTAGCAGCCATATTTGTATTTACATCATCCAGTTTTCGATTTATATTGGCATTTACTACATGCAATTGCTGATTCGTATTGGCATTTACGGCATCCAATTGCTGATTTATTTCTTGGTTATTGGTAATCATATAAGCATTGATTTGATTGATAACTGCCATCAATTATCTGAAACCGAAGTTTGCAAGTGGTACTTGAGTTGTTGTTTCCACAACAGAACTTTTCTTCTTTTCAGCTACTACTAAATCACCGTTTATAATAATCACTCCAAACTGGTAACTTTCCACGTCTATTCCATTGGCTTCCATACCTTCTCGACTTTGTTGATAAGCCACGTTGTTCTAGTTCCTTTTTTTAGCTCAGGAACTTTTAATTCACTTAAGAAAACCATTATCAACAGCTAACTAATCCCACTGCCACCAATGTTACGTTTTTCTAGCTTTACTTCGAATTGGCCTAACTCACAATTCGATAAACTCCCAAATCTCTTTTGAGTTCAATCACTGATTAGTAAGCCCAAATACTCGGTTTATTAAGTATTCAACTCCTTAATTGTTCCACAACAGGAAAACAATACAGCAAACAATATTCCTAACTATAATATTCTTTCAACAACTTCAGAAACTCCAACGTTTGATTATAGAAATTTCTAGTAACACAAAGTTCAAAATAATACACGAAATATTTCTACACAATAACACTTATAACTTTATTCACAAAACTAATTTATAAATCACTTTTATAATTTTAACTTTTCAGTCGCAGGTTTAAAATAAAACTAAACAAGTCAAGCAAGACATCCCTTTTTATATACGATTCTGTATAGTCTCGATCATTCGAGGTCGCTTTTTAGAAACCTTGAGATAACACTAGAATATTCGATTATTTTACGTTATGATGATTTGTTTCACAAAACAATTTTATGTTGACCCAATTTCTAAGAATACAACAACAACACTGTTCATTTCATTAATTTGTTGTTGTGTTTTTGTTGATTTGATTTTTTCTGGAAGTGACTGTAATCGTCTGGATTTTTCTGTAATCGTAACAATATGTATTAATAGAGGAAGGTCTTCGCATTAAACTTAACAAAAAAAAAAACAAGATCACAACCAAAGCAATAAGTATCTTTAATTTTGTTTTTATAGGAAAACAATTCCTTATCCTGTTTTTTTTAAATTTAGAAGTAACACCAACAAAATTAAACGGTATTGAAAATATTTTAATTTTTTATATTTTATTGAGATATTCAATAAAAAAAATTGGAATTATCTCAATTCTTATTCATTAAACTTAAAAAAAAACCAAAAGAATAATATGTAAACACAAACATAAAACACAACACAACAAAACGAAAAAAAAACTCCAAAGCGAGTCGAGGTACAAAGATTAACTCATCTTTCCTCAACCAAATCCACGACTCAGCAACTACCGAACACCAAACTACTTCTAACAAAAACTAAACCCGACTGCCTCGAACTTGGACAATAGAAAAATTTTCCAGGCCAGGAATCGTGAATCAGCAAAAAAATATTATTTTCTTGTTATCACAAGAAAATGAAGTTTTATATATTTTTTACAAAAAAAAATTAAATGTTAGAAATGATTCAAATTAATTAGAAAACGTAATGTGATATATTTCAATCACATATACCGAAAGTAGAGGAAAATTTTAAACGGTTTGTAAATTATGACGAAAACATTTGTCTTTTTCCCAGATGGAAAAAGAATCAAATTATTACAAAATGTTAAACAAAATTAGTTGACATCAAATTTTTATGTATGGAAATGGAAGTTTTGTATTTACATATACTTGTTTTGTATTTACAAAAATAAATTGTGATAGTCAACTTAACATGAGAATAGTTTGAAAAGTTTCATAAATTTTGATTTAAAAAAAAAGAATTAAAGAAACGTTACAATACAAGCAAAACGCAGATTTGTCATTTTTCCAGAATTTTCCATTAAAGTGGCGCTAAGCCATGATCTTTTGGAGAAAGAGTCTGTCAGACTTCTAGGATGTTGAGATTGAAAATAATATGACGTGGAATACTCCCTAATCTGGGGAGGAACGCGGTTCAAAAATTGAGATTTTTAGGTCAATGTTTTAAGTTTTTCAACAGCGAACAGCTTTTTTTAGTTTATACGTCATTTATACGTCCCTACATGGAGTACTGTTATCACAATGAGGTTGAGCATACTTGAGTAGTCTATCCCTGATTCTGTACAACGAAGAGTTATTAAACTCGGCTACTCAACTCAACAAACGAGTTTAATATCTTGCAACATAGAAAAATGTCGCGGATTCAATACATTATGAATGAACGAACTTCTGCAGAGATCAAGTTGATTTTGCCTGAATTAGCAAATCTCACCCGGTCACACCAGAGCCACCGAAGCTATCCATCCTTTTACGGTTCTATTGAAAAGATGTGGAACTGTCGCTTTCCAGCGTGGTTTTTTCAATAGAATCTTGTATCTTTGGGGGTTTTCTCTGACAATTTTAATCCCCTGCGTGGGTTTTCTCTGACAATTTTAATCCTCAAAATTTTCAAATCAACGTTCATATACATTCCTCAAAGAAACATAATTTATAATCTCAAACCCCAGTTGGCATGGTTTCTTCGGATATCCCAGAGTCGTTTTTTATGCTTCATTATAAATAACGCTAAACATGTCTAGCTTTCAATAAAAAAAACGTCAGAAGGCAAAAGTTTCTCGAAAAAGAATAATTTAAAGTGCTAGGTATAATATTTTGAGGGGAAAAAAATTGGTGTTGCTACATACATAACCGCGAATATGTCAAAAACAGCGTTTTTTGCACTTTTAGGTTTGAATATAAATTCACTAGAATGACATTTATATGGCCATTTATATGTTTATAAAACAAAAATGTTTTTATTTAAATTTTAATCGAAATCAAATTAAACAAAATATTTAATAAACTTTCCATCCTTTACTGTGCTTTGATAGTCCATTCACATTCACTACCATCACATATTGGTGGCCGCCATGTGAGTACAATATAATCATAAATATATAAATACTCTCTGTAATAGACGTTTTTAATTTTAAATTTGCTGCCATCTGGAGTTAATTCAAACTTCCATTGATCAGCTCCCGCTGGATATTTAGATTTATCAGCCGATGTGAAAACGTTACGGCGTTTCGAGTCACGTACATTAGCATCATCCTATGGATATAAAACTTCATTAGTTTGAGTGTTAGTAAAACGGAATGATTCACCATTGTTGAAAGTCTCAAATGTCCATAGACGAGTATTTGTTATGCCGTCTTTTGCTTGTGAAAAACGATTTCCACCGGTTAATCTTTTAGCATATGATAAGTATTTTGAAAATTTAGAGTTTAAAAATGTAATAGTTTTATTCCAAGGGAACGTTTTGACCAATTCTGGTTGCTCGTCAATTAATTTTTCAATCTCACAAACTCCTTAATTTGCAGAATCGTATTTCGCTAGACGATAACCTAAAGTAACAACTGGTATAGATTCTAAATTATTTGTTTTTTTAACTTCCGTCAGTTTTGACTGATATGACCAAAATCTTCGTTGTAGCAATTCAATATCGTCCAATAACATCAATCCTTCAAATCCATAATTTTCAGGATCTTGTGCATCTGCTAATACAAATTAAGTTAGAATTTTTGATAAACAAAGTTATAATATATAATAATATAGAAAAACATCTAACCTGGGTTACTCTGGCAATATACCAATTGTATAACAATAAACACAACAAGTAAGCTTAATTTAAACATCTTAGCAGGAATTCGTGTACCCGCTAACTGAGTTAACCAAATTACTTACAATTATTTTTGTACTTTTTTATAATTTTACTGACCTATCAAAGGGTTAAAGATAATGTTAACTTTTTGGATTAAAATATATATTCAAATGAACAACAACTAGCAAAATGTTGATGGTGTAATATCAATCAAATTTATCATTCTACGGGCTATTAACCATTATTAAGTTACTGACAACACTTGAACGTTAAAATTTTAATTATTTCTAATTGTTTAGACAAATTCGTTTGTCAATCTTTCTCCGATTAGTGTTTAGTGGATGCTTTGCGGACGCATAGCCTAAGTTGTATAGTTTGGATCCAGGAACAATTACATATAATTGTTTAAAGAATCTGATTTTCATTCATTGTTTTTGTGAAACTTGCTAGCAAGTTTTAATGTTACTTAAGGTTTCCACAAAACAATAACGTTAAACAATTATAGATTAATATTCGTTATTTTATATAAGTCGCGTTTAATCTGACTAAAGCAACTAATACCAAGTTTATACCACCGATAGTTTAATAGAATAATAGTTTTTTGCTATTAAACTATCGATTCATTGGGCTTTTATACCGCAAAATAGTATTATTCTATCTGTGGTATAAACGCTCAGAATAATATTGACAGATAGAATACGGCTAACGTATTTCAAATTTGAATATAAAATCTTATCAATCGAAAAGTATTTCAACAAAAAATTGTAAAACTAATATTAATTTAAAATTAAAACTAAATTTTAAGTGATTTTGATGTTGCACATTTTTACAATCGCATGAAATTGTCTTTTACATTTAACGTTTTGACCGTTACAACTTTTTTGAATATACTATTATACTATCGATCAAAAGCAAAATATCAAATAACTATCTGTCAAAGTAAAAAGGCATTATTCTATCCGTTTGCACCATAATAGTTTAATAGCTATTTGCTATTATTCTATTATACTACCATGGTGTAAACTTAGTGTAAATTATTTAAAAAATTGTATTCAATTGTTGTTTTTTCAGAAAAGTTGAGTCATTTCAGTCAAATTGAACGCGCCTATATTTTTTGCGATCTCTAGACGCTAGAATAGAATTTATCACTTATTATGCAGTTTTTAGTAATTTAATCTAGGAGGTTTATTGATACGTTTATCTTATATATATACCTCCTTTATAGGATTGAAGTTTACTGTAAAATACTAAATTAACTGAAAGAACTAATGTTATCCTAATGGTTATTTATTAAAAAAATTTATCCCTACGTTCTTCAATGAAATGTCTAGGTATCCACCGAATTCCTTTTCTGTGTTAATTTCGATCTTTTTATAGAATTGTTTTGGTTTCATGCGATTTTCAAAAATTATAGAATGCATAATTTTTATGCGAATTATTTTATGCATTTTTCTGATGAATGTATCTACCGCATAAAAATAGAATTAAGTATATAGAAATTTTTTATGATACTCAAAAATTTGAAGTAAACGTTCAAAATAATATTTTTAGTATTAGCTCCGAAAAATGATTACTTTTAGAACTGTTTAAAGTCCGCAAAATTGTATTTTAGCGGCCTAGTACTTAAAGTCGTTATGACAACACTTTAGCGGATTCAAAATTTGTTTTCATTTTATATTATAATTATTTTCAAATTATAATCACAATTGCTTTGATAAGTTTTGTTCAAAAATCAAATTTTTAGGTACGCAAGAATACAAATTAAGCAATAAATTAGAAAAAAAAATCCTAAGAGCTAATACAAAAAAACGTTGTATGCAACACGTACGCAAATGGCTTTAGCAGACTCATCTTCATATTACAGCACCTCGTCCGAAAACATTACGATTCGTCCGCTAAAACCATATTTTGCGTACTTGTTACATAAACTACTATTTTCGTTAATGTAAAAAAAATCACTTGCATTGTCCTAGTAAGAACAACTTTGTTAAAAAACGACACTTAATCTGCAACAACTTGATATTTTCCAACTGTTTACCAATTAGGAGTAGCTGAAGTTCAATGGAACCACATTTCATGTCCTCATTTCAATTACTTTTCATGTCACACAAATAATTAATTTTATTTTTTTTCCAAAAAATTGGGCAAAAAAATAAATGCGAATCATTCTTTTGAAACACTTAACATATTTTTTTGTACAAACTTATAATCCAATAACGAAGTTTTGGGTCTCATATACCAATGCCGACCATCAAGATTTCTCCACATCAAATGTTAATACTCATTATCACTTAAAATAAACGTTTTTTAAGAAAAAAATATGCAAATTTTCTTGTTTTAACACACATAATGATTTTTTGACACACTTCCGGTACAGTTATCGAACCCATCGTCCTTTCGGCTCTTACCATTGACTATACCTATTTTTAGAAACAAATTTTTTTGTAATCGCTACAGCGGTTTTCTCTGTAACCTCACGGTTATGAAGCCCGGCAGACAAACACATTTTTTTTGCTTTTTTAGAATCAGTAGGTTCTAAATTTTATACGTATGTATTTATACGCAGAGGCGTAGCTAGGGGAGGGGGGGGGGCGGAGGGCGGTCCGCCCCGGGTGTCACCCGTTTTGGGGTGACACCCGAACGTAAAAAACTTAAACAAACCATCACAATGTTTTTAACGATAAATCACTTCGAAACCGTTTTGGGGTGACACCCGAACGTAAACAACTTAAACAAACCATCACAATGTTTTCAACGACAAATCACCTCGAATCCGTTTTGGGGTGACACCCGAACGTAAACAACTTAAACAAACCATCACAATGTTTTCAACGATAAATCACTTCGAAACCGTTTTGGGGTGACACACAAACGTAAAAAACTTAAACAAACCATCACATGTTTTCAACCATAAATCACTTCGAAACCATTTCAACCAGGTTATCCATTTAATTTTAATTTATAAATTGTGATAGCTTATAAATGTGTCCTATTGGTTAGAATAGATCCTTTCTACTTTTTAAAATTCTTGAGTTATTACTTGAGTTATTATTTGGGGTAGTTTGTTGAACGTCTTTTTATGTTAGTACAAATCCAAAGACATGCTAAAAATTTCAGTTTACTTTTTAAACTAAGAAGGATTAATTAAACATCTAAACTAAAGCAAAATTAGATTACATTTTAGTGTTCCTAGGTCTTGATGGTTTTACAAGATATATTTCGTTTACGTTCTTGGCTATATTAGTAGAAGAGAATAGGTACGTTCGATTTGACTGAAACAACTTAAAAAACAACAACAATTGTATTCAATTTATCAGTTGTATCAGTTGCTTCAGTCAAATCGAACACGGCTTATATTAGTAGAAAAAACGAAATTTCAGGATGCAAAGTTTAGGTTTTTGGGCATATTATTATTATTGAGGATGAATCTGACTTTAGATTTTTCAATTCATTTTAATTGTAAATTAGAATTTTATGATGCCAATTTTTGCAAACTTTTCATTTAGTTTAATTTTATTGAAAAACGGTTTCGCGATTTTTAAAACAACCCAAAATGCAATAAAAAGTATAACCCTTTGCGTTAAAAAGCAATTGTTATAGAATTGCTTTGCATTAAGCAATTGATAGTACATATATCAAAACTAAAGTTTTACTCAGCGTTCATTGGATTGTAGGACCTTAGGTTTTACACTCCTGTAAAGCATATTTTGTGTGTGTGGTAAACAAATGAAAATAAATGTAATTGTACCAGCTGATTATAAAAATTAAAAATAACATTATAATTTTTCTCTTAAAAAATTATTATTAATCGGATCTTGTGTTAACGTTGTTTGAACAACATCACTGAAAAAAAAATATAGGTAATTGTCACCAAAAACTATACTTAACATAAACCAAGCAAATCGGTTGTTTTTCAACCAGCTAAGCGCAAGTTTAATATTAATAATTTTGCTAGAGTTAATTTAAACGTTACTTTTGCTATGTAGATTTTAACCTTGCATCTAGTCCATTTTAACTAATGGCATCAACTATTGCCTGCATGTTGTATTGACCTTTGCTAATCATTTAAACTAAACCAATTTTTTAGTTATTTTCACCTATATAGTAAAAAAACGTTAGTTTGTATTAAACTACGTTTCTAACGTTCACATAACGAAGCATGTATGTAAATTTAACAAAATTTCAAAAGAATTGCTAAGTTAAAGTAACTTTTGAAAATTATGAAACAACTATTCACATTTTTAACGAAGTTACCTGTTTAAACTAACCATTCTTCAACTTTGCGTAATAGTTGAATTCAACCATATGTTAAACTACCTCTTAAGCCGGGAATTCACATACAACAGAAACAGAAACAGAATTTCATACAAATTTGACAGGAAAAAATTCTGTTTCTGTAAAATTTGTATGAAATTCTGTTTCTGTTTCTGTTGTATGTGGTTTCAAGCCTTTAGTTAAGTAAACATTGCGACATTGGTCAAAATCAGACAATTCGTTACATCGTTTTGCCACACATTCTTTGATTTGCTTAAAGTTTTTTACAGTGGAAGAAAAAAAACACATTTCTTAGACTAACAATTTTTTTACCGCGAGCTGTTTTTCCTTTATAGGTTTTATATATACATACTAGGGATATTTTTAAAAACTACGGATTTCATGTATGTTCAAGTTTATGTATTTAATGAACTACTTGAAGGATTTTAAAAATGTTTATTTGTCTTAAAAGTAAATGTGAGGTTTTTCTGAGGTCAAAATAACAAATTTTGGTAATTTTTATAAAAAAATCATAAAATAATAAGAGTTCCTGGTTTTTTTTCTCCAGTAGATATACCTGGTTTTTTTTCTCCACAATTATAAAACTTCATTATTTTTCTACATAATACCAAAATGTTGAATTTTGATCATTTTTAAAAATTATGTAGAAAAAAAATGATATAACTTCAGTTGACTCAATTTTGTATGAACAAATAACAATAAACGAATATATCAACATCCCTTATTATTTTGTAATAATAAATTATAAAAAATTGTAACTTTTAATTTTTTTTTTGGAAAGGACTCACTTTTACCTTTAAAACAAAATACAAATTTCAATTAGTTCTTGAGATACATTAAATTGAACATATATGAAAGCCGTAATTTTTAAAACTACCCCTATCTATAATAGGAGAACCGCTCGTGATAGTAAACCATTGAAATACACAACAACCAATCCTTTTTGTCAATTTAAAAAAAAAAAATTGTGTGTTTTGTGAACTTTTGAAAATAAAAAAACCAAAAACTATTTGTTACTTAATTCATTTATTATAAATTTATATTTAAAAAATATGTACATTATATAGATTATAATAAAATTTTAAAATTATATTGAAATATTGAGTATTAAATTATTACTGTTTAATAATTACGTTATAAATAATATTACGCTGACTCTTTTAGATCGTGGCATAAAGTCAGTACTGCTGGAATATGATCATCATATTTTGTTGCAATATTATAAAAAAAACATTTGGATGAACATCCACGGATTATAAGCAGCTTTGGGGTATTCCAGATCGAAAATGTGGAAGATTTTGAAGCATACATCGAGAGCTTCTAAAAAACTTCCAAACTTAAATTTATGATTGTCCAAAATTACGAAAAATTGGTGGGAGTCTAAATCATCTCCAATGACACCTACTAGTGGTTGCACTTTTTGCTTTTTCAATTTGCTGTCTTTACGTATCAAGTCCAATTTTTTTGTTAAATCAGAACTATCTTCTGCCTTAATTATAAAATTAGTCTGCGAATCAGAAATAGTAGGCTTTTTGTAGATCACTTTTTGATTCATTTTTTGAAGGGCTGGAGGCAGAATAACTGGTAGGAGATATATCATTTGTAAATTGTATGTATCTAAATTTCAAAAGCAAACATTACGTGAGTAGTTAATATTATGATAAATTAAAACAAATAAAAATTAAGGTTACAAAATATGTTACCTATTGTTAGTTCCTGTTTTGACTTTTGGACTCTTTCAAATAAGGCTTTATTTCTAGGCTCTTTTAAATTTAGTTTGAAATGTTTTTCAACTTTAAGGAACTACTCCACTTCTCATATATACTACATTGTGCCGGATATCTCTTTAAGAAATCGTAGGTTATCTGCAATAAAAAATATCCACAATTGGTTTCATCAGAAAAATCTCAAATCAATTGTGATTCTTGAAAGTGTTGTAATTTACCAGTTCTGGAGCTTGAAAATATTTAAATAATGGCAATTCTTCGAAAATGGTAGTCATATTTGAATCTCTACTCGTAACAATTTCCTCGATTCTTTTGCATGCCGTCTCTTTCCATATATTAATTGCTTCATACCAAGGAGTTCGCATATGCATTAGTTTAGTTTTTAGCAATGCGCATTTTTCCATACTTATATCAGTTGAGGAACATTGGGCGACACCTAAGTAAAATAATTTATTAATAAAAAAAATTGTTATAGGCTTTAGAAAGGCGTAACCATAGTATTGGCTTTGTTCAAAATATAAAATAAAGGTCTTGCTTTTGATCCTTTCGAAATGGTTTGCCTATGGAAAAAATGTTGCTTGTTCGAAAACAAACCTTTACCTTTAAGAAAAGTACTCTTTATATCACTGACCGACAATTGATAGAAACGAATAAATTTATTCATAATATTAAGTTTTTATATCTGTTATTATGGTTTTTTATATTATTCACTGTTTGTGTGCTTTTGTCACTTTTGAATTAAAATGCAGTATTTAAAAATAGACTTTAATAATATTTATAAATAAATTTTTCTTCTTAAGCCGCAAACAAATGTTTTAAAAAAAAACGCACTTAACAAAGCCACTGTAATGAATTTACTAGCTCTCTACCAAAATGGACCCACATATTATGTAAATTTTTACTTGGTATGGCTCATTTGTTATGGCTCCAAACCGTTCATTTTTACATTTTTATGGCTCAGAATATTACCCGTTAGCAAAGACTAACTTCTCAAAGTATCGTTAAATACATATATATATATATATATATATATATATATATATATATATATATATATATATATATATATATATATATATATATATATATATATATATATATATATATATATATATATATATATATATATATATATATATATATATATATATATATATATATATATATATATATATATATATATATATATATATATATATATATATATATATATATATATATATATATATATATATATATATATATATATATATATATATATATATATATATATATATATATATGTATATATATATATATATATATATATATATATATATATATATATATATATATACATATACATATACATATATATATATATATATATATATATATATATATATATATATATATATATATATATATATATATATATATATATATATATATATATATATATATATATATATATATATATATATATATATATATATATATATATATATATATATATATATATATATATATATATATATATATATATATATATATATATATATATATATATATATATATATATATATATATATATATATATATATATATATATATATGTATATATATATATATATACATTTATATACATATGTTTATTATATTTTTGCTTTTAATAATTAAAACAGTTAATATTATATATATAAATATGTATATAAATACCTGTATTAATTCTTTTATATAAAAGAGCACTAGCAAAATATTTTTAATCTTTTAAACTTCGGCACCTTAACCACTGTAACAATAAATTGTTTACTATAATAGCACTTATAAAAACTTTCACTTAAAAACACTTTGATTATTATTATAACAATAAAATTCACTTTAAAATGATTTTTTAACGAAAGAACTTCTGATTTTATACAATTCTGCAGAGCAAAATTTTGAAAACCTAACTGTATTATGATCATAAAACAAAACATGAAGAAAAATTGGCTGAAATTAAACTGGATGCTTGGTAATATCAACTTTGGTGCATAAGTAGATTTTACTATGCACAGTTAAAATTATACAGTTCTTTTTTATATTTAGTCCAGTCAAAGACCAGTTGAAATGTTCCCTCGCGAACACCACCTACAGGGTAAATGCACGAAGTAGAGGGTAAGTAGCACTTTAATCCAACTTTTTGTGCAAATCGGTGCTGTTTGTAAGAATTATACAGTTTCGCCTTATTTTCCGTTGAATGACTGGACTAATTGTTTAAGTAATGATAACCGTTCGCATATGTTAATTTTTCAGTGCAAGTTAACTTTATGGAAAACAATAATTTATGAAACATTTTACATATATTACAAAGTATTTGTTGAACTTGCATGTTTCACCAATAAGTATTCTTCACTTTAATTAAAAAACTAAAACTTAGAATTAAATTTAATTTATTTTTTATTTTCCGTACTACCGGTTTCAATCTTCTAAACATTTGAAAAGAAATCCCAGTAAAACAATCTGGGAAGCACATAACTTAATCAATTGTATAAATTAATTTTTATGTAGAGATTTAAAAAAATCAATTTAATGAACAAATTTAATGATCATTAACCATAATTATTTTAACTCCACTAATTACACGAAATCAAAATATTTTACTTTCTAATACCTACTTAAAGTAACACAGTTTCAGTTAAAATCTACATCCCAATTCATATTTCTCTTATTAAAATCGAAACAATAATTAACTTAGCTAGTTTTGTGTTATAAAACTTGCTCAGTTTAAGTTAAACATAGTAAATTTGTAACAAATCAACCCAAAACGGGGTTATTATAACTAAAACCAATTAAACTAGCTTTAGTTTATTATTATTTTTTTCAGTGCCAAATTAATTTTGTTAATTATAAATTATATTAAAATAATTATTGTGAAAATAAAAGTTATTCTGTTTCAATATAAAATTCTGTGTCAGAGTTTTTTTCTTGAGTATCACATCAGTGATTTAATAAATATAGTTTTTGTGAGCTTACTTAAAACTATAAATGGTGACCCCGTTATTTGGACAACATAGCAGGAAAACTTAGCAGAAAATTTTACAAAACGTTGTAATTTGGAGCCTGGCACGTTTAAATTATAAAAAAAAACGTGCCAGGATAAAGTAAGTACCCAACAAAATAACATTTTGTACTTATTGAAACAAAGCCGCATAGTAACAATATTTTTCTTTTGGTGTACTTATTTTGTTTTGGCGGTGAAACAACAATTCATCAAAAACCCGCGCAATTGGGAAATCTATGGCTACTGTATTTTGATAAAAACAACGGCATTATAAACAAAAAAAAAGCAACAAACAATTCCTATATAAAATTAGCGGGCGTTTTGAATTTAATCAAAAATAGTTTAAGAAGGTCAACTATTTAATTACAACAATAACAACGTTGGAATCTACAAATAAAATCGATTCTTTTTAAAAGAAATAAAAAATCATTCAATCAAATCAACAGCAACAGATATAAGAAAACAATAATACAAGCAAAATTTCAACTTCTGAATAATCAAGACCATCAAGACCATCAAGACATCAATTATTTTATTAAAATTAAGAAAATTATTTTAAGCGGGTGAGTACAATTGCATTGTTTTGATTATATTTCTTGGTTGCCACACACATATTCGATTGAATTCTAAATAAATTTGTATTTTATGAAGTTTTATTTTTTATTATATCATTTTTTTTATTGCAAAATTTTTCAAAAAAAAGGTTTTGCGGGATTATTTTATTACTTATTTTGGTAATGAATAATAATTTATATTTGGTTGTTTAAAGAAGTAACGGAATGTAGATTGATCGACAAACATTTTTTTATTTTTATTTTGAAAATAAGTTGCGTCATTGATTTTACTGTCACTAATAAATTAGTGTTAACAATAAATATTTCTTAGTTGATTAACTGAATATGTTTTGAAAAGGAGTGGTTTATGAAAACCAATAAACTTTGATATTTGTTGGTGAACATACATGCAAATAATACATATATACGGAAATTATTCTGTAATTATACATGGAAATTAATTTGAATAAAACTTTTCCATCGTTTTGCGTCATATTTATTTTTTTATTGGATTTGCTTTCTTGGGAAAATCGGTTGCGAATTTGTTGGCATATACTTTTGTATGTATAAATATTTTTATAAATATTATTTTCGATTACCAGCGCAATTAATTGAATTTTAATTGATTTTATTTCATACTTAAATCATAAATGGAATCAGATCACGAATCAGATTCCGATTTAAACCAAAAAAGGGATAAAACAACGCGTTCCGGTGCAAAATTCGGCAAAGTATCCATAGATCAACCATCTAAATCAGAAACTCAACCGGAATCTGACTCTTCTAGTAAAATATCTGCAATGGCAAATACTTTAACACCACTTCCGGATTTCATCGAATCCGATCCAAGCCTTTGGTTCTTGCAAGTGGAAAACATTTTTGCTTCAAGGGACATAACAGACGACAAATTGAAATACGCTGCTGTTTTAGCTGCCCTTAAGCCTCGGGTGTTATCCCTTATTCGTAATATATTACTACATCCCCCAACGACAGATTTTTACAATAAATTGAAGACTGAAATAATCAGTCATTTAACACATACTGAACAAGAGCGGATCGAAAAACTTCTTCAAACCGTAGAAATGGGGAACCAAAAACCCTCAAGTTTCTACGACCAGCTACTGCGGATAGCTGGTGATTCCTCCGCGGTAAATCCAGAGCTTGTTAAAAAGCTTTGGATCGCTCGCTTACCAATTAGTGTAAAGCCTGTTGTCGTCTCAATTGAAAGTGATGACATACAAGATCTCCTGCCTATCGCGGACAGAGTTTGGGAAGCAGTACGCGATCCCATCACCCCTTCTTGTGGTAAAATTGATCGTTCCTCAATCGATTGGGTTAATAAACCATCAACATCAACAGGAAATTATCAAAAACCACAAAGTTCGCTTGAGAAGATGGTTGAACAATTGACCACTTCTCTAAATCAAATGAGATCTCGCCTAGATCGTTGGGAAAATACCAACAATCAGGCCAGGAGATCACCGCAAACCTCTAGATACTCGTCATTTCGACGCAGCACTAGCAGATCTAGAGGTAGATCACCTTCGTTCGGTAACCTTTGTTGGTTCCACCGAAAATTTGGACCAAGGGCTAAACGATGTGTAGGAAAATGTTCCTACAAATCATCTAGCCCTACTGAAACACCAAATTCGGGAAACTAATAAGTCCCAACGTAAATGCGGCTAACGCTGGGATACAGACATCAAGCCGTCTGTTCGTCCGGTGCAAAAACACCAAACTTCAATTCCTCATCGACACGGGAGCTGACGTATCAGTAATCCCATGTCGAACTTTTTCGAATTTAGTTCAAGACGAACACAATGTCCTCACAGCCGCCAATGGATCTCAGATTCACACTTATGGTTCTAAATTAATGAACTTAGATTTGGGTCTCCGCAGAGAATTACGACACTCATTTGTCGTAGCGTCAGTTAGTAAACCTATTATAGGTGATGACTTTCTGACTAAATTTGGTTTAATAGTCGACCTCAAGCGCAAGCGCTTGCTCGATTCAACCACAAACTTAGTAGTGAATACTATTTCGTGTTTAGATAACACGCCATCACTACGTTTGTTTAACGTTCAGGGAATCTTTGGAGATATCCTTTCAGATTTCCCTACCCTTACACAGGAGCCCAAATTCAATGCCCCAGTCAAACACACCGTGGTACACAAAATTATTACAGTAGGACAACTACCTTTTTCACGACCACGGCGACTGGAGGCTACCAAGTTCAAAATAGCCAAAGATGAATTTTCACACATGGCACAGTTAGGATTGATTAGACCTTCCTCATCTTGTGTTTCATCTCCACTGCATTTAGTTCCGAAGAAAGAGCCAAATGACTGGAGACCGTGCGGGGATTATCGACGTTTAAATGATGTTACCATTCCAGATCGATACCCAATACCACACATTCAGGATTTTTCCATGCATCTTAACGGATGTACTATATTTTCAAAAATCGATCTTGTCCGTGCTTACCATCAAATCCCAGTTGCTGCGGAAGACATTCACAAAACAGCGATTACAGTCCCTTTTGGTCTCTTCGAATTCCTTAGAATGCCTTATGGTCTGAGAAACGCAGCTCAGACTTTTCAGCGTTTTATGGACGAAGTGGTCAAAGGACTTGACTTCGTTTTTGTGTATATTGACGACGTTTTGGTGGCAAGCAAATCCCCTGAGGAACACCAAAAACATTTACGCCTACTTTTTCAAAGATTCACTGATTATGATATTAAAATCCAACTTTCTAAGTGCGTATTTGGTGTACATTCTCTTGATTTTTTAAGCCATGAAATCACAAAGGATGGAATAAAACCCTCCCCAGATCGAATCATGGCAATCCAAGATTTTCCTCAGCCATCATCAGTTCGACAAGTTCAACGATTTGTGGGTATGGTAAATTATTACCATAGATTTATACCACACTTAGCCGAACTAATAGCTCCACTTCACGGCTATCTCGCTGAACTAGCCAAGATTAAAAAAAAATCAGCTTTTATCTGGCCTCTCCAATGCAGTACAGCCGTTGACCAAGTCAAACTGGCGCTTGTAAACTGCACACTCTTGGCTCATCCGTTACAAAATGCAAGCTTTTGTATCAAAACGGATGCTTCAGGTACTGCAACAGGGGCAGTACTCGAACAATTAAATAAAGGATGTTGGCAACCCTTAGGATTTTTCTCTAAAAAGCTCTCGCCTGCAGAGCAAAAATATTCTACCTTTGACCGCGAGTTATTAGCTATTTTTTTAGCTGTTAAACATTTTCGTTACTTTATAGAAGGTCGTTTGTTTACAGTGTTCACTGACCACAAACCTCTGGTAACATCAATCGCCTCAAAGACAGAGAGAAGTCCTCGCCAGGCACGTCATTTGGATTTTATTTCCCAGTTCACAACAGATATTCGGCACATCTCTGGTACGGATAATGTAGTGGCCGATACACTTTCAGGAACTGAGGAAATGGCTATCAATTTTACTGGGCTGAATGTTGATAAACTCATCGAACTTCAAGAGTCCGATTCAGAACTCACCAGCCTAATTCAACAACCTAAAATTGTAGGATCTAAGCGTAAGTTAGAACCTATCTCAACCAATCATTCTGCAAAACCGATTTGGTGCGAGACTTCGACTAACGTATTACGTCCATATATACCTGAGCCCCTGAGACGTTCAGTTTTCGATTCGCTACACAATCTTTCCCATCCTGGAACAAGAGCATCGCGAAAAATGGTCACAAAACGATACTTCTGGCCGTCAATGAATGTAGACGTTGGCTTTTGGTCTAAGACATGCTTACCATGTCAAAGATCCAAGGTCCACCGTCACACTCATTCCGAATTCGGACAAATTCCTGTTCCCACGGCCAGATTTGAACACATACACATGGACTTGGTAGGACCTTTACCACCTTCTCACGGATATCGTTATATCCTGACGACCATTGATCGTTTCACCCGATGGCCTGAAGCCATTCCCTTAGAAGATGGAACAGCTGAAACAGTTGCAAGAGCCTTCGTTACAAATCATATATCTAGATTTGGTGTGCCGTTAAATATAACTTCCGATCGCGGAGCGAATTTCGAATCGAAGTTATTTCAAGAACTGATGAACATCATTGGTTCTCAAAGACTACGGACGACGGCTTACAACCCTAAAGCCAATAGAATAGTCGAACGATTCCATCGACAGCTAAAATCATCTCTAAAAGCTCATGGAAATACCATAAATTGGAGTGATACACTCCCCATCGTCATGCTCGGCATTCGGAGTTCGGTCAAAGCTGGCCTAGGTTGTACTCCTGCGGATCTTGTCTACGGACAAAGCCTGAAGATCCCTGGAGAACTATTCATACAACCACAGGATTCGCATCCAGTTGAACCATCGGATCTGGTTGAACATCTAAAGCAATGGATGCAATCCTTAATCCCGAAAGATACCCGGAAGGATCCTCAAAAGAACATTTACATTCCGAAAGATCTCACGGAATGCGACTTCGTTTTCATCAGGGTGGATAAAGTTAAAACAGGCTTATCTCCACCATATGAGGGTCCATACAAAGTAATCAGGCGTTTCCGGAAGAGTTTTATTATTGAAATAAAGGGTAAGAACATTTCTATTTCAATCGACAGACTCAAACCAGCCCACATGACTGACGAAATTGTTTTTAAGCCAAAACTAAGAAAAGTCAGGTTTCGGTTTCCCCAATAATCTTTAACTTTTATTTTATTGTTACTTCTTTTTCAATTTCAGCATATATATAGTTTTTTTTTGTTTTCAATCAAAATACATATATATTTTTTTTTTCAAAGGAGGGGTCCTGTAGGACCTTAGGTTTTACACTCCTGTAAAGCATATTTTGTGTGTGTGGTAAACAAATGAAAATAAATGTAATTGTACCAGCTGATTATAAAAATTAAAAATAACATTATAATTTTTCTCTTAAAAAATTATTATTAATCGGATCTTGTGTTAACGTTGTTTGAACAACACCAAATTAATTTTGTTAATTATAAAATATATTAAAATAATTATTGTGAAAATAAAAGTTATTCTGTTTCAATATAAAATTCTGTGTCAGAGTTTTTTTCTTGAGTATCACATCAGTGATTTAATAAATATAGTTTTTGTGAGCTTACTTAAAACTATAGGATTACATAACTATCATATATTAAACATTCTAAAAAATTATCAGTAGTAATCATCCAAGGGCGGTGATAATTCGAAATAATCTTTTTAAAATTTCGAAAGCAAATACATATATTGATAATAGCACGAAGCCGTAGGCCGAGGGCTATTATTAATACCACTTGCTGTAGGAATTTTCCAAAAAATTATGAGAATTTATCAACGAACGAGGGGAATTCGTTTAGAAATTGTTTTGCCATTTTTCATTTCTTTATATATTTTTTATGAATTATACGTTGGCCTACTGCCAACCATATCAGTTAACTATTTCAAAAATTATTTGATAATTTTCAATATCAAAAAAATTATTTGATAATTTTTAATATCCCAGTAGGCCAGAAGTATAATTATTTGTTATTAATATAATTCAACTGTTATTGGTGAAATTGAATGATGTCATTACATTTTAGAGAATTTAATTGGGTTAAATTAAAATAAAACTAAAGCAAAAAATTTTGTATTTTATTTATTTAAAAAAAAAATTAAAATACAAAATGATTTTGGTCTCCAAGTTGTTTTTATTTACTAATATAATAATTTATTTGAACTAAAATTATTTAAAAAATCCTTGTAACATAAATGTAAAGCCTTCAAATTTTGTTTAAAAGTGGTGTAGTTATGATTGTTAATAACTAAATGGTTTGACTTTAAATTTAAATATAGACTTTAAATTTTGATTATTTTTCTTCTTAGATTTTTAGACAATATTCCTTAAATCAGTCTTTAAAACATTTTTCGGTTTTCCAGATGTAAAATTTTTCAAAAGAATCACAATTAAATTTGTAAATTTTTGAGCATGATTCTAATTGGATATTTAATTTTGGTTTCAATACTTTATATAAAATTCTAAGAGATGGATTTTATATTTATATATTTTTAAATGGTTCCTTATAATAGACCGGGAGGCAGCGTTGCAAATGAAAAAGTCATTTGATGCCGGTTGATTTTTATTTATTTTAATTAATTAACTCCAGCTGATGATAAATTTGGTGGTCAGCTGCTAAAGTAGTGGGGGGTGTGGTTGTGGGAGAATTTTAAACTGGTAAAAAAAACGAATTCCAAAAGTAATTTGATGCCACTTCAAAATTTGTATGATGCATGTTTACACCATAACAATTGAAAAAAAAGTCGTCAGCTGATTGGCGGATGGGGGATTATACGTCAGCTCCTCGTATACATCAGTATAAAAATGCAATATAGTCAAGACGTTTCTGCATAGGATCTTGATAAAACTTTGGCAAATGATCCAGGTTCACTTGAAAATGGAAAATCTGAATTAATTTTATATTTGGACAAAATGGCGGGGGGTCTCCCGAACACCTCTAAGTTTAAATCTTCAATAACTTCTAATCCCGACTTATGATCTTATGGAAACTTGGTATATAAATTTTTAATACTGTTTCCAATATTTCTGCGTACTAACTTCCGGTTTGACACTTCCGGTTAAAAAGTTTTTTTTCCAGGTGTTTATCCCTACTGTAGCCTACAATTACCGATCGATTTTCATGAAACGTTGGTAAACGCTTTCAAGTAACATGAAAAACATTTTGTTAGCTTTTGGAGTACATTGGATAAAGGGTTGGGGGATCCACCATACAACAGATGGTTTTTTTCACAATGTTTTTTATGTTTGTTGGGAGCATAAAACATTCGTTCGGGAATGAATTTTGACGACACTTTGCAAAAAGATGCAAACATGTATGGCAAGAAACTGATTAGTTTTTGAGCGATAGTGAGCCAAGTTGTGAGGGGTCACCCAAACACCTGTTTTTTTTAAAGCTTAATAACATCTGCACCTGATAATCGAATTGGATGAAACTTGGTACATAAACATTTGGTACGGTTCACAAAAGTTCTGCATCCCAACTTCCGGTTTTTCATTTCCGGTAAAAATGTTTGGTACTCCCAACAAACATTGCAACAATGGTGACACAATAAGCAGGTGTTCGGGAGGCCCTCCACCACTTATCTCAATATTGTCCAAAAACTAATCAGTTTTTTGTCATTTAAGTCTCCATATTTTTAAAGTGTCACTAAAATTGATTAATGAATGAAGTCTGTATGCTCCCAACAAACTTCAAAAACCAAGTGCGAAAAGTCAGCAGATGTATGGTAGACCCCCGCCACTTTGATCAATGTGTCCCAAAAGATGATAACTATTTTTCACTAATTGAAACTTTTTCCATAAGTTTCATCATAATCATTTCATTATTGTAGGCAGTGAAAAAACTTCAAAAAATTACGAACCAAAATTTTTTACCGGAAATGAAAAGCCGGAAGTTGGGATGCAGAGCTGTTGTGAACCGTACCAAATGTTTATGTACCAAGTTTCATCCAATTCGATTATCAGGTACAAATGTTATTAAGCTTTAAAAAGAACAGGTATTTGGGGGACCCCCCACCACTTTGTTCACTATCGCTAAAAAACTAATCAGTTTCTTGCCATACATATTTCCATCTTTTTCCAAAGTGTCGTCAAAATTCATTCCCGAACGAATGTTTTATGCTCCCAACAAACATAAAAAACATTGCGGAAAAAACCATCTGTTGTATGGTGGACCCCCCAACCCTTTATCCAATGTACTCCAAAAGCTAACAAAATGTTTTTCATGTTACTTGAAAGCGTTTACCAACGTTTCATGAAAATCGATCGGCAGTTGTAGGCTACAGTAGGGATAAATACCTGGAAAAAAACTTTTTAACCGGAACTGTCAAACCGGAAGTTGGTATGCAGAAATATTGGAAACAGTACTAAAAATTTATATACCAAGTTTCCATAAGATCATAAGTCGGGATTAGAAGTTATTGAAGATTTAAACTTAGAGGTGTTCGGGAGACCCCCCGCCATTTTGTCCAAATATAAAATTAATTCAGATTTTCCATTTTCAAGTGAACCTGGATCATTTGCCAAAGTTTTATCAAGATCCTATGCAGAAAGGTCTTGACTATATTGCATTTTTATACTGATGTATACGAGGAGCTGACGTATAATCCCCCATCCGCCAATCAGCTGACGACTTTTTTTTCAATTGTTATGGTGTAAACATGCATCATACAAATTTTGAAGTGGCATCAAATTACTTTTGGAATTCGTTTTTTTTTACCAGTTTAAAAGTCTCCCACAACCACACCCTCCGCAAGTCTGACGGCTGACTCTTATTTTCTACATCACAAATAATTAATCTATCTATAAAAATTAAATTCAATCGGCGTCAAATCACTAACCAAAATGCAACGCTGCCTCCCGGTCTATAATATTAAGCATATGATTTGTATATTCCATTTTATCAAATATTGTTTAATATAAGTTGTTGCAAGGAATTTTAAATAAATTAATTCTGGTAGTGTATTTAACACACAGTGTACTTATTATGAAATAGACATATGTATCCTACAAATATATTTAGAATTATAGGCTTGCTGATACCTACTATAATTAAAAATATTTTTTTAGATTTCGTCTAGCAAATATCCCAACAAATAAATATGCCACGAGGAGTTCATACTTCTAAAAGAAAAAGCGGGTTCCAGCAGAGAAAGACCAAACAGGCTAAAATAGATGATGTTCAGAGCATATCTGGATCGATTTATAAATATGTTACAAAACCTGATGATAGCCAAAGCTCACCAAAAGAAACTGTAGTGATTGACCATAAGGGTTACACTATACTTTAATAACATTATCAGCATTAAAGTATATTCATAAAAATATATCATATTCCAAGCGCCTGACGCTGCAGTTTCTTACGAAAGAAATTGAAAGAAATAAAACTAATATATATTCAGTGTACGTGATGTTTTGAGATTAAAAGGTTACACTCAAAATAGTGGCCGGTTTTCTGTGTGTTATATAGTTTTAATGTAATTACATTAAGTATATGTAATAACCAAATTAACATAAATAAATAATGTGTTAAAGTAAATAAAGATGTTTAACGAACCTCAACATACCTAAAATAATATAACGAATACTACCAGTTATATTAATATATGGCGACCTAAACCAGGCTAAATAAAAACCACCTAAACCAGGCTATATAAAAACCACCTAAACCAGGCTAAATAAAAACCACCTAAACCAGGCTAAATAAATACCATCTAAACCAGGCTACACAGCTGAATACATTAAGATAACACCTAAAATGAACAACACAACATCCACTAATCCAACCAAGGGTAAAAACATCAAAAAAAAACCAACATAACATCTATAACATCCAACTTTACACACCTAACCATCAAACACCCAAACTAGCAGGAGGAAATCAAGAAAAAAAATCTAGGTACCACTTTTTATATTTCTTTAGTTAATTAATAGAATAAAATCTTTCATAAAATCGATTTCGTAATAAGTGTTAAATTAAAGTTTAGAATAAAATAAAAGTGCTGATCAAATATCATACAAACAAATATATCGGTCATTTTTTTTTCTTTTCTGTTAAAACGAAATCAAAATAATTTCTTTTTTATTCAAAAACAAATTCAACAAATAAATAAAAAAAGTCATATTTATAAGAATAAATTCTTTTTGTTATCAAAACGAAATCCGAATAAATAATCCTTTATTGACTTTAAATTTTATAATACAGTTGTATACATTTAATAGTTTACTGAGATCAGCTTTTAATAGTAAGCTTTACAACAGATGAAATTAATTAGTATGAGTATTGCGAAAAATAAGTGAAAAAGAATGTTTATATTTTCAAATGCAGTTCAGTCTGCTTAGTAACTAATAAAAAACTTATATTTACCTAACCTACTTAAATCTAAACTTAAAAGCTACGTTGCAAAAATTAAGCGGTAGTAAAGCTAATTGCATTTATTAATTCATTTTCAATACAATTTAATTTATTTATATATCTATCATTAGCTTCTCTAGCAACTACATTGACAAGCTTTATATTTAATTCGTTGTGCAGTCTTAAAGTGCTATAACGTCTAGGGCGTTTATATATAGTTTTTAGAAATTTGTTTTGAATAATTTGAAATTTCTTTTTATGACACAAAGCAATATCCCACCAAATTGGTGCACCATAAAGTATGATATTAAGAATCACACACTTGTAAATTAGTGTCTTATTATGACTATTCAGTTTACTATTTCTGTTGAGTAGAGGATATAGACTTTTGAACAGTGCATTACATTTTTGTTGTATTTGAGTGACGTGTGTCTTAAATGTTAATGATTTATCCAAATAAATTCCTAAATATTTAGTTGAAGGTTTCCATTCCAAAGAAGAGTTTTGAATCAGAAAAGGTTGTTGTGGAAGTTTACGGGATGCTCTACACCTAGTTAAATAAATGGCTTCACATTTTGATATGTTAATACTAAGTTTCCAGTTTTTAAAAAATTCGAGAATTTTAGTGAGGTACAATTGAAGCTTATTGATAATAGATACCGCCAGCTCATCTGACACAAATATTGCAGTGTCATCAGCAAATAATGATAATTTACATTCACTATCTCTTGGAATATCATTGATGAATAAACAAAAAAGCAAAGGACTCAATACGGCACCTTGAGGAACCCCAGCTGGAATGCTAAGTATAGAGGACATGGAATCAAAAATCTGGACAAAAAATGTTCTATCAGTTAAGAACGATTTTATGATTTTAATTAAAAATATTGGAAATCCATATATAAATAATTTATAGCAGACTGCGTCTTGCCAAACTTTATCAAAGGCTCGTTCAAGGTCTAATAATATCATTCCAGTAGATTTTAGCGAAGATCTATTAGATTTAATATGATTGACTACACGATGGATTTGATGAACTGTAGAGTGCCCAGATCTAAAACCAAATTGCTCGTTTATAATTATTTGATTGTCAGTTATGAACTCTTCCATTCTTCTTTTGATAATCTGCTCAAAGAGTTTTCCCAATGTACAAAGAAGACTAATAGGTCTGTAGCTTGTAGCAAGAGTGGGGTCTTTGCCAGGCTTTAAAACAGGAGTAATTTTAGCTTTTTTCCATTGAATTGGGAAATAACCTAGCTTCAAGCAGCACTCGAACATTATCTTAAGAAAATGGATTCCACTTTCAGGAAGATTTTTAAGTAAAATAAATGGAATATTATCTACACCTGGAGCTTTGAGCCTTGGAAGGAATTTCAAAATATCAGAAATTTCAGAAGGGCGAATTTCAGGAATTGTAGCATTGTTATCTAAATTATTGAAATTAGTGCAAAATTCATTCACTTGTTCTTCAATTACAATATTGGAGTTTGGAATTTGATGAGCGTCAAGGAAGACATCAGCCAATACTTGTGCTTTTTCTGTATTTAAGAAAATTCGATTTCCAGTGTTGGGAGTAACTAATGGTGGAATGGACTTGCGATGGTTTTTAAAATGTTTAGTTGTTTTCCAGAAGTTTCTTGAACCATTATCCAAGCATTCAAGCTTCGTTTGCCATTTTTGATTATAAAGAATATTTATATGATATTTAATAATTCTATTTAGCAAGTTTATTGAGGTTTTAATGTGAGCAAGGCGACTTCTGAGGTAAAATCTTCTAAGCGAATTTCGGTGTCTGATAAAACTTAACACTTGATCAGATAATAACAATTTATCAGTTGGAAGAACAGGCACAAGCGGTACGGATAGATCACGAGCTGAAGAAATGGATGCTGTCAAAAAATCGACTGCAACGTTGACATCTGAAATAGTATGAATTGAACTTAAATTGAAATTTTCAATTTCAGATGAAATATGATTCTGATAAATGCTCCAATTAGCATTTTTATAGTTAAAGTATTTACGATGGCAATGAGCTACTTGATTATTAAATACTATTGAACAGAGGACTGGCAGATGATCGGAGCAGAGTGCTTGAATGGTGTTAACTTCGGATATCAACTGAGGGTTGTTTGTTAAAAATATGTCAATAATACTAGGGACTCCAGCAGGACTATAGTGGGTAGGATCTTGGGGAGCGATAACAACACAATCAGAGTTAATAGAATAATCATATAAAGTTCGACCACCGCGGTTAGTTCTAGGACAAAACCAGTTAGGATGCTTACAATTTAAATCACCACCAATTAGGTAAGGAATATTACCACTACAAATTTTTATAAAATCATTTCTGAGATGCTCAGAATTCGAATATGAACAATATACAGAAAATATTTTAAGTTGATTATTATCACTACTTATTATATTAATACCCAGGGATTCTATACAATTTAATTTAAGGTCAGGAAGAAGCGAATGTTTAATGCAATCTTTTATAAGAATACCAACACCACCCCTGCGAATATTTTCTCTATCATTACGATAAAATCGAAAATTAGGAATCGAAAATGAAATAGAAGGCTTTAAATGCGTTTCACTAATAAGTAATATATCAATATTAAAATTATCTAAAAACTGAATTACCTCAAATTTTTTATTTTTTATACCGTACGCGTTCCACACACAAATTTTTAAAGAATTATGGATAACAGACATATTTAATAGCAATATTAGCCATAACATCAAATTGTTCTTCTTTGGAATGGCACCCCCGAAGTCCTGAAACAAGTTCTTTGAGAATTTGTAATAACTCATGTGGTGCAAACAAATCATTTGTGCTATCTGAATTAATATTAATTGAATTTTCATGATTGATTGCATTTGTTTGAACCACTGTACTGAACTGCATTTTTTTGTTAACAAAATTATTATTATTATTATTATTATTAAAATTTTTATTGTTGTTTTGATGAGGTATTGAAGCCGCTTTTTCAGTTGCTGCAGTGTGTGCGTTCACGCTTTCGTTCCTTCAGTAATTTTTACTCTTCGATTTTTTAGTTGATGAAAAATTTGCACAACGATTTTGTCGCCATCTGCATTTTAAAATACTCAAGTGTTTGAAATGGCTCATATTTATATTTACAACATGTAATAGCAATAACATTATGCATAACATCACGTTTTTATATTAATATTATATTCATATACAAACTATATAATCACAAAATATTCAGTACAATAAATTCTGCAGTTTAAGCAAATTACAAAATTCAAGATGTTTGACGTTTGTGATGTCAACAAATACACAATTTTTTTATGTTTCGGTATTTTCTCTTTTTAAATTGTAATGTTCTTATCTCTTTCTTTATTTTGTTCAGAGAAAAAGTTAAAATTAAACCAACTCTGATGAAAAATCTGCAGCAGAAAAAATCACCATTTTTAAGAAATATGATTGGTTTAAAAAAAAAACTGAAAGAAGGAACGCAAACACTGCAGCAACTGAAAAAGCGGCTTGAAGGAAGAATAGGAAAATCCTGTTGTTGAAATGAAAACGTTGGTTGATTTGAAGGTCGACTCAACTTATTTTTTAGATTCAGATGATTTTTTATTTGAATGTATTTTTCTCTTTCTGGACAAATTATAGAGTTAGATGTATGATTTCCACTACAATTACAGCAAACATGTTTAGTAATATCGTTTTGTAAAGGACACTCCATATCATCAATATGTTCATCTCCACCACAGAAATTACATTTTGGCTTCATGTAGCATGCGTTCGCTCCATGACCATACATTTTACATTTATAACATTGGAGAGGACCTTTGCTGGTGGATCGACAAATTTCCCATCTGCACACTGTGTTATTAACAAATCTAATATTTTTTAATTGGTTCAGAGACATTGATCCCTTTTTGAAAGCAACAAAATAAAGGGCATCTTCACTGTTTCGACGATATTTTTTAGGAATAGTTTTCCAAACATTAACAGGACTCAGGCCACTATTCTCGAGGCTTTTCTTAACTTCATTTGTATCCATATCATGGAGCCCACATAGTACAAATTTAACAAAACGATTTTCCTCAAGAGTATATGAGAACATACCATTGTTATGTTCTTTTAATTTAGTAAAAATTTTGTTATAGTCTGATAGGCTATATGTAAGTATTTTTATGCCAATTGACATTATTTGTATATTATATTTTGAAATATTTAGTTCCTTCATAGTTTTATGAATCTCCGTTGAGGAAGATTTTGTAATTATTGGAGGAATTTTTTCTACAGGTTTTCTAGAACTTTCACCATACGGAGAACTAGTTTGCGATGTTTTTGCATATTTTGATAAATTAACGTTAGGCGGTAAACCTGCATACCTGTTTACTGTTGGGATGTCACTCATTTTAATGCCTTGACTCATCTGTTTAATGCTGCTGAGCGAGCTCCTAGGGAGGCTACGCATCTGGCGACTTATAGTTCTTTTATTTGTGAGCATCCACACACAATAATCACAAAACAATCAATTTATATTTCAATGTTTAACTTTAATTTGATTTGAATTTATAACTAACAACAAATCCAAACAAAAAATAAAACACAGTTAGAAATTTTAATATTCAAAAAATTTGATTATAACTTGATAATTTGATGTTTACTTCGCAAACACCGAATATCGAATGACGAAATCCGAATAATGTTTTTTCTTTTAATTTGAAAACAAATAAAGAATAAAAAAAAAATTCAACAAAGATAGTGTAAAAGCTAATATGAATTAAAACAAATAATAGTGTGGTCCAAAATACTAAATACTTACTAATTTGTGTTGTGGAAAATTTTGGATCGGTAACGATACATCTCAAAACTAATAATAGTGCTACTCAAAATTTAATTTTAAATATTGAACAACTTACGAAAAATTTTCTTTTGCTTTTCACTGATAAAAATTATTTTAAAAATAAAACAAATAAATCGTGGTCCCAAAATTCTAAGTATTAATTAACTCTCGTTGTTTTTGTTAAAATTTTGCTTTCATAACGATCGATCGATTCATTAATTTTTTTATGTTTTACTGATTTATTATAAGTTGTTTAGACCTTAGTTACCGACATAATAATGACATTCTTAATTCCCAAGGGAATTATAAGAGGGAGTTATGGATTCATAATAGACCTAGTTTTCATTATAAATTTTTGTTTTGTTTATTTATAAACAACATTATTTACATAAAGCCATAGTAACGAATAACAATAACCCAGCAATACAATTTGAAATGAAAAACAACTAACTTGATCAATTAAAACGAAAAATCATGCTATCAAATACTTGATAAAAATAAATGTTTTAGTTTAATAAATGTTTTAGGTAGTAAAACATAAAATTATTTATGTATCACGTGAATTATTAGATGTCAATTACCTTGTGAAACTTACTAACCCTCGGGCCAGAGGCCCTCGGGTAGTAAACGTTTCCCTCGGTAATTAACATCCTCATAATTCCCTTGATACCTAAATAACTATTTTGGAAACTATTTTCTTTTCAAAGGCAAGAAAAATATTTTAAAATAAAACAAGTAACAGTAAAAATTTAGTTTTTGATACTAATTATCATTGAATTTTGTTTCTTTGCAAACTGCACTCCTAAAAAATGGATTAAAAATAAAACAAATAAATTGTGGCCCGAAATGCTCGATATTACTTTACTCGCGTTGTTTCCGCAAACATTCCGTTTTCATAACGATTAACTTTCTGGAACTATCTACTTTTCAAAAACAAATTACTCTATAACATAACAAGTAACAGTGCTATCCAAAAATTTAATTTCGAAACTAATTAACTTTGAAAATTTTCTCTGCAAATTGCACTACCAAAATTCCGCTAAAATAAAACAGATAAAAGTGTGATCCAGAATTCTGTCCCTATACCGATCCATTCTCGAGACTATTTTCTTTTCGAAAAATTTTCTATGATAAAATAAACAATAGTGTTGACCAAAATTTAATATGTGTTATTGTTTCACTTTGAAACTATTTTCTCTCTAAAAATTGTATTACAATTTATAACTATAATTATAAGAGAATAATTTCCGTTTTAATTTTCTGTCTCGTCTCGGTGAAAATATTTTAAATAACTTTCGAAATAAAGTTAACAATCTAAAACTGGAAAAACATAATGTGCAATTCAAAAGTGGATGCACCTATAGAAACGAAAAACGAGAACAGTGCTATACGTCTAGAAAGTCTAGAAAAACTGAATATAATCCACGAAACAGTAACTGACCAAACACATTTTTGTATTATTGCGTCGCTATTGCCGGAACAATTTTATTTTTTTTATGCGTATATGCGTATAAGTACACAAAAAACAGAATAACTGCACAGATTACTCGTGCCGTAACACGAGAGAATCTGAACCAAATCGGTATTTAATAAATTAAAATTAAGGTTATAAACTGTAACTTAAACGAAAATGAAATCTAATTTTCAACATTAGAACGAATAAAAAATGAATAAATAAAATAAATAAATATTCAAAATAAATTAATTTTGATATACATATATACCAACTCTTCACTTTCTAAAATTTTTTTTTTAATTTTTTTTTTTTCAAAATATTCGAGTATGAGTATCATATAACAAATTTCAACATATACCATACCTGATTGAATTAATATATTTTTTTTTAAATAATCTATTTGTATCAAATTAATAACTTTATGAAAAAAAAGGGAACTATCAATACTCTACTAAGTACTACTAATACGTACATTTAATTCCTTATAACTATGTATAAACGCGTCGTTGTTTCCTGCAATAAATATAACATATATATGGGATATTAATGAGCGATTTGGATAATCTCCGGAAATGTATTAAAAACATTAACATATTGTATGAACAATTTAATGAGAAAACCCCGGTATGTAAAAATTCAATTCACACGTACGAAAATGCTTGTATAGTAAACTTCAACAAATTTCTGATACTCTCGAGAACTTCCCAAAATCTACACAAACTGGACAGAGACATTCTAAATAAAAATTTTAAAGTTTTATTAGACAAAATTAAAATAACTTTTAGCTACCTTAACTTGAATTACAGTTTTCCAGACAAACTATTCGACAGTGACACACAAATAGTGAGACAAGAAAATTTAAATTTGAATAACAGCGTTAAAGAAACCAAAATAACTGTAACAAAAATGGCACTCACAACAGAGCAAGTTGTCAACATGGTCGTGAGAATACTAAAGGAAGACTACAACGGTGAACCTTTAATCTTAGATTCAATAATCGATAAATTAGAAATTCTTAAGCTATCGGTACCAGACAAACAAAATGAAAAATTGCTTGTGACACTTATAAGATCCAAACTTATACGGAAAGCAAGAGAGGCTACGGAAAATGCAACTTCGGTTGACCAGATTATAACAGCTTTAAAACAAAAATGCAGGGGTATGTCCACGATACACATAAAGACACAACTAGAGGGACTTAACCTAAACAAAGGCAAAGAAAATTTTATAAAAATATTAGAGGAATCACCCGAAACTTTAAAAAATGCATTCATAAGCGAAGGTGTGTCATCACAGATAGCGACTAGCTATACTATTCAAGAGATTACTAAATCAATAAAGAGAAATTTTCCTTCTAACAATTTATACTAATTAGTGCTATGATGAATAATTTCAACGAAGTTTCAGATGTAATACAAAAACTTAGAGAGATAAATAACGATAATGCGGTATCTATTATGACCGCACGAGCACGTGATAACCATTCCTATGCGAGAAATAACCATTTCGTAAACAGAAACAACGTATACACTCGAAATTGGAACACAGAACGGACACGTTCAAACAATAATTATAACAATTTTAATAGAAATAATAGGAATAATGGAAACTTTTACCAAAGAGGTTTTAATTATACCAATAGACCAAATTTTAATAATAACACCAATAAAAGCCATAGAAATCACTTTAATAGATACAATAACCAACGATACAATAACCAAAGATACAACAAACAAGAAACTCAAAACAATAACAAGGGAAATATCAGAGCATACGCAGAAGACACTGCAGACGAGGAATTGGGGTTTCAGCTACAAACAATAAAGCTGAAGGAGGACTAACTAAAATTTTCAAATTAAACGATAACTTAACCAATTTCATCGAATTCTATGTACAAAATAAACTTTTCAAATTCCTTATAGATACTGGAGCAGAAATATCAGTGTTAAAACAAAATCGTTCCATTAACCTAAATAATTTAGGTAACAGAAAAATTAAGATTAAGGGAGTTACTTATGGTTATTCTTATACACTTGGATCAATTAACTTAATACTTAGCGACATTAATAATAACGTTTTCAACCAATCCTTCCATTTAGTACGAACTGATTTTCCGATACCATTCGATGGTATAGTCGGAATCGACTTTCTAAAAGAACACCAAGCAGTTATAAATTTCGGAAACTCAACAATAATTCTCATCACAGAACACGGTAACAAAAGCAAGCTAAACATACAAAACATGTACGAAACGGAAAGTTCAGCCAGTATAATACAAATACCAGAAAGATCAGAAACCATACAACACTTACCACATAAGTTTGCGCAAGACATGTTAATAGAAAAACAAGAAATAGACACAGGAATATTTCTAGGTAATACGATAGTAAACAAAGAGTACCCAATGGTTAAAATATTAAATACAAATAATATACCTGTTAACATAAACCTAAACAAAATAATACTTAAAAGTGTACCAATTGAAAGCTTTAATATAATAGATAAACTGGAAACAAAAAAAATATTTACTATGACAAACTGTGCGGTTAACGATAGAAAGCATAAGCTACTAGACCTCATACTCAACAAAAATAATAATCAAGACGAACAAGTTCAAGATGGATTAAAAGATCTAATAAACAAATACTCATACGAATTCCTTCTACCTGAAGAAGTAATAACGAAGAATAACTTTTATAGGCAAAAGTTGAGGTTAAAGGACAATGAACCAGTCTATGTAAAGGCACATCGACTACCAATGTCGCAAAGGGAAGAAGTAAGTAAACAACTAAGTGAGCTAATACGAAATAAAATAGTAGAACCAAGTTCCTCAGAATATTCGTCACCAATCTTTGTAGTACCAAAAAAAAAGTCACCCACGGAAAATGATAAGAAATGGAGACTTGTGGTAGACTACAGGGCTCTCAATAAAAAGTTAGTAGGAGACGTTTTTCCACTCCCAAGAATAGAAGAACTCATAGAAGCGGCAGGAAAATCACGATACTTCTCCATAATGGACTTAGCATCAGGTTTTCATCAAATCGAACTGGATGAAGAGTCTAGAGATTACACATCTTTCACCACTCAACAAGGAAGCTTTAGATTTACCAGAGTTCCGTTTGGGCTAAAGGTTGCTCCTAATTCCTTTGCAAGAATGATTAATTTAGCATTCTCAGGGTTACCCCCAGAGACAGCATTTATTTACATTGACGACATTATAGTAATAGGCAACTCAATCGAACAACACCTCAAAAACATAGGGAAAATTCTTCAAACATGCCAAAAATATAATTTAAAGTTAAACCCAAGCAAATGCGAATTCTTCAGAGCAGAAGTTACATTCTTAGGACACACATGCACTCAAAAAGGAATTAAAATAGACGATTCTAAACTACAACTTATACAGAATTGGCCTATACCAACGACACCAGAAGAGATAGTAAGGTTCGTTGCATTCTGCAATTACTATCGAAAATTTATAGAAAATTTTGCAACAATAACAGCACCACAAAACAATCTAACAAAGAAAAGAGTAAAATTTAGCTGGACCGACGAAGCACAAAATGCGTTTGCAACCATAAAAAATAAAATACTTAACTCACCGTTCTTAGAAAAACCAAATTTTAAAAACGAATTCACCCTAACAACTGACGCATCCAATATCGGATGTGGAGCAGTATTAAGTCAACAATCAAACAACATAGACAGACCAATTTCGTTCTTTTCAAGAAACTTCACTACAGGTGAAAAAAATAAGTCAACCATCGAAAAAGAACTTCTAGCTATATTCTTCGCTATAAAACACTTTCATCCATACCTGTACGGTCAAAAATTTACCATTAGAACAGATCATAAACCTCTAGTGTATTTATTTTCACTTAAAGATCCATCGTCTAGATTAACACGAATACGTCTAGAATTAGAGGAATATGATTTCAATATCGAATATATAAAAGGAAAAGAAAACTGCGTAGCGGACGCGCTATCCAGAATATCAATCGAATCTTTGAAAAATATTCACGATAGAAACGAAATCACAATAAATGCAATGACCACTAGATCAAAAACTAATAAAGACGTAGATTCTAATAGCACTAGTGGGAATGAAAACAATAACCTAAATAATTCAACTATAGAAAACCCAACTAAACTATTATCCTCAGAAGTCGACTACAAAAATAATAAATTAATAATTAAAATGAAAAAAGCGCATAAAAATAAAAAGTTATATAACGAAAATGTAAAAAACGGGAACATAAAAATTCAATTTAGCATCAATGATAAAATTGTGGATTCAATTTTTTCAACACTACGTAAAGTAGCAAATGCGATGACAATTGACTTCAAAATTTTTAAAAATGACGACATTTTTAAAATAATTAAGCCCGAAATATTTAAAGCAGAAGCTAATAAATACAATATAATAATTAAAATTGAGGATCCAACGAAAACAGTTGATGATATTAACGAAAGGTTAGAAATACTAAATAGGTACCACAATGACCCAATTACAGGAGGTCACACAGGACAGAATAGGACTAAGAAGAAAATAATGAAAAACTACAACTGGCACAATATGTCTAAAGACATCAACAAATTTATACAAAATTGTGAATTATGTCAGAAGAACAAGTATAATCCTAGAATCAAAGAAAATATGGTGATTACAGAAACACCAGAGGAAGCATTCGAAACAATCCAAATAGATTTAGTAGGACCTTTACCAATAACGATTAATAATAATAAGTTTATTCTTACAGCGCAATGTGAACTAACTAATTTCGTAATACTGATACCACTGCAGAATAAAGAAAGTATAACCGTCGCAAAAGAAATTTTCGAAAAAATCATTTGTATTTTCGGAATACCTAAGACACTTAAATCGGACAGGGGTACGGAATTTTTAAATGAAACCCTAGCAGAAATTTCTAAGTTACTAAAAGTAAAGCAAATTTTCAGCACCGCTTATCATCCACAAACAATCGGAAAACTTGAAAGAAATCATAAGGAACTAAATGCATACCTTAGACATTACTCCAACGAAAACCATACAGACTGGGACGAGTGGATACCAATATACGCCTTATGTTATAACACAACACCAAGCGCGTATCACGCATACACACCATTCGAACTAATTTTCGGTAGAACTACAAATTTAAATGATGTACAAAAAGCTAAAAAATCATATAATGTAGAACAATACGCAGAGATAATTAGACAAAGGCTATTAGTTACGAAATCCAGAGTAAGGGAAGTAATAGAAAAAGAAAAACAAAAACGAAAAATGAACTTTGACAAAAAGAATAATAACCCAATCTCAATTAAAATAGGAGACAAAGTTTATATAGAGTCAGAAGGTAAACATAAACTAGATAGCATTTACGAAGGACCTTACGAAGTTATACAAATATTAAGCAATAATAACATAGAGATAAAACAAAAAACAGAAAGATAGTCGTTCACAAAAATAGAGTTAAACTACTAAATTAAAAATATAATATATCAAAAACAAAGAAATTCATGAATTAATATTATAACGCTTTATTATTAATTTTAATACAATAAACTTAAGTAAAATAGCATTTACACAAATAAATATAAAAGAAATTAAATTTTTTTTTTCTCAAACCAAAAATAAAATCATTTCTCGTTAATAAGAAATAACTTTTATAAAATTAATTAGCATTAATTAGCACTTAACAGACTACGGTTCTGTTTTTCAATTTTTAAATGTAAACAAATATCTTAACGTAATAGGATAAAATCATAACGTATAATTTTTATTATAATTAATGATTTGATTTCAAATAATTTTTTTTTAAATGGGATGGTATACCATAGTAATCCTAAGTAATAAAATAAAAGTAAATAAATACGTTTAAATAAAAATAATAATCTTAAGTAATAAAGTAAAATTAAATAAATGCGTTAAGTTAACAAGGTTAAAAACTCTAAATAGCACACACGTACACACAATCTAATTATGCAAGAGCTAATTTTCAAACTTAATAAAAATAATAATTTTCTCTAAAAACCGCAAACAAGGTTAAAACTTAAATGTAAAGAATCGAGTACTCGCTGACTTTTAGCTGCCAATGGCCTAGAGCAATGCCGGAACACCGAATACTCAATTCTAAGAGAACAGTTCAAAACAAAAATTAGTATTACAGAAAGGTAGTGTCAGGCGAATTGAATATGTTCTTTAAAAAAAAAAAGGGGGGAAGGTGTAGTGATTGACCATAAGGGTTACACTATACTTTAATAACATTATCAGCATTAAAGTATATTCATAAAAATATATCATATTCCAAGCGCCTGACGCTGCAGTTTCTTACGAAAGAAATTGAAAGAAATAAAACTAATATATATTCAGTGTACGTGATGTTGTGAGAATAAAAGGTTACACTCAAAATAGTGGCCGGTTTTCTGTGTGTTATATAGTTTTAATGTAATTACATTAAGTATATGTAATAACCAAATTAACATAAATAAATAATGTGTTAAAGTAAATAAAGATGTTTAACGAACCTCAACATACCTAAAATAATATAACGAATACTACCAGTTATATTAATATAAAACTGATTCTCACGTAAATGCAACGAATGTTTCAGAGAATATTGGCTCATCTTCGGAAAGTAACAGCGACAACACAGAATTAATAATGATAACCCATGATGAAGACGAATCAGAAAAAAATACTGAAAATGATAGTGATAATGCTGCTAATGCACCTACTATCGAAGACAGTATATGTATGAGTGAATCACTTCAGGACTTAAGAGATGTATCACATTGGAATATACCCGTCTCTGATAATGTTCGCATTGAAATCATAAAAAAAGGAAGTGAACATTTTCAAAATAGAGAAGGGCCGTTTGCTACTGTATTTAGACCCGGGTTAGACACAAAAGGTAATGTTCGCCATCTTTCTAAAGAATGGTTTTATAAAGTGATGCCTTATATGGAGAAAAAATTCTGCGGTCATGGATGGTTTATTCTCCTATAAATAATAGCCTGTACTGCTTCTGCTGTGATATATTTGCTGTCACCAATAGTTGTAATATAAATTCAGCATTTACGACTGAATTTCAGAAGTGGTGGAAGCTAAATCCCAAAGTAGCCGACCATGAAACTTCAAATGATCTGGAGAATTTTGAAAAGTGGAAAACTTTGGAAATGAGGTTGAAATTCATAAAACGATAGGAGACGCAGCCTTACAATTAATAGATAATGAGAAACAGAAGTGGAAACATCTTTTATCCAGATTATTGGATATAACTTTCTTTTTATCTAAACAAAACCTAGCATTTCGGGGACATGATGAAGGACAAAGTTCTTCAAATAAAGGCAATTTTTTAGAACTAGTCAATCTATTGTCAAAGTATGATGTAGTGTTAAAAGAACACATTTTGAATTTGGAGCATGGCAAATCACCAAAAGTATCATATTTGTCACCAGATATACAAAATGAGTTCATAAATGTTTTAGCGAACCACGTAAAGTTTAAGCTTGTCAACGAAATTAAATCAGCTAAATATTTTGGAATTATGTTTGATAGCACACCTGACATTTCACATATTGATCAAATGTCTGAAGTGATTCGTTATGTGAAAATTTATGGTAGAAAAGTGGAAGTCAAAGAAGTATTCCTTGGATTTTTTTCTTTACATGAAAAAAAGCCGCTGATTTAAGCGATGAAATTCTTAAAAACTTTAAAAATGACGGTTTAGAGGTAATGAATTGTCGTTCCCAAGGTTATGATAATGCAGCTGTTATGAGTGGTATACATGGAGGAGTGCAAGCTATTATTAAAGCAAAAAATAACAAAGCAATTTTTATGGGCTGCATAGATCATTCAATCAATTTATGTGGAGGCAGTATGGAGGCCATTTTTACATTTTTTTCTGCTTCGACTAGCCGCTGGGAAGTGCTTGTTAAACACAGCAAAACAACTGTTAAAAGACTCTCAACAACGCGTTGGAGTGCTCATTATGCTGCAATAAAAGTATTGGCCGAAAATTTTGATGGGATTGTGGCTGCAATTGAGAAGCTAAGTGATCAACAAGAAAATGTAGATACTAGAGGCGCTGCACACATCCTTATGCATGCAGTGGGTGATTTTACGTTTCTTTGCTATCTTTTGTTTTGGAATGATGTTCTTAGGGAAATAAATTGTGCTCAGATTGGAATGCAAAGCAAAGGCTTAAATATTGATCAATTAATTACAAAAATAGAGTCACTTCGTCTTTATATTGAAGAAAAACGAAATGACATTGTAGAACAGGCAATAGATCTTGCTGCGACGAAATCGGAGAGCTATGACATTCCAATGGAAAGACGAATTCGTCGTAAAAAACGAATGGCTGGTGAGTTGGCTCCAGATGTTGGACTGACACTGAGAGCTGAACTTAAAAAGGACATGTTGGAATGTCTTGACCGATTCAGTGTTGAACTCCGAACAAGACTGAAGTCAGTTCAAGATGTTGCTTCATTGTTCGAGGTTGTTCAAACAAAGACTTTGCTTTTGGCGAACAGTGAAGAGTTGAAATTATCTGTATCAAAATTTACCAGTTTTTATGATGAGGTATCGGAAACGGGACTCCTCACAGAGATACCAAGGTTGAGGGGGCATTTAAAAGCGACCAATGTTACAGTTTCTAACTGGGTGTGCCTAGACTTTTTGAAATTCATCATGGAATGGGATTTTACAAAATCTCTTCCGAATCTTATGGTCGCACTAAAGTTATTTATGACTATTTGCGTATCAGAGGCTACGTGTGAGAGGAGTTTCAGCAAATTAAAATTAATTAAAAATTACTTGCGGGCAACAATGACCCAAACGAGGCTTAAAAATCTTGGCATATTAACCATAGAACATGAGGCAGCACAAAATATAAATTTTGAAGTTGTGATTTCTGAATTTTCAGCTGTTAAAGCTAGAAAGAAGAGATTTTAAGTGTATGTATATAATATGTATGTGAGAGTATATTAATTCTACTCTTATTTTTCTTTTACTATACTTTCCAGGGTTGCCACTTGTATACATTTGTATTAATTTGGATACATTATTTAAAAAATTTGTTAAATGGATACTGGGTACCAAAAATTCGCAAAACTACTGGAATGGATACAATTTATTCGCAAGAAAACATTGTGTATAAAATGCATTAAATGCATTTGAAAATGTTAATAAATTGTGTTACATTGTTCGTCGTATTCTCTTTTAGTAGAAGATAAAGGAACAGAAAATTGGCGAACAGTGTAGCAAATATAAACAGTTGTGGAAAAACGATAACCAATTTTTGTAAACAGTTCTGAATTAAGTGCATTTAAGGTTGCATTATACCGTAACCGTTGTAATGAAAAAAAGGAATTCCAGGTTTTTTTTTCGCTGAAACCGCACAATATAGGTCGTTCTCAAATAAATTAGCAACATCAAATAATCATGTATACATTTGGATACTCTTTTTTTATACAACTGGATACATTTTAATTTTTTTGAGTGACGACGCTGATACTTCCCTAAAAGATTCATTTTCATACATCAATATGAAAGAATGTATAATAAAACAGTACTTTAATTAAATATAACTTATTAATAATAATGCTCATTTGCATTAATTAAATAATTTGTATTAATTAAATAAAATTATAAATTACGTATATCGGCTTTTTATTAATATTGACAGTTTTCATTCTTGGGGTGACACCATAATATCCGCCCCGGGTGTCACCCATGCTAGCTACGCCACTGTTTATACGTACTACTGTACCGTTTGATCACCTATATAAAAACTAATTTCATTTGTAACTGAGTTTATGTACTGAAAGAAAAAATTCAGTCACTACAACGCTTATGTGCCAACCAAATGTTTTCTGCCACAATAACCTCAAATTCGGTTGTCATTTCTTCAAATGAGGGTTTTGAAGACAAAACAACCGAATTTCAGGTTATTGTGGCAGAAAACAATCGATTGGCTTGGCACAAAAGAGGTTGTAGTGACCGAATTTTTTATTTCAGTTCGTGTTTTGAGTCTGTTGATAATCGGTTTACATATTTTAATAGATTATTAAGGTTTGTTATTGAGAGATGATGATTTATTATTTTGGAGAGTAAACCACAAACATTTAAAATATCTAATACTAATTGAACAAAAATATGTTTTATTTAAATTTTAATTGGATTCAAATTAAACAAAATATTTTATAAATTTTATATCGTTTAATGTGCTTCGATAGTCCATTGACATTCAACATCTTCACATATCGGATACCGCCATGTGAGCATAGTAGTACCATCAGATAATAAAATATATAAATACTCCTGGTAAAAGTCATTTTTAATTTTAAATTTACTTCCATCTGGAGTTAATTCAAAATGCCATTGATCAGCTCCTGCTGGATATTTAGATGTATCAGCTGATGTAAAAACGTTACGGCGTTCCGAGTCGCGTACATTAGCTTCATCGGATGGGAATAAAGCTTCATTCGTTTGAGTGTTAATTAAACGGAATGATTCACCATTGTTGGAAGTTTCAAGTCTCCATAGCTGAGTATTTGTGATGCCAGTTTTTGCTTCTGCAAAACGATTACCACTTTTAAATGATTCTCCATAGGATAGGTATTTTGTTGGAAAATAAGAGTTTAGAAATGTAATATTTTTTTTCCAGGGGAATTTTTTAACCAATTCTGGTTGCTCGTCAATTAATTTTCCAATCTCACAATTTACTGGATGTTCGTATTTCGACAGACGATAACTTAAAGTAACGGCTGGTATGGATCCTAATTTAGTTGCTTTTCTCGCTTTCTCCAGGTGTGAGTGATATGACCAAAATCTTCGTTGTAACAATTCAATATCGTCTAATAACATCAAACCTTCAAATCCATAATTATTAGGATCTTGTGCATCTGCTAATACAAATTAAGTTAGATTTTTGACAAACATAATTATAATTTATAATAATAAAGAAAAACATCTAACCTGGGTTACTTTGGCAATATACCGATTGTATAACAACAACCACAATAAATAAGCTTAATTTAAACATCTTAGCACGAATTCGTGTTACCACTAACTGAGTAAACCAAATTACTTACATTTCGTTTTATACTTTTTTATGCTTAAACTACTGACCTGTCAAGGTCAAAGATAATGTTAACCTCATTGATTAAAATATTTGTTCAAATGAGCTACAACTAGCAAAATGTTTATAGTATTATCAGTCAAATTTATCACTCTACAAACTACTATCAACCGTTATTTATTTTCCTCATGACAACACTTAATCGTCAGAATTTTGAATTTTTCTAATTATTTAGACAAATCCGTTGTTCAATCTGCCTGCGATTAGTGTTTAGTTGATGCTTTGTGGATGCTTAGCCTAAGTTATATAGTTAGGATCCAGGAGCATTTGCATATAATTCATTAAAGAATTTGGTCAAAACAACAATGTTGAACAATTCTATTATTGATCAATATTCTTTATGTTATATAAACCGCGTTTAATATGACTGAAGCTACTAAATTATTTAAAAAATGGTATGCAATTGTTGTTTTTTCATTAAGTTCAGTCATTTCAGTCAAATCGAACGCACCTATATTTTCTGCGATCACTAGACATTAGAATAGAATTTATCACTTATTATGCGGTTTTGATTAATTTAATGTAGGACGTTTCATTATTTTTTATTTTATAGAATTCAGTGCTGGTACAAGGGGTAGGGGAACTAGGCGCTAGCCTAGGGCGTTTTATTTGAAGGGCACAGAAATTGTGAAAAACAATTTTTTGTTTTTAGTATATTTTATACTACCAAGATTTGAGGTATCCTAAATATTTAAATTTTTTTTTTTTTTTTTTTAATAAAATGTGTTGTGTAATAGGGTTTAGAATATGTGTCACAACAACACATAAATACCTTTTAAGACCTAGGTCTAGACCTGGGTCCCACAACAACTGGCGTTCTGAGGTGTAGATTAACGCTCTTTTTAAACATCTGTGGGTTGAAGCCACCTGAGACTAAGTGTTCCGGCAAACTATTCCATTTGTATGCAGTTCGGACAAAGAAGTCTCTCTGCGATCTGCCAGTATGACAGCGCGGGATCTTTACCGTTTCACTGGTTGCGGCAGCCGATTGCCGAGTGGAACGGGGGTAAGAATAAGTTTGAGGCATGATGCCGCTGATTTCATCTGAGCACTGCTGATGACGATATTTGTAAAAAACAACGAGGTCAGCAACAGTGCGACGATGTTGTAGGGAATCAAGTTGTGATGTCAAAGTTCGATCACCTACAATTCGTATAGCTCGCTTTTGAACAGAGTCCAAGAGGGCCAAGATGGAAACAGAGGCAGCACCCCAAACTTGACAGCAGTACTCCATACAGGGACGAATATAGGACTTATAAACATGGAGCAATTGGTATGGAGTGAAAAATTTTTTGCATCTATTTAGGAGGCCGAGTTTTTTGGACGCGCTTTTTGCCATCGCCATTACATGATCGTTCCAGAGTAGGTCATTTGAAACTGTGACACCCAATAAACGAATGTTTTTACATTCACCTATTGGTTCATCACACATACTAAATAAAATATCTTTGGGGAACTCGGTCTTTAATCTGGAAACAATCAACAGCTGTGTTTTGGTGGAGTTGAAATTGACAAGGTTTTGGTCACCCCAGTCGGCGACTTTATTCAGGTCTTTGTTCACGTTTATGGCAGCGTCTCTCCGGGCAGGATTTATTCGTTCGTGCATTTTACCTTTTGAAGGAAGGGGCTCGAACGACTTGTGCAGAGTACTATCATCTGCAAAACTATTTATTGGGTTGCTGGTGATTTTCAACAATTCGTTGATATAAATCAAAAATAGGGTTGGGGACAATACTGAGCCTTGGGGTACACCAGCGTTAATTAGTTTAGACTCAGAAGAATATCCGTCTAAGGTTACCGAAATGTATCGGTCGGATAGAAAATTTTGAATCAGCTTCACAACATTGGGATGAAAACCGTACGCAACGAGCTTGTTGATTAAGTTGGCATGCCAGACTCGATCGAATGCCTTGGAGATGTCTAAAGCGATAACGTATGTTTCACCACCTTTATCAAGTATGCTGTTCCAACAATGCGCTACATAGTTTAATAGATCGGTAGTTGATCTTTTGTTTCGAAAACCGTATTGGCTGTCGGATATTAAATGATTTTCTTCCAGAAATTTTGAAATATGTGTATTAATATAATGCTCGTAGACTTTGGATAGGACCGATAGTAAAGCTATTGGCCTATAATTTGAGATATCGGATCTTGGTCCCTTTTTGGGGACGGGCTGGACATTTGCCAACTTCCAGCACGAGGGAAATATACCAGATTTGTAGGATTGGTAGAATATTTTAGTTAAAGTTGGTGCAAGTTCTTTGGAAAAGGTTTTTAAAATAATGGGTGGAATATTGTCCATTCCTGATGCTTTGTTGATGTTTAACCCCTTTAAAAGTTTAGCGACTATTTTGGGTTTGAAGTGAAGTTCATTCATATTAACTCCTGAAGACTGGATTTGGGGTATTTCTTTAGGAGTTTCCAAAACAGTGGAGTTCAGAGCAAAGCGTTCAGCGAACAAGTTAGCTTTTCTTGCGGGATCATTGACGATTAAATCACCATCAATAATAGGGGGAATAGAAAATTTTGTACCAGAATTTAAAGAATTAATGGCACTGTAGAAACTCTTGTCAGAAACAGACATAGACGTAAGTTTTGAGGCTTTCGCTCTGTCAATTTCGGACTTTTCGTTTGAGATAATCTGATTAGATATTTTGTTGGCCTTTAGATATTGGGATCGATTAGTGGGAGTTTTGTTATGAATCCAAATATTAAATGATCTACGTTTGTTTCTAAGTGCCGTTTTGGCAGCTTTCGAATACAAGTATTTTTGTTTGGGTTTTACTATGGAGAAAGGGACAAATTTATTTATAGCAAATTGGATGGTTTCTGTAAAGTTTTGAGCAGAAACATTTACATTGTCAGTGTAAAAACAATGACGGTCGAAAGGGAAACCATGGAAAAAATTTTGAAGACCACTCTTATCCATTTTTGAGTAGTGAAATATTTTACGGGGTTTGGGAGCTGTAGTTTTAAGTAAATCAGTTTTGATAACTGATGAGATTAAATAATGATCAGAATTTCCAATACTACCTTTCGCAACATCGACACTCGTAATATCTGGCATTGTGGTAAGATAGAGATCTAGTAGAAAACTATTATCACCGCCATTACGGGGAGTGAAAGTCGGGCTTTTTACAATTTGGAATAGGCCCTGAGACGCGGCAAAAATTTCTGCCAGTTTTCCACTATTGTCAACATCGTCGGTCGATTTGGAGAATTCCAACCATGATTTGTTGTGGACGTTGAAGTCACCGGTAACGATAACTTCACAATTAGGGGACTTTGCTCTAATCTCGTCCATAATTTTTGTCAGTATATTAAAAAAGTTTGGGTTACGTTTGTTGGGGGACCGGTATAAAGCTATTGTAAAAAAAGTCATTTCTGGAAGACAAATCTTTAAAACCATTGTATTGAAGCCGTCACCGTGTAGTTCAAAATTTGGAAAGCGCGTGTACGCAACACTCTCATGAATGAATGCGCATACGCCCTGATGGAGTTTGAAAGCTGATTCGAGCCTATATTTGGAATTAAGCGATTCTATAAAGAGAAAATTTTCAGAAACTTGTGTTTCTGTAAGGAATAGAATGTTCGGTTTGTCGTGCTCAAGATGATGTTGCACGTGGTCATGGTTAGCGTTCAATCCGCAAATGTTTTGAACATGTATTTTAAAATTTTTTATTGATTCATATATGTTTTGTCCCTGCAAATTCCGTGGACATGCCGCTTTATGGGTGGGTGGATTGCGCAAATTTGCTTTACCACATTTTTTACATCTTTACCACCTTTACCAAATTTGAGAGGTATCCTAAATATTTTAAGATTATTTAAAGGTTCTCTATAGATTTCCAAGTTTCTCTTCATATTTTCAAGATTCTACAACTATAATACTTATCCCAAGACGCCCAAGAGTAATTTATCCCCCCTCCTAATGACATGTTTGTCTTTATTGTTATACACAGTTATATTTACCTGAGTTTTCAAATTTATTATAACATTGTATGGAATTAGACAATGTGTTTTCTTTTGATAACACTTTTTACAAACAAAAAAACGAACTAGCGATGGGTAGATCAGTCTCACCAGGTTTATCGCATATGGTTCTTGATAGGTTGTTTACAGTCTGTTTCGAAAAACTAGAAAGAAAACCTACGTTTATTGACCGGTATGTGGATGATGAATTGATGGCAATACCTGAAAGCAAAATAGCACACACACTTAATATTTTTGAATCATTCAACCAAAACATCAAGTTTACTATTGAAAAAGAAACACTTGGCAAAATAAATTTTTTAGATATGACTTTGTATAGAAATGAAACTGATGAACACATAATAACGAAGTGGTATAAAAAAGAAATTAATTCAGGACGTATGCTTAACTATTTCTCACTTCACCCTCAACAAATGAAAATAAATATAGCAAAATCTTTCATAAGAAGAGTTTTTTCACTCAGTCACCAAAAATTTCGATACAGCAACATAAATGAAATAACCATAGCACTAAAAAACAACAATTATCCAGTAAATCTTATTAACAGTCTAATTAAACAATTTTTCTATAAAAACCTAAATAATGAAACACGTCTTCAACAAAATGATAGCAATACCAATAATGACAGTAACATGATTTATGGGGTTCTCACCTACATTCCTAATTTAACAGAAAAAATCAAAAAAGTTTTAGTTGGATCAACGGGTTCAAGAATAGCGACAAAAATAATAAACAAATCACATGATCTAGTGTTCACAAATCTTAAAGATAAAATAAATAAATTGAAAAATTCAAATGTGGTCTATAAAATCCCATGTGAGTGTGGTAAAGTATACATAGGGCGAACCAGTCAAATACTTGAGGATAGATTTTATAGCCATAAAAGTAACGTCCGATTAAAACAAAACATCACGGCTCTCTCTCAACATTCACTTGAAAATAATCACTCCTGGAAGTTCGAAGAAATAAGCATAATTGATACTGAGAAATATAAAAATTACCGAGAAATGATAGAATCTGCTCACATACACCTACAAAAAGAGTCAACTGTTAACTTTAAAAGTGATACATCGAATCTAAAGAAACAGTACATACATTTGTTGAATACGTTCAAGTTTAAGAAACAGAAGAGATTCTCACAAAATCCCGTATAAAGTATAAAAAATTGAAATATTTGTCATTTTCTCTTAGATTTTTATAAGCAAATTTTAATCATTAAGGGCCGGTTGTTTCATCTACGGTTATTTTTTCTTAATCAGAAGTTAGTTTAATCAATGAAATCGGTTGTTTCATCCAAAAATTGACAATGGTTAAAATTAATCAGTGATTAATTTTTTAGAACATAATATGACATTTTATTTAAAGTGTACAATAAAAGATGGCGTGAAATTAAAAACAAAATAGCTTGAAATTTAAATTTTATTTTATTGTTACAACAAAAGTAATAAAACTGCCATTACAAATTCGATTTTTGTTATAATATTAGGGCCAGTTGTTTCATCTCCGATTAAATCAACGGTTTGGTTAAATCTCTGATAACCGGTGAAAAAATTAAAAACTACCGTCTTCCCCCGAAAACAACGCATAGGCGTTGTGTTCGAGGGTGAACAATTTTTCGATTTTCTTAAAAAGTGATATAATTATTCGAATAGAACGCTGTTTCAAATAGAACGCTATCTCGAATAGAACGCCACTTTTCGAAGTAAGCGATTTTTAAAAAAAATTAAATTTAATTAAAACTTTTGTTGTAAATAAAACATAAGTTAGTAGTTCAGATAATCTGTATATGGTTATATAATTTTGTATGTGTTGTACATTGCCATTTTATTCTATATCCAATTTTAAACTGAAAAATTTATTCAATTTTAATATTCAGTAAATCATCAAAAGTAGAGCCACAACAAGAGAAAAAGCAATTTTTTGGCATTTAAAAAATACACAACCAAAATCGAAAATTTAAACACAATCAAATATGTACAGATTTAATTTTTTATTATTTTTAACGTTTGAAATAAATTTTTGTCGTCCCACCCAGGAAAAATTAATTTGTTTCTAACAGTAAAACTCATCTCTTCATTAATTAAATGTACGTTTTAATAGAAAATTTTTTCGATATAAAGTCACTACGAAAAATTTCAGCCAAATCAAAAATGTGTCGGTCAGAAAGGTGTCCGCTTTGTAAAAGAATGACCCAGAAACATTAATCGTTCATTATACAATTGTTGTCCACTTCCACAACAGTAATGTTGACATCTTATAGATTGCAAAAAGCTACAATCTCCATCCTACATGATGTCGAATACCCTTTATGGACCTTGGCGTTGTCGTTCTCATCGATAAGATCATTTAGATTGGCTTCAATTTCTAGGATGGTATCACTTATAATACTACTTATCCGAACGGATCGAAACTGATTTTGAAGTTTTTTAAAAAGTCAAACAAAGATTTCGAGTTTTTCTCTTCCAAAAATCAATTGCTTTCATGTAAAAATCAAAAAACGTATGATATTATTTATCATACATGTAGTGAATGCCTTAAAAAAATTAGTTTGTATTCATAATTCAATACATAACGCCTAGGCGTTATATTTGAATAAAACGCAGGGTAGGCGTTCTATTTGTCTACAACGCCTAGGCGTTTTTTTCGGGGGAAGACGGTAGTTGTTTCATGTAAAGTTAAGGTGATCTCTGATTAAATATTTAACTTAACCGTTACCGACCAAAAATGGCTAATCAACTATTTAACCATTGATTATCTGTCATTATAATATATCTGCCAAACTGTAATTTTTATCTCGGTGGCTTTGTGAAATAAATAATTGTGCGCGAATTTTATTAAATAAATAAATTCAAAATGTTTGATTCAATATATAATATTAGTTGTTCTGATTCTTCTGACGATGAAGAAATAATCAACTATGTGACATCAAGGAAAAAGAAAACCTTCCGATCAAGAGAAGATTTTTTTAGTTGGGATGATATAGATTTCGAAGCCAGGTTTCGGATGTCAAAAGAAACAATTTTTTGGCTTACAGAACTAATTAAACCAAAGATAAAAACTATATCAACAAAGTAAGTTCTATATTTAAAGAATACATTCATACTTTTAATTAAATTAAATGATAAATTTTCTTAGAAATCGAGCTGTTAGTCCACTGGATCAAGTATTGTTAACAATGCGCTTTTTTGCAACTGGAACAATACAGCAATGTATAGGAGATTTATATGGGCTACACAAATCTACTGTATGTAGAATCACAAAGAAGTTAACAAGAGCTATTGCCCAACTACGTCCATTATTCATTAAAATGCCAGATACAGAAGAAAAACAACAAAAATGCTCATATGATTTTTATAAAATGGCCCGATTTCCGAACGTGATTGGTGCAATTGATTGTACTCATGTTCCAATAATATCGCCCGGTATAAAAGAATTTTTAGTAGCCAATTACAAATTAAAGATTGTTTTTATTTCTATAGGTAAGGAAAATGCTGAGTTTTATAGGAATCGCAAAGATATGTTAACGTTCAAGCCGTTGTAAATGCAGACATGTCATTTATGGATGTTGTAGCTAGATGGCCAGGTTCTAGCCACGATAGCACTATATTTAATAATAGTCGATTAAAATGCTAAAATGTTAAAATTAAAATGTAAAATGTAAAATGTTAAAATTAAACGCTAATTCTATAACAAAAATCGAATTTGTAATGGCAGTTTTATTACTTTTGTTGTAACAATAAAATAAAATTTAAATTTCAAGCTATTTTGTTTTTAATTTCACGCCATCTTTTATTGTACACTTTAAATAAAATGTCATTTTATGTTCTAAAAATTTATCACTGATTAATTTTAACCATTGTCAATTTTTGGATGAAACAACCGATTTCATTTTTAACCAGTGATTAAACTAACTTCTGATTAAGAAAAAATAACCGAAGATGAAACAACCGGCCCTTATAAGCGTTTAATTTTAACATTTTACATTTTAATTTTAACATTTTAGCATTTTAATCGACTATTATTAAATATAGTGCTATCGTGGCTAGAACCTGGCCATCTAGCTACAACATCCATAAATGACATGTCTGCATTTACAACGGCTTGAACGTTAACATATCTTTGCGATTCCTATAAAACTCAGCATTTTCCTTACCTATAGAAATAAAAACAATCTTTAATTTGTAATTGGCTACTAAAAATTCTTTTATACCTGGCGATATTATTGGAACATGAGTACAATCAATTGCACCAATCACGTTCGGAAATCGGGCCATTTTATACAAATCATAGGAGCGTTTTTGTTGTTTTTCTTCTGTATCTGGCATTTTAATGAATAATGGACGTAGTTGGGCAATAGCTCTTGTTACCTTCTTTGTGATTCTACATACAGTAGATTTGTGTAGCCCATATAAATCTCCTGTACATTGCTGTATTGTTCTAGTTGCAAAAAAGCGCATTGTTAACAATACTTGATCCAGTGGACTAACAGCTCGATTTCTAAGAAAATTTATCATTTAATTTAATTAAAAGTATGAATGTATTCTTTAAATATAGAACTTACTTTGTTGATATAGTTTTTATCTTTGGTTTAATTAGTTCTGCAAGCCAAAAAATTGTTTCTTTTGACATCCGAAACCTGGCTTCGAAATCTATATCATCCCAACTAAAAAAATCTTCTCTTGATCGGAAGGTTTTCTTTTTCCTTGATGTCACATAGTTAATTATTTCTTCATCGTCAGAAGAATCAGAACAACTAATATTATATATTGAATCAAACATTTTGAATTTATTTATTTAATAAAATTCGCGCACAATTATTTATTTCACAAAGCCACCGAGATAAAAATTACAGTTTGACAGATATATTATAATGACAGATAATCAATGGTTAAATAGTTGATTAGCCATATTTGGTCGGTAACGGTTAAGTTAAATATTTAATCAGAGATCACCTTAACTTTACATGAAACAACTAGTTTTTAATTTTTTCACCGGTTATCAGAGATTTAACCAAACCGTTGATTTAATCGGAGATGAAACAACTGGCCCTTAGTATATAATAGTACTTTATATAACATGGTTGAGAAGTAAGCTATTATTGAACGAGAACTTTTAGATCCTGAGGCGCGTAGCGCCGAGGGGTATAATGTTCGAGGTCTGTATTAGTCTTCTCAACCGAGGTATATATAGAATTTTTTTAACTACTAACTTGAGAAATCGTCATTTTTTACTCGAATGCCCCAATGAGAAGTAATTTTTCTCAAGCTAGGTCAATAATAACAACAAAAAATTACCTAGGTTAATAATAACAAATTTTCTTTTATATTTAATTGAAATGAACAAAAAAACACAAACAAATAATAATTGCATTTCTTTGTTTCGTTTTATTCTAAAATCTAATCATAGCAAATATGATAACGTTGAAAAATAAAAGTAAATTGTTCTTTAATCGTTCAAACTGAATTTACAAGAGTTGGGATATGAATGAAAAACGGGAACATATTCACAGAGGTGAGAAACATCTTCTCAAAGTTACTGATCATATTAAAGCCAAAAAAATTCATTTGACAGAATCTGAAATTCAACAGAAGAAAACAACACTATTTGATGATGTTATATCATTAACAGGATTTGGAAAGTTCAATATAATATTGTAATAAACTTCGTCCAGAATGGGTTAATTTTATTTACTCATTCATTAATTAAAAGTTAACTCCTTTTTCAATCTTTTACTTGTATTGCAAATTGTATTGCATAAATTAATGTAAATTAAATTTGTTATACAAATGTTTACATTAATGAATTAAAAGGAGTTACTTAATACATTTTGCACAAATTAAATTTGAGTTCGCTAATACAAATGCAAGTATGAATGAAAACAGGTGTGGCCTATTTCAGATGTACGGACTACGTAGTATTGATTTCTAGTGGATTATAGAAGTTTCGATTTATTTATTTTTCGATATAAATAAGCAAACAAAAATATCAGATGGTCAGTTTTTAATTTTGCAATTAAAAGTGTTTTACAAATATTCGAAAGTATAAGGAATAATCGGTGGTACTTGAGCCTGGGTACTAATAGTAAAGGAATTTGAACTTAGTGGAATAGTAAATACAGATTTTACGATTCCGAATATTATTTGATTCAAATTGTGGAAAAGCGGTGAAGTTTATCGGACATAAATTGGAGACCCTGGAATTTATTGTAAGGAAAAACGGAAGCTGCTGTAATTTGTTGACAAATAAAGTTTGAGATTCTGTTAACCAAAGATCTGTCTTTTACTGTCGTGTTTGTTCAATAATCTAAAAGAACCAACGAAGAGTCGTTACAGTGGTGTCAGAAGTGGGATTATTGAAACAATGGTCAAGACGGTAAATATTAGTGATCTCAGCCAGACCCAGCTGAAGGATGAGTTGAAGAAAAGGAATGCTCCAATCCATGGAACAAAGGCAGAACTTGCATTCCGGCTGCGTAAAGTTTTAGAAGAAGCAGGCCAAAACACAGAGGTCATAGAAGTAGAGTCGGAGGAAGCTCCAGTCCAGAATGCCCCAGCAATTGATCCGATGATGGTGTTGATGAAAGAAATGATGGCCCGACAAGAGAAACTGGCAGCAGAACAAAGAGTAGAGCAACAACAACAACTTGCTGATATGATGGCCAAACAAGGAAACAACCAACAACAACAACTTGCTGATATGATGGCCAAACAAGAGCAATTGGTGGCCAAACAAGGCAACATTCAACAACAACAATTTGTTGATATGATGGCAAAGCAAGAAAGTCTACGTGAAGTAATCGAGTCACGTATATCCAGTGCGGAGGTCAAAATCAACAACATGGAAAGGGAGCTGCGGACAGTTACTGAAGAACAAGAGAAATTACGCAAACTTTCGAGTGAATTACGCCAAGAAATAGCACAAGGGAAGTCAGGTAACATGATCAATCCATCAACTACTTCAGCCCCAGCTAGAGTGAAAACACCCGCATTTGATGGATCTACATCGTACCAGATATTTAAGATGCAATTTGAGATAGCAACAACTGGGGTTGATCACCAGCAAAAAGCAAATGCGCTTATATTGGCATTGAAGGGACCTGCTGCTGAAATTTTGCAAACACTATCAGCGACAGAGCGTGATTACAGCAAGATAATGGAGGCCTTAGAAGTAAGATATGGGGAAAGTCATATGCAAGCTCTCCATCGCATGCAGCTCAAGACACGAAAACAAGGAGTCAGCGAAACTTTGCAAGAATTAGAGGCTGACATTGTGAGACTGGTAAATCTGTCATATCCAAACTATAACGCGGAACACCGAGACGAACTGGCAGCTGATACATTTATCAATGCTCTTCGAGATGTACAAATGAGAAATCAGCTTTATCTAAGTGGAAAGAAATTACCTGCGGAAGTCTTAGCATTGGCCCTGCAAATGGAAGCCGGAAAAAGAGCGCATGGCTCAGATAGTGTACGTCAGATGGAAGTTGCTGAGGAACCACTGAAAGCAGCGCTGGATGAAGTGATCATGCGTGTCAAAAGTTTGGAAGATAAGCCTGAACGAAATCAACGAAGAAGATCTAGCAGAGTAAGATGCTGGAATTGTGGGCAGTTAGGGCATATCAGACGGGAATGCAAAACACGAGTAGCAGCAAAAGAAGGAGTAGTTCCAGTCCAGACGATGAACCTCTCAAACAAGCAAGTGGATGTCAAAAAGGAGGAAGATTGCCGTGTTGAACATCGTAAGAAAAGGATACAAAGGGAATGCAAAACACTAATAGCTGCAAAAGAAGGAGTAGTTCCAGTCCGGTTGATGAATCTTTCAAACAAGCAAGTGGATGTCAAAAAGGAAGGATATTGCCGCGTTGAACACCGGAAGAGAAGGATACGTTGTAACGCTGAAGATCTTTCAAGAAGACCCTGTGTTGAGGAGCGCAAGTCATATAGCAGGACTGAGAGAAAGGAGGCAAATGTCAAAAAGAAAGGAGATTGCCGCGTTGAACATCGGAAGGGAAGGATCCATGGTAACGCCGATGCCTTGTCAAGAAGACCGTGTATTGAGGAGCGCAAGTCATGTAGCAGGACTGAGAGAAATGAAGTAATGAAAGTGAATCAAATTAAGCTCCAAACTCCTGAAGACTGGTGTACCGAAGCAATTAAAAGAGAGCAGCTAGAAGATCCAGCTATGGCTCCAATATTGAAATGGAAAACTGAGGGAAGGCGACCGGAGTGGAAAGAGGTATCACCTTTAAGTACGGAGGTGAAATGCTACTGGGCGCAATGGGACTCACTATTTATGGACAACGGGATACTGAAAAGAAAATGGGAGTCCGCTGATGGAAAGAAAGTGTTAGAGCAACTGGTGTTGCCATCAAGTCGAGTGGAAGAGGTGCTGGGAAAGCTGCATGGAAGTATTTCTGGAGGACACCTGGGAGTCATAAAACCCTGGCTAAAGTAAGGGAGAGGTTTTATTGGGTAAGGTATCGAACAGACGTGGAGCAATGGTGTCGGCGATGCGATACTTGTGCAGCGAGCAAAGGACCAAAAACTAGAACTCGAGGAGAGATGCAACAGTACAATGTGGGTGCCCCAATGGAGAGAATTGCTATAGACATCGCGGGGCCATTTCCGGAAACGACAAAAGGTAACAAATACATCATGGTGGTCATTGATTACTTTACAAAATGGCCGGAAGCTTATGCAATACCGAACCAGGAAGCAGTTACGGTCGCGGAAACATTAGTCAATGAATGGGTTTGCAGATATGGAACACCGCTCGAGTTGCATACCGACCAGGGAAGGAATTTTGAATCTCAACTGATGGAAGAGCTGTGCAGAACACTCGGCATTAGAAAAACACGAACTACACCTATGAACCCACAATCGGATGGCATGGTAGAACGATTCAACCGAACCATGGAAGAACATTTGTCAAAGGTAGTAGAAGCCAACCAAAGAAATTGGGACAAGGATCTTCCGTTATTCTTGATGGCCTATCGTAGCGCAGTGCACGATACGACAAGTGAAACGCCAGCGAATATCATGTTCGGAAGAGAACTACATCTTCCTAGTGACATCGAGTTTGGCATCCCTGGAGGTCTGGTATCCACGAAAACAGATTATGTGGGACAACTAAGGGAGAAGATGAAAAAAAATCCATCAGCAGGTTCGAGACCACATTAAGATTGCCAGTGACAAAATGAAAACCAGGTACGACATAAATGCAAATAGTGGCGGTTTTCAAGAAGGAGAATTGGTATGGCTATACAACCCCAGAAGAACTAAGGGAAGATCACCCAAGCTGCAGCCAGATTGGGAAGGCCCATATAAAATAATCAAACGAATTAATGATGTCATCTACCGCATACAAAAGGGACCCCGTACCAAGATGAAAGTGATACATCTGCAAAGGTTGGCACCGTACCAAGGTAACAGCACCAATGCGATCTCTGATATTGTTCGGGACGAACAAAACTAAATGGAGGGCAATGTAATAAACTTCGTCCAGAATGGGTTAATTTTATTTACTCATTCATTAATTAAAAGTTAACTCCTTTTTCAATCTTTTACTTGTATTGCAAATTGTATTGCATAAATTAATGTAAATTAAATTTGTTATACAAATGTTTACATTAATGAATTAAAAGGAGTTACTTAATACATTTTGCACAAATTAAATTTGAGTTCGCTAATACAAATGCAAGTATGAATGAAAACAGGTGTGGCCTATTTCAGATGTACGGACTACGTAGTATTGATTTCTAGTGGATTATAGAAGTTTCGATTTATTTATTTTTCGATATAAATAAGCAAACAAAAATATCAGATGGTCAGTTTTTAATTTTGCAATTAAAAGTGTTTTACAAATATTCGAAAGTATAAGGAATAATCGGTGGTACTTGAGCCTGGGTACTAATAGTAAAGGAATTTGAACTTAGTGGAATAGTAAATACAGATTTTACGATTCCGAATATTATTTGATTCAAATTGTGGAAAAGCGGTGAAGTTTATCGGACATAAATTGGAGACCCTGGAATTTATTGTAAGGAAAAACGGAAGCTGCTGTAATTTGTTGACAAATAAAGTTTGAGATTCTGTTAACCAAAGATCTGTCTTTTACTGTCGTGTTTGTTCAATAATCTAAAAGAACCAACGAAGAGTCGTTACAATATTAATTTTCTTATCCGGAGTTATAGTAACACAAACAGTAGCTGAAACAAGTGCTGGATTAGGCTATGTTCTTCCAATAGCTCAATGTGATTTGCAACTATCAACGCAAGACAAAGGAATTCTAGGATCAATATCGTTTTTTGGAATAATTGTTAGTTCACATTTATGGGGTTTTTTAGCTGATGTGTATGGACGGAAAAAAATTATTCAGTCAACCTTACTCCTATCATTTTTATTCACGGTGATCTCAAGTTTTGCAAATGGATTTTGGCTCTTATTGATTTTCCGTTTCTTAAGTGGATTTTGTAATATTTTCGTTAATAATGAAAAACGGTTAATATCTTTACATTTTATTTCAGTATTTCTGGGTCATTAGGTACAATTTATGTTTATTTAAGTGAATTTCATAACAAACAAAACCAATCTGAGGTTATTTTCAGCGCAACAGTAACATATGGTGTTGTTTCTTTGGCGTTTCCATGGATTGCATTGTTCATCCTAAATCAGGAGTGGAGTTTCTACATACCATTTATTTCGACTAATTTTAAACCATGGAGACTATACTTAATTGCTTGTGGATTTCCAAGCTTTATTTCAGCTATGATTTTATTCGCTTTTCCTGAAAGCCCAAAATTTGTATTACTGGATGATGGTCAGATTCAAGCGATACGAATTATAAAACAAATTCATAAAATTAATAATGGAAACGAGGCTGAGGAATTAAACGTACCGCATATAAAAATATAAGCTAAGAAGATAATTTAAATAAGATCATTTCATTAATTCAGGTAACATCGATTGTCGATGAATACAGTGGAGATACAACCCATCGAGCAAATAGAAGATCAGCATTATCGTTTTTAAAATTGGTTCGTGATCAAACATTTCCGCTGTACCATAGAAAACACCTAAGAACAACATTGATAACACACACAATTCAGTTTTGTACATTTATGGTATCCTTAGGAGTAGTGATGTGGTTTCCGGCTATAACAAATATCTTAGCTGAATATGTCAACAAATTTCCTAACGAACAAATTACATTCTGTGAAATTCTTACATCCTCTACATCATTTAACGCTCAACTGACTGAAAACGCCACCAGTTTTGTAAAAAAAAGCAAAGCAATTACAAGTTCCTGATTTCAAAAATTAAATTATTTATTTTAAATTCCACAGATGAATGTAGCGGTAAATTGGATGCCAGTGCATTTTTCATGTATTTCTACACAGTTACCTTATATCTATTTGGATTCGTTGCTTCGGGTTGTGCAGTGAGTTATGTTGGAAAATTACCGATTCTACTATTCGTTTTAATTATGTGTGGAGTAGCAGGAATAGTTATGACATTTGTTATGTCACCGGCCATAGCTCTGTTTCTTTTTATGATTTTAGTTTTGGTTGGCCTTGTAACACCTATTATTAATTTAGCTGCCGTAGAGTTATATCCGACCAATTTAAGCAATGGCTATGTGTATTTCTTTGATGATGGGCCGTTTAGGAAGTGTTTTTGGTTCAACTTTGGTTGGATATTCGTTACAATATAGCTGTAATGCGACATTTTGGTTTTTTTTACAACTTTTTAGCCAAAAAATAAAAAATTTTATGAAGACATCATTTCGATAAAGATAATTATAAAAGTCAGCTAATTATAAAAGACATCATGTGTATGTATAAAACAGCAACAGTTTTGGTTCAATAAATAAAATTTAATTTACAAATGTAAAAAGTTTAATGCTTATTTTAAAATATATATGACAAAGTAAAATTTTTTCATTAGACCTAAAATATTTTATTCAATTTTTTTAGTCATTGAATATTTAAGCTTCAATTTACTATTCGATTTATTTCTGTTGCAATTCTTTCACGAAATTTACTCAATTTGTTTTTCCATCTTTTAACGTGCCTATAAACTGATAGAATATTTAAATTTTTTTATGGACTGTTTGTAATTTAATTAAATTTTTCGATAAAAATAAACGTATTTTGTCGTATTTTTTCAATTTTTTATACTTTATATGGGATTTTGTGAGAATCTCTTCTGTTTCTTAAACTTGAACGTATTCAACAAATGTATGTACCGTTTTTTAGATTCGATGTATCATTTTTAAAGTTAACAGTTGACTCTTTTTGTAGGTGTATGTGAGCAGATTCTATCATTTCTCGGTAATTTTTATATTTCTCAGTATCAATTATGCTTATTTCTTCGAACTTCCAGGAGTGATTATTTTCAAGTGAATGTTGAGAGAGAGCCGTGATGTTTTGTTTTAATCGGATGTTACTTTTATGGCTATAAAATCTATCCTCAAGTATTTGACTGGTTCGCCCTATGTATACTTTACCACACTCACATGGGATTTTATAGACCACATTTGAATTTTTCAATTTATTTATTTTATCTTTAAGATTTGTGAAAACTAGATCATGTGATTTGTTTATTATTTTGTCGCTATTCTTGAACCCATTGATCCAACTAAAACTTTTTTGATTTTTTCTGTTAAATTAGGAATGTAGGTGAGAACCCCATAAATCATGTTACTGTCATTATTGGTATTGCTATCATTTTGTTGAAGACGTGTTTCATTATTTAGGTTTTTATAGAAAAATTGTTTAATTAGACTGTTAATAAGATTTACTGGATAATTGTTGTTTTTAGTGCTATGGTTATTTCATTTATGTTGCTGTATCGAAATTTTTGGTGACTGAGTGAAAAAAACTCTTCTTATGAAAGATTTTGCTATATTTATTTTCATTTATTGAGGGTGAAGTGAGAAATAGTTAAGCATACGTCCTGAATTAATTTCTTTTTTGTACCACTTCGTTATTATGTGTTTATCAGTTTCATTTCTATACAAAGTCATATCTAGAAAATTTATTTTGCCTTTTTCAATAGTAAACTTGATATTTTGGTTGAATGATTCAAAAATATTAAGTGTGTGTGCTATTTTGCTTTCAGGTGTTGCCATCAATACATCATCCACATACCGGTCAATAAACGTAGGTTTTCTTTCTAGTTTTTCGAGACAGACTGTAAACAACCTATCAAGAACCATATGCGATAAACCTGGTGAGACTGATCTACCCATCGCTAGTTCGTTTTTTTGTTTGTAAAAAGTGTTATCAAAAGAAAACACATTGTCTAATTTCATACAATGTTATAATAAATTTGTAAACTCAGGTAAATCTAACTGTGTATAACAATAAAGACAAACATGTCATTAGATGGGGGGATAAATTACTCTTGGGCGTCTTGGGACAAGTATTATAGTTGTGGAATCTTGAAAATATGAAGAGAAACTTGGAAATCTATAGAGAACCTTTAAATAATCTTAAAATATTTAGGGTACCTATTTTCTTTGTAATTTTCCACTACAATTAGATATTTTAATTTAAAACAAAAAACAACAAATCTTGGTAGTATAAATATACTAAAAACAAATTGTTTTTCACAATTTTTGCGCCCTTCAAATAAAACGCCCTAGGCTAGCGCCTAGTTCGCCTACCCCTTGTACCAGCACTGAATCCTATAAAATAAAAAATAATGAAACGTCCTAAATTAAATTACTCAAAACCGCATAATAAGTGATAAATTCTATTCTGATGTCTAGTGATCGCAGAAAATATAGGTGCGTTCGATTTGACTGAAATGACTGAACTTAATGAAAAAACAACAATTGCATACCATTTTTTAAATAATTTAGTAGCTTCAGTCATATTAAACGCGGTTTATATAACATAAAGAATATTGATCTATAATAGAATTGTTCAACATTGTTGTTTTAACCAAATTCTTTAAAGAATTATATGCAAATGCTCCTGGATCCAAACTATATAACTTAGCTAAGCATCCACAAAGCATCAACTAAACACTAATCGCAGGCAGATTGACCAACGGATTTGTCTAAATAATTAGAAAAATTCAAAATTCTGACGATTAAGTGTTGTCATGAGGAAAATAAATAACGGTTGATAGTAGTTTGTAGAGTGATAAATTTGACTGATAATACTATAAACATTTTGCTAGTTGTAGCTCATTTGAACAAATATTTTAATCAATGAGGTTAACATTATCTTTGACCTTGACAGGTCAGTAGTTTAAGCATAAAAAAGTATAAAACGAAATGTAAGTAATTTGGTTTACTCAGTTAGTGGTAACACGAATTCGTGCTAAGATGTTTAAATTAAGCTTATTTATTGTGGTTGTTGTTATACAATCGGTATATTGCCAAAGTAACCCAGGTTAGATGTTTTTCTTTATTATTATAAATTATAATTATGTTTGTCAAAAATCTAACTTAATTTGTATTAGCAGATGCACAAGATCCTAATAATTATGGATTTGAAGGTTTGATGTTATTAGACGATACTGAATTGTTACAACGAAGATTTTGGTCATATCACTTACACCTGAAGAAAGCGAGAAAAACAAATAATTTAGGATCCATACCAGCCGTTACTTTAAGTTATCGTCTGTCGAAATACGAACATCCAGTAAATTGTGAGATTGGAAAATTAATTGACGAGCAACCAGAATTGGTTAAAAAATTCCCTTGGAAAAAAACTATTACATTTCTAAACTCTTATTTTCCAACAAAATACCTATCCTATGGAGAATCATTTAAAAATGGTAATCGTTTTGCAGAAGCAAAAACTGGCATCACAAATACTCAGCTATGGACACTTGAAACTTCAAACAATGGTGAATCATTCCGTTTAATTAACACTCAAACGAATGAAGCTTTATTCCCATCCGATAATGCTAATGTACGCGACTCGGAACGCCGTAACGTTTTCACATCAGCTGATACATCTAAATATCCAGCAGGAGCTGATCAATGGCAGTTTGAATTAACTCCAGATGGAAGTAAATTTAAAATTAAAAATGTCTTTTACCAGGAGTATTTATATATTTTATTATCTGATGGTACTACTATGCTCACATGGCGGTATCCGATATGTGAAGATGTTGAATGTAAATGGACTATCGAAGCACATTAAACGATATAAAATTTATAAAATATTTTGTTTAATTTGAATCCAATTAAAATTTAAATAAAACATATTTTTGTTCAATTAATATTAGATATTTTAAATGTTTGTAACATAACAATAACAAACCTTAATAATCTATTAAAATATATGTAAACCGATTATCAACAGACTCAAAACACAAACTGAAATAAAAAATTCGGTCACTACAACCTCTTTTGTGCCAAGCCAATCGATTGTTTTCTGCCACAATAATCTGAAATTCGGTTGTTTTGTCTTCAAAACCCTAATTTGAAGAAATGACAACCGAATTTGAGGTTATTGTGGCAGAAAACATTTGGTTGGCACAAAAGCGGTTGTAGTGACTGAATTTTTTCTTTCAGTACATAAACTCAGTTACAAATGAAATTAGTTTTTATATAGGTGATCAAACGGTACAGTAGTACGTATAAATACATACGTATAAAATTTAGAACCTACTGATTATAGTGTCTAGTGATTCTAGTGTTCTAGTGTTTGTCTGCCGGGCTTCATAACCGTGACGTTACAGAGAAAACCGCTGGAGCGATTTCAAAAAAATGTGTTTCTAAAAATAGGTATAGTCAATGATAAGAGCCGAAAGGACGAAGTGTTCGATAACTGTACCGGAAGTGTGTCAAAAAATCATTGTGTGTCAAAACAAGAAAATTTGCATATTTTTTTCTTAAAAAACGTTCGTTTTAAGTGATAATGAGTATTAACATTTGATGTGGAGAAATCTTGATGGTCGGCATTGGTATGTGAGACCCAAAACTTCGTTATTGGATTATAAGTTTGTACAAAAAAATATGTTAAGTGTTTCAAAAGAATGATTCGCATTTATTTTTTTACCCAATTTTTTGGAAAAAAAAAATAAAATGAATTATTTGTGTGACATGAAAAGTAATTGAAATGAGATTGGACATGGAATGTGGCTCTATCCAACTTCAGCTACTCCTAATTGGAAAACAGTTGGAAAATATCAAGTTGTTGCAGATTAAATGTCGTTTTTTAACAAAGTTGTTCTTACTAGGACAATGCAAGTGACTTTTTTTACATTAACGAAAATAGTAGTTTATGTAACAAGTACGCAAAATATGGTTTTAGCGGACAAATCGTAATGTTTCCGGACGAGGCGCTAGCCGAGTCTGTAATATGAAGATGAGTCTGCTAAAGCCATTTGCGTACGTGTTGCATACAACGTTTTTTTGTATTAGCTCTTAGGATTTTTTTTTCTAATTTATTGCTTAATTTGTATTTTTGCGTACATAAAAATTTGATTTTTGAACAAAACTTATCAAAGCAATTGTGATTATAATTTGAAAATAATTATAATATAAAATGAAAACAAATTTTGAATCCGGTAAAGTGTTGTCATAACGACTTTAAGTACTAGGCCGCTAAAATACAATTTTGCGGACACTAAACAGTTCTAAAAGTAATCATTTTTCGGAGCTAATACTAAAATAGTACATTATGATGCTAGGACGTAAAGCTAAAGATTTTGGACGGATGTGGAGTTTGCAAATCGAGGCGCTAGCCGAGATTTGCACCCACATTAAGTCCAAAATAGCTTACGTCCGTGCATCATATACTATTTTTTATTCGCCGCAAGCAAAATATTTTAAGAAAAGTTGTTTATTCTAAATTAAAATTATAAATTTTCATAAATTTTAAAATAAAAAAATGTGGAACAAGTAACCTTTGAAAAAATATTTATTATTTTTTCCAAATTCTATGACAACAAATGATAACAACTATTTTAATTGGATAATGAAATTTTGAATTTGCGGGTTGCTTTGATAAAAAAAATTTATTTTTCATAGAATTTAAACAAATACAAATGCGTTTTACTTTTTTGGACGTAGCTATGACGACAAAATAAATAGTTGAAAAGTGATACTTTAAAGCCGCAAATCACAGTAATAAAGGAACACTTTAATATATAGGCGAGTAAAAATATTATTTTGAACGTTTACTTCAAATTTTCGAGTATCATAAAAAATTTCTAAGTACTTAATTCTATTTTTATGCGGTAGATACATTCATCAGAAAAATGCATAAAATAATTCGCATAAAAATTTATGCGATAATTTTTGAAAATCGCATGAAACCAAAACAATTCTATAAAAAGATCGAAATTAACACAGAAAAGGAATTCGGTGGATACCTAGACATTTTTGAAGAACCAAGGGATAATTTTTTTTAATAAATAATCATAAGGATAACATTAGTTCTTTCAGTTAATTTAGTATTTTACAGTAAACTTCAATCCTATAAAGGAGATATATATAAGATAATGAAACGTCCTAGATTAAATTACTAAAAACCGCATAATAAGTGATAAATTCTATTCTAACGTCTGGAGCTCGCAGAAAATATAGGTGCGTTCAATTTGACTGAAATGACTCAACTTCCTGAAAAAACAACAATTTTATACAATTTTTTAAATAATTTAGTTGTTTTAGTCAAATTAAACGTGGCTTATATAAAATAACGAATATTAATCTATAATTGTTCAACGTTGTTGTTTTGTGGAAACCTTAAGTAACATTAAAACTTGCTAGCATGTTTCACAAAAACAATGAATGTAAATCAGATTCTTTAATCAATTATATGTAAAAGTTCCTGGATCCAAACTATACAACTTAGGCTAAGCGTCCGCAAAGCATCCACTAAACACTAATCGGAGAAAGATGAACAAACGAATTTGTCTATACAATTGAAAATAATTAAAATTTTAACGATTAAGTGTTGTCAGTAACTCAATAACGGTTGATAGCCCGTAGAATGATAAATTTGGTTGATATTACACTATCAACATTTTGCTAGTTATTGTTCATTTGAATAAATATTTTAATCCACAAAGTTAACATTATCTTTAACCCTTTGACAGGTCAGTAAAATTATAAAAAAGTACAAAAATAATTGTAAGTAATTTGGTTAACTCAGTTAGTGGGTACACGAATTCCTGCTAAGATGTTTAAATTAAGCTTACTTGTTGGGCTTATTGTTATACAATGGGTATATTGCCAAAGTAACCCAGGTTAGATGTTTTTCGATATTATTATATATTATAACTTTGTTTATCAAAAATTCTAACTTAATTTGTATTAGCAGATGCACAAGATCCTGAAAATTATGGATTTGAAGGATTGATGTTATTGGACGATATTGAATTGCTACAACGAAGATTTTGGTCATATCAGTCAAAACTGACGGAAGTTAAAAAAACAAATAATTTAGAATCTATACCAGTTGTTACTTTAGGTTATCGTCTAGCGAAATACGATTCTGCAAATCCAGGAGTTTGTGAAGTTGAAAAATTAATTGACGAGCAACCAGAATTGGTTAAAACGTTCCCTTGGAATAAAACTATTACATTTTTAAACTCTAAATTTTCAAAATACTTATCATATGCTGAAACATTAACCGGTGGAAATCGTTTTTCACAAGCAAAAGATGGCATTACAAATACTCGTCTATGGACATTTGAGACTTTCAACAATGGTGAATCATTCCGTTTTACTAACACTCAAACTAATGAAGTTTTATATCCATCCGATGATGCTAATGTACGTGACTCGAAACGCCGTAACGTTTTCACATCGGCTGATAAATCTAAATATCCAGCGGGAGCTGATCAATGGAAGTTTGAATTAACTCCAGATGGCAGCAAATTTAAAATTAAAAACGTCTATTACAGAGAGTATTTATATATTTATGATTATATTGTACTCACATGGCGGCCACCAATATGTGATGGTAGTGAATGTGAATGGACTATCAAAGCACAGTAAAGGATGGAAAGTTTATAAAATATTTTGTTTAATTTTATTTCGATTAAAATTTAAATAAAAACATTATTGTTTAATTAATAACATTGCCCGACGTGACTCATGTTACATGTAGATTGAGTAGGTATAGTCATTCCGAGTAGTTTTGGGTCGCTGAAACCGATTCTGGCCGTATAAATGCCATTCTAGTGAAGTTATATTCTAACCTAAAAGTGCGAAAAACACTGTTTTTGACATATTTGTGGTTATGTATGTAGCAACAACAATTTTTGCCCCTCAAAATATTATACCTAGCACTTTAAATTATTCATTTTCGAGATATTCAATTTTGAAAATTTCAAGCTACTTAGATTCTGCATGTTACAAATACTAAACAGTCATTACCTAATCCTTTAGGTTTTTTGTTTGCCAATTTTTCTAAACAAATCTTGTTTTATATTTTTGATATTCATTCAAGTACTCGTTCAAAATCTAAATCTGTTTTGGTAGAAACTTTTGACTTCTGGCGTTTTTTTTATTGAAAGCTAGACATGTTTAGTGTTAATTATAATGAAGCATAAAAAACGACTCTGGGATATCCGAAGATATCATACCAACTGGGGTTTGAGATCATAGATTATGTTTCTTTGAGAAATGTATATGAACGTTGATTTGAAAATTTTGAGGATTAAAATTGTCAGAGAAAACCCACGCAGGTAAGATATTCCAAAGATGCAAGATTCTGTTGAAAAAACCACGCTGGAAAGCGACAGTTTTACATCTTTTCAATCGAACCGTAAAAGGATGGATAGCTTCGGTTGCTCTGATGTGACCGGGTGAGATTAGCTAATTCAGGCAAAATCAACTTGATCTCAGCAGAAGTTCGTTCATCCATAATGTATTGAAGCCGCGACATTTCTTCTATGTTGCAAGATATTAAACTCGTTTGTTGAGTTGAGTAGCCGAGTTTAATAACTCTTCGCTGTACCGAATCAGGGATATTAAAACTACTCAAGTCTGCTCAACCTCATTGTGATAACAGTACTCCTTGTAGGGACGTATAAATGACTTATAAACTAAAAAAAGCTGTTCGCTGTTGAAAAACTTAAAACATCGGCCTAAAAATCTCAATTTTTGAACAGCGTTCCTACCCAGATTAGGGAGTATTCCACTTCATATTATTTTCAATTTCAACATCCTAGAAGTCTAACAGACTCTTTCTCCAAAAGATCATGGCGCTAAACTTTAATGGAAAATTCTGGAAAAATGACAAATCTGCGTTTTGCTTGTATTGTAACGTTTCTTTAATTCTTTTTTTTAAATCAAAATTTATCAAACTTTTCAAACTATTCTCATGTTAAGTTGACCATCACAATTATATGTAAATACAAAACTTCCATTTCCATACATAAAAATTTGATGTCAACTAATTTTTTCTCCGATTGACAGCAAATATAAATTTTGCAGACTTATTTCAGTCAGCAAAGTGGCACTTTTCCTGCCTAGGCAGCAAACTAATTAGACTTCATAAAAATAACAGATATTTTTCCACGAATCTGGCAGAAATTTTTTAATTTGTGAAACTATAATTATTATGACATTTCCATAACAATTAATCCTTCCAACAATTGCGATTTTTTTTTTCATTTTTAAAATTTTGCTTTATTTTTAAAGTAATAATTATTAAATTACATATCATTGTAATTAATCGGAGAAAAAATTATATGTTCAACTAAGCAGCAAGGTAGATTGACTGCCTTGGCTGAATTCGTAGCCTCGCTTCGCTCGGCTATGAACTATCAACCGCGGCAGTCAATCTACTACTTTGCTGCCTAGTTAAACAAATAACTATTGTTTAACATTTTGTAATAATTTGATTCTTTTTCCATTTGTCTGGGAAAAAGACAAATGTTTTCGTCATAATTTACAAACCATTTAAAATTTTCCTCTACTTTCGGTATATGTGATTGTAATATATCACATTACGTTTTCTAATTAATTTGAATCATTTCTAATATTTAATTTTTTTTTGTAAAAAAAAATATAAAACTTCATTTTCTTGTGATAACAAGAAAATAATATTTTTTTTGCTGATTCACGATTCCTGGCCTGGAAAATTTTTCTATTGTCCAAGTTCGAGGCAGTCGGGTTTAGTTTTTGTTAGAAGTAGTTTGGTGTTCGGTAGTTATTGAGTCGTGGATTTGGTTGAGGAAAGATGAGTTAATCTTTGTACCTCGACTCGGTTTGGAGTTTTTTTTTTCGTTTTGTTGTGTTATGTTTTATGTTTGTGTTTACATATTATATTCTTTTGGATTTTTTTAAGTTTAATGAATAAGAATTGAGATAATTCCAATTTTTTTTATTGATTATCTCAATAAAATATAAAAAATTAAAATATTTTCAATACCGTTTAATTTTGTTGGTGTTACTTCTAAATTTAAAAAAAAACAGGATAAGGAATTGTTTTCCTATAAAAACAAAATTAAAGATACTTATTGCTTTGGTTGTGATCTTGTTTTTTTGTTAAGTTTAATGCGAAGACCTTCCTATATTAATACATATTGTTACGATTATAGAAAAATCCAGACGATTACAGTCACTTCCAGAAAAAATCAAATCAACAAAAACACAACAACAAATTAATGAAATGAATAGTGTAGTTGTTGTATTCTTAGAAATTGGGTCAACATAAAATTGTTTTGTGAAACAAATCATCATAACGTAAAATAATCGAATATTCTAGTGTTCTCTCAAGGCATCTAAAAAGTGACCTCGAATGATCGAGATTATGCAGAATCGTATATAAAAAGGGATGTCTTGTTTGACTTGTTTAGTTTTATTTTAAACCTGCGACTCAAAAGTTAAAATTATAAAAGTGATTTTTAAATTAGTTTTTGTAAATAAAGTTATAAGTGTTATTGAGTAGAAATATTTCGTGTATTATTTTGAACGTTGTGTTACTAGAAATTTCTATAATCAACCGTTGGAGTTTCTGAAGTTGTTGAAAGAATATTTGTAATGAAGCGCTTTCTCAGTGGCGAACCAATGAGAAGGACATAGCAGGAAGCGTACCTAGCGAGATTGATTTTCAAGCCCCAAGCTAGCTTCAGCCCATGGGAACGATAAAGTAACCCTGCTACTTCAGTACAAATACAGAAATGTACGCTATTCACGAAAGTTTGCAGAAATGGAAAGAAATACAAGTGGAAAAACGAAGACTCTGGCGACCCCTGTTGCGAAAGACCCACGATCAACACGTCCAACCCCCACGTTCACTCACATCCGCACACACACACACACACACATTCACACCCCTTTATCACTATGACTGAAGTAACAAAATAAATTTACTCACCCCATGATTAAACCCCGTCCTCCTATTCGGATTCCATCAGCCCTCCATCTGCACGTTGTTCAGGTTTGAAATATCTCAAAATTACTTGGTATCAAAAAAAAATGTTGAATGACGTTGCACGTACGAACGTTGTATCAAACTGTAGGTAGAAACGGTCAATAAACTTGCAATCGTTGAATACTTTGTTGAATCAAAACGGTAAGTAGAAACGTTATATAAACTTGTATAATTTTGTTGAATCAAAAATGATACGTAGAAACGTTATATGAATTTGTAAAACTTTGTTGAATCAAAAATGATACGTAGAAACGTTATATAAATTTGCAATCAATGTATAGTTCAGTTGAATCAAAATTGATAAGTAGAATCGTTGTATATGCTTGTATAATTTTGTTGAATCAAAAAATGATACGTCGAAACGTTATATGAATTTGTAAAATTTTGTTGAATCAAAAAATATTGTAATTGATGTAAAGTTTTGTTGAATCAAAAATGATAAGTAGAATCGTTATATATGCTCGTCTACTATCGTTGAATCAAAAATGAAAGGTAGAAACGTTATATATGCTTGTATAATTTTGTTGAATCAAAAAAATGATACGTCGAAACGTTATATGAATTTGTAAAATTTTGTTGAATCAAAAAATATTGTAATTGATGTAAAGTTTTGTTGAATCAAAAATGATAAGTAGAATCGTTATATATGCTCGTCTACTATCGTTGAATCAAAAATGAAAGGTAGAAACGTTATATAAATTTTGTAAAATTTTGTTGAATCAAAAATGATGTAATTGATGTAAAATATTGTCGAATCAAAAATGGTAAGTAGAAACGTTATACAAACTTGTACAACTTTGTTGAATCAAAAATGATAAGTAGAATCGTTATATATGCTTGTATACTTTTGTTGGATCAAAATGATAAGAAGAAACGTTATATAAACATGTAAAATTTTGTTGAATCAAAAATGATGTAATTGATGTGAAATATTGTTGAATCAAAAATGAAGTAATTGATGTAACATATTGTTGACTCAAAATGATAAGTAGAAACGTTATATAAATTTGTATAATCTTGTTGAATCAAAACGGTAAGTAGAAACGTTATATAAATTTGTAAAATTTTGTTGAATCAAGAAAATATTGTAATTGATGTAAAATTTTGGTTGAATCAAAAAAAAATATTGTAATTGATGTAAAATTTTGTTGAATCAAAAATGATGTAATTGATGTAAAATATTGTTGAATCAAATAATGCTAGGTAGAAACGTTATGTAACTTCGTAAAATTTTGTTGAATCGCAAAAAAAAAAGTATTGTAATTGGTGTAGAATATTGTTGAATCAAAAACGATAGGTAGAAACGTAATATAAATTTTGTAAAATGTTGCTGAATCCAAAAAATATTGTAATTGATGTAAAGTTTTGTTGAATCAAAAATATTGTAATTGACGTAAAATTTTGTTGGATCAAAAATGATGTAATTGATGTAAAATATTGTTGAATCAAAAAAATATTGTAAGTGATGCAAAATATCGTTGAATCAAAATTGATAGGTCGAAACGTTATATAAATTTTGTACTATTTGGTTGAATCAAAAATATTGTAATTGATGCAAAATATCGTTGAATCAAAAAATGTTGTAATTGATGCAAAATATCGTCGAATCAAAATTGATAGGTAGAAACGTTATATAAATTTTGTAAAACTTTGTTGAATCAAAAAACCGAACTTTACGATCAAATGACCTTTATTTTATTTGCACTACAGTTAATTTGATTGCTTAAAGTAACAGTATTAACACATCTTGAATGAACAAAAATGTTCCTCGTTTTTATTACACGATTCCCTAAATATTATTTATTTTAACTAATTATTTCTAGTCCGTAGCCCAAGAACAAAAATGGCGGTCAAGCAATTCACCATCAACTTCCTTAAATTTTGGTCAGCTGATTCATATATTGGTTTTTAACATGCGGTAATACACGTACACGAGTAATCCGGTATTCCAAAAAAAAACTATTTTTAGTTTATGAATCACGAATAAAAATGGTGGTGCAGCAATTTGCCGTCAACTTCTTTAATTTATCAGCTGATTGACTTTCATATTAACTTTCAGAATTAAACTACAACATTTTTACGGAATAAATTATACACAATAAAAACGACGCAACACGGTAAATGAAGTCTATGGCATGCTAATTACACAAAATATTATATAAGATGTAAGCTACTTATCTGGACGTTTTACTTCTCTTCCCAGCTGTCCGTTTTTGTTCTGGTTTACAGGTGGTTAATATTAATTTTATTTCGATTTAATTAAATTTTTGCTAATTCACAACACAAACACGAAATACAGATATATGATTTTTTTCTTAAATATTATGATTTTCTTATACTCGTGATTTATTTAAATTTTTCTAGCAGGACAGCACAAAACACTAAATTTATTTTAATTCTTAATTTTCTTGTACGAGTATGACATTGCTAACATTTGGACTGAGTTCCGACTTGCACAACATAATTACTCAATTATATATAATTAATATTAATCTACGACAAAGGCACAAGATATTTCGATTCAAAAAGAATGGATGATGAATTCTTCCATCTTTTCAATTCCTTTTTTATATTCTTTTGGTTTTATATCACTCGCGTTAATGGAAATCCATTTTTCTGACACGTCAGCTCAGTCACAAAAATGTAGACGTCAACCAAAAAAGAATCAATGAACTACTCGTTTCGAATGGAAAAACAGAAAAGGTTCAACTAACCCAAACACAAAACGTAATAAACTAAGAGAGTGAATAATTTACCGTGCTCATTATATAGCCAAATTTTTAGTCTCGCAATAACTCGAATAAAGTATTTAGATGAGAGATAATTAATTTACATCAGATTTTCAAATTATTGGGAACTTATTATAGTTCACAAAACCGTTTGCTACTTGATAATATTGTACTAAAATAAGGTTGGGATCCCCAATATTTCCGACACATTCATAACACGTATAATTGAATTCAAAATGAATCAAATACAGATTCGATCAATGTTATGATGTTTAGACATTTAATAACTACATTCTGCAATATCAATACAGTGAAGTTCAGATCAATCACGGAAGGATTGTTTAAAGCAAAACACTCATACAAAGACAAATCAAATGTTTAACAAAGCAGAAATAGTAATTCGTTGTATGTTGACGATTGGAAACAAAATACACGTAGCTGTTATGAGGTTTTGAGAATTTCGTTATTTCATTACGGTTTGTGTTTTGAAACAAAAAAATTCAAACTCAAGTAGTAAGGCGAGAACAATCGAATGGAAGTATAACGCGCGTCAATTTTAGTGCGTTGCAAGATTAAATTCTGATTAATTTTTAGTGATTATACGGATGATGATTAAGGAAAATTATTAATTAATTCAAATTAACCAATATTGTGTTATATTAATGAATAAATAAATCAAGGTAATTAGTGTAATTTTCTTTCTCCCATACGTTTGTCCGGCTATTGCAGATTTAGTAGATTTTAAGAAATATAAGGAAACTATGGGTTAAGGAAACTACATGAAATATGACTATTGATGACGAAGGGATGAGAATCTATTACAAGTGGTACAGATTAATATAAGGAATAACAACTAAGGAAACTGCGACTGTAACACACTGCGTTCTGACATTAGTCCAGACTATCCATTACATATTCTAGTTAGAAATATTGTTTGCTGTATTGTTTTCCTGTTGTGAAACAATTAAGGAGTTGAATACTTAATAAACCGGGTATTTGAGCCTTCTAATCAGTGATTGAACTCAGAAGAGATTTGGGAATTGCGTTTATCGAATTGTGAGTTAGGCCAATTCGAAGTAAGGTTAGAAAAACGTAACATTGGTGACAGCGGGATTAGTTAGCTGTCAATAATGGTTTTCTTAAGTGAATTAAAAGTTCCTGAGCTAAAGAAGGAACTAGAACAACGTGGCTTGTCAACAAGTCGAGAAGGTATGGAAGCCAATGGAATAGACGTGGAAAGTTACCAGTTTGGAGTGATTATTATAAACGGTGATTCAGTAGTAGGTGAGAAGAAGAAAAGTTCTGTTGTGGAAACAACAACTGAAGTACCACCTGCAAACTTCAGTTTCAGATAATTGATGGCAGCTATCAATCAAATCAATGCTAATATGATTACCAATAACTTTAAAGCCACCATCATATGACGATACCACATCTTTTGGCATTTTTAAGTTCCAGTTTGAGACCTCAACAGATCAAAACGTTTGGAACGCCGAAAATCGTCTTGCTGCATTGATAGTTGCTCTTAAGGGCGAAGCAGCTGAAGCATTACAGGCGGTGCCAGAAAATGACCGGAAAAGTTATGCAGAGGTGATCAATGCGTTGGAACGTAAACATGGCAGTGACCACAAATAGGAGTTATACAGAATCGAGTCAAAAGGCCGCTTGCAGCGAAATGGATTTTGTGTATTATATATAGGAATCGAGTAGGTTATAGTCTTGGGTAGTCATATATGGTCTTACATGCTTTATTTTGTAATATCTTTAGTTCATTTAGTTTTGTTAATAGTGCATTGCTCCATAAGGGATTAAGATACTGCAGGTGTGTCAGAATGTGCGCATTGTAAATGTTCAAAAGTGCTTTTTGATGTAAATATAGTTTTAATCTGCGTATCGCAAATATTATTGGTCTAATTTTATTTTTGTCAATGTGAGGTGACCAATTTATTTTATCGTCGATAACAAGCCCTAGATATTTTCTATTGTTAACCCTTTTTATATTTGTAGGAAAACCAATTACAGAGTTTTACTATAACAACTCCCCAAACTATTCGCAAAATCTTTCAAAATCCAGTTAATATAAAAACAATTGACCTAAAACTCAATTAATATTTAAAACAAATATTTCATAAATTATTTTTTCTAAAATCTGGGTTATTTCCAAATATTTGCTAAAATTGTTTTGTTAAAATAAAATCAAAATAATCGCGACAAAATACGATCGCGATCAAAACAATCGCATTAAATAAAATGTAATAAAAACAAAAAGGCTAAAGTTTTGGTCAGTAGGTCAATTGTTTCGATATTAACTAACAATATTTCGTCGCTTTAATAATGAAATAACGTATGCCATATATACGTTGTTATTATATAATGGGTGCGCTGCATTCCCCATAAGGATGTCTATAAAGTGGCATTTTAACATTTTCCAATTTTTTTATAACTGGGGGTGAAAATTAATATATTGTTAATTAACGTACATGCAAATTTGAATTTGGTTAAATATTGAAACAGCGTAAATGCATGTACGATATTTCAATTCCTACAGAATAAAAACTTGGGTAAAATCAGTGTCGTATACTTAACATACATTACGATCGCCGCACGAAATGGTAAATCTAAAATATTGTATAAGCATCATTCATTACTACATGATATGCCGGTTCATATAAATAAAAAATTGTAAAAATTTTATGCGTTGATTCAATAATAATTAGTTTTAGACTTAATCGTACTTCCATGCAAAATGAAATAACGTATATGAAATATGAAATAACGTATAAGGTACCTGATTGACTTTTCACCTCTTTTTAGGTAGAAAAGCCAGCAGGTACCAATGTGAAATTTTAATATGCTGTGGAGAAATTAGTCAAGATTAATTGGTAGACATTTTTTTCCAATATCTTTATTCATTCAGTAGTGCTGCCGAGTTTACGAAAATCAGAAAATCGAAAAATCTTTAAACCCAATTATCTCGAAACTACACTTTTGCGAATACGTTGTTTCATTATTAAAGCGACGATTTAATTTCAATGCGTAATCAATTTTCAATTTTTAAAAGTAATATTCAATCGGTAAAAATCAATGTAAAAATCAAAGTAAAAATCAATGAAAAAGTGAGTCGAACGGAAACCACAAAACCATCAAAGTCAGTAGTTAAGTTGGAGATTAATTTAATAAGTTTATCAGTTAACCAAATAAATAAACCAATAAGTGAATCGAGCAATAGATATAAGTGAATCCAGCAATTATTAATGTAATCAATTATTCAGTTAATCAAATAAATAAACCAATCACTGAACCAAGAAATTATTGATTTAATATATTAGTCAGTATCATTAAATCAATCAGTGAATCGAGCAGTTATTAGTTTAATAAATATACCGGATTCACATCATCATATAGTAGTGTACATAAAATATTTGCACTACAGTTTCGAATCAAGCGTAGTGTTAAATCAAATATTCGCTCTACTCATCATCATAGTAGTGTACCAAAGTTAATATTGGCACTACATATTGTTAGTGTGCAGTGTAATAGGTTGTAGACTGGATTCGGTAAAAGTTTTGTTTTTATTGAACACTATGTAATTACTTTTATTTATGTTTATATGTAAATTGTTGTTTTGAAGATAGAGATCGATTGTTGTGATGTCGTCTTGCATTTGTAGGAATAGCGACTCGATTTGGGTTGACGTATACATTAATACTGTGTCGTCGGCGTGCTTTTGAATTCTTCCATGTAGTTTAAGGTCAAATATGCTATTAATGTAGATTGAGAATTCTGGTGCAGACAACATCGATCCCTGTGCTAGGCCACATGTAATTTGCTTATGTGTACTTTTACTAGTATTTATCTGTGTATATTGGAGTCTGTGTGAAAAGACTTAAAAAGCTTAAGTGCTGTATCAGTAATACCAATCGCTTCAAGTTTTTTTTATAGAGAATTGGATGTTTAATACTATCAAAAGCTGTTTTAATATCTAGAAATAGGCAAGCAACCGTATTTCTTTTATCAATGTTAGCTTCTAGTGTGCTTGATTTTTTTACAAAGCCAAATTAGTTATCGTTTTTATAAATAAGTCAGTCTTTAGAGTTTGTTATATAAGTCATTGAGATTTCATCAATATATCATATTTAACAGTTTGTTTGAGCTCATTTATAATTTGAGCTTTGTTATAATTATTCATATTTGATATATTGGTAACTTTATGTATCTATGATCAGATATATGAGTGTCGTAAAGATTTTTTGTGTATGTGTTAGCGATCATATCGGTGATAACATGGTGAATAATGGTGCCTATTTGGTTACTGTGCCTTGTGACGCTGTTGTCAATTTTATTCAGTAGAATATGGCCATTTGTATATATCGAATCGATGTATTGTATAACTTGATTATCTGTGCAGTTTATTAAGTTTAGACAGAATTTTAATAGATTAGATAGGATCTTAATTTGCATATAAGGTTTTTATGCCATACTTTATCAAATTCTTTCGGAATATCAAGAGCAACACCGAATGTCTCACCATAGTTTTCAAGTGATTTGTTCCAGACATGAGTGACACAGGAAAGTAGATCACCCGTCGCTCCTCCCTTCCGAAAGCCGTATTGTCGTTTATTAAGTAATTTTGAAGACTCTAAGAAGCTCATAATATTCAAATTAATATTTTTCTTAAATATCTTAACAACAATAAAATTAAAATGGGTCTGTAATGTGATGGATCGGTTATACTACCTTTCTTTGGAGCTGGTTTCACACTAGCCATTTTCCATATATCAGGAAAAATTCCTTTCGTATGATAAATAGAAAATTTTAGTGAGGTTTTGGTGCTAGCTCCTTAGTAAATGTCTTAAAAATAATAGGAGAAATACGATCTGGCCCAGATAGTTGCCTTGTTAATGTTAATTTGTAAAAGCATTTTTCGAATAATATTTTTACAAAAAATTATCCGCCTCATTTTGTGAGAAACTTGAGGAATCGGATTAGCTTCAAAATTGGGTTCTTCTAATATAGAATTTATATGAAATAAACGTTAAATAGAGGTTTAGGTACAATGTGCTCTGATCATCCAAAAATAGTCACGTGATGTGATGTTACTCCTAAAACATTATTTTTATGTAGATATATTGGTAACCGAAAGACCGTATTAACTTTCGTTATCACTTTTAATAACAGCACATATTTAATGTCACGATCAAGGTTGTTTTGTTTGCTATTATGTTCTTTGATTAAGAGTATTTTTGAGGTTATCGATTTTTTGCGTAAAGTTGTTTTCGTTTTGCAATGATTTAGTAACAATTTTAAATTGATAACAACTTTTATTACCATTTTATTTTTTTTTAATAAAGCGGGCTGCCTCTTATGTCTAGTACATATCACAAAAAAATAACACATAAAACCTTTGAAGACCTAGGACCCTCTGAGTTGTTGATGAACGCAAATTCTTTTTTTATAAGTTTTTTTAAAGGATGCGGATAACTAAACAATAAATTCTGTCACATATGTCTATGTTATATGTCAATTTATTTCATGATAGGATAGAAAAAATAAAAATAAAATAAGAGTTTATTCGCCAGCACCCCTAAGATATCACCTTGAATAGTGCTTTCTCACGTTAACTCATATGTCAATAGCAGAAACAGGAGTACGCGGACTTGTCACTCCTGTAGATAAAAAATTACAAATCAAGAAGAGCTACGTATGTCTTCATGTGTATTCATACATTTCATACTAGGATGTAGCAATACTTACACATAATATTCGTATATGTATACATTTTACTGGATATCTTTTTAGTTTTTATATTGGTTGTCTCCCATCGACTTGTATGTTTACGAAAAATCGTTTAGGAAGATTTATCTAAAGTGAAATATTTTACGGAAAAAATGTCCTCAAAAAATTTAGTTTTTGCTTTTTTTCTAATAAAAATGTGTTACCTAAGATTAAACTGTCGATCCTCTGATTCATTACAACAAGAATAAATTCTCTATTTAAATATACATACATATTATATACATATCTGATAATTAGTTATCTGTAATTTAATTTAGCAGAAAGATTGTTATTATAAAATTACGAAAGTATTATACGTAAGTGCTATAGCTAGATCAATAAATAATATACAGGTAGGATAAACGTTTCGAAACCATAAACTAAACACTAAACTGAGAAGAATTGACGAACGAATTTGTCTAAATAATTGAAAATAGTTAAAATGCAAACAATTGTCAGCAGGAAATTAAATAATGACGGTTGATAGTCCTAATGGAATGGTAAGATTGATTGATATAACAAACCGGTACTGCTAGCATGTAATGCACATATTGATACCAAATTTCTACACAATGAATACAAATACTTGCTAAATTTGAAAAAAATATTTTCAAAAAAAACAACGTAGCTTTTTTACAACGTGTTTATCAGCCTAGTCTTTTTGTTTTTTAAATTTTCAATTCATTTTAGTTTTTCATTTTATACTGATAATTTTGTGAACCGAATTTGTGTATTATTTTTTATATTTTATTTTTCAACTTGAAAATGGCAATATGCCGAAATATTGTTTTTGTTGCTTAAATAAAAAGAAATAATTAAAGACTGATATATGTGTTTCAAAAATAATTAAAAAATAACATCTAACAGTCAAAAATAATTTTTTAAAAAAATATATATTTACGCACAAATGCATCGTAAATCACATTTTACATCCTAGTTATCGTGGCGGAAAGCTGAACTTTACGTCCGTAAAATAAAAGCCCGTTTCTATATAAAACATTGGTATATTTTTTCACTTTACCACCCGTAAAATAATCGCCCGTGAAATAATTAAAATAATCTTAAAATTCAAACAAACAAATAAATAATTGTATGAAGTTTATATAGTGAAAATCATGGCATGTTTAGTTTTTTTCGAATTTCAAAACGTTCAGTGAGTTTAAAATATTCAAAATAGCTATTTATGTATTAACGGCGTAAAGTATATCTTTTCCGTTTGAGAGTGAAATTGTTGGTCGAGGCGTTAGCCGAGAGAAACAATCACTCGAAAGCAAAAAAGATACTTTATGCCCGAAGTGAATACAAGATTTTTTGTACGAGTATAAGATTCTGTATTATTTGCATAAATAAAAATACATATATTTACACAAAATAGTAAAATATTTTTTGAGAAAATTATTTTATCCAAGTAGTTTTTCGAAATAATAGTAATAATAATAACTTTAGGCATTGTTATTTCAATTTTGGCATTGTTATTTTAATAGGAAAAAAGGCCTGCTTTACGAACAATTTTTGAATCCTAAAAGTACATTTTACGGCTTACTCGTACAAAAAATGATTTATTCTACAATTAAGTGAAAAGTAAATAAGTAAAACGTTGTACATTTACTTTGCAACACTGGTTGTGATGAAGAAAATGAATTCCACGCGTTTAGTCAGCATCTATGACATCGTTACATTACGTCGCTGTGTTACTATATCCGAATGCACTTGTTTACAAAAATTTCATTGTTTTAGAAAACAAATTATAAAATTAACTCTGTTTTGTGCAACATTTTTCATGAAGGATTTTTTTGGAAAATTAATTATTAAGGTTTGTTTTTGAAAGATGATGATTTATTATTTTTGAGAGTTAACCACAATCAGTTAAAATATCTAATATTATTAATTGAACAAAAAGATTTTTATTTAAATTTTAATCGGATTCAAATTAAACAAAATATTTTATAAATTTTTACTGTCCTTTTTTTACTGTCCTTTGATAGTCCATTTACATTCAGTATCATCACATGTCGGATACCGCCATGTGAGAATAGTACTACGATCATGTAAATAAATATATAAATACTCCTTGTAATAGGCATTTTTAATTTTAAATTTACTTCCATCTGAAGTCAATTCAAACTGCCATTGATCAGCTCCTGCTGGATATTTAGATGTATCAGCTGATGTAAAAACGTTACGGCGTTCCGAGTCAAGTGCATTAGCATTATCGGATGCATATAAAGCATCATTAGTGTGAGTGTTAATTAAACGGAATGATGCACCATTGTTGGAAGTTTCAAGTGTCCATTGAGAATTTGCAATGCCATCTATTGCTTGTGAAACCCGATTACCATTTTTCAATAATTCTGCATATGATAGGTATTTAGGAAATACAGAGTTTAAAAATGTAATAGGTTTATTCCAAGGGAATGTTTTAACCAATTCTGGTTGCTCGTCAATTAATTTTTTAATCTCACAAACTCCTGGATGTTCAAGATCGTATTTCGCCAGACGATAACCTAAAGTAACGGCTGGTATGGATCCTAAATTATTTGCTTTTTTCGCTTTCTCCAGGTGTGAGTGATATGACCAAAATCTTCGTTGTAACAATTCAATATCGTCTAATAACATCAATCCTTCAAATCCATAATTTTCAGGATCTTGTGCATCTGCTAATACAAATTAAGTTAGATTTTTGACAAACATAATTATAATTTATAATAATAAAGAAAAACATCTAACCTGGGTTACTCTGGCAATATACCGATTGTATAACAACAACTACAACAAATAAGCTTAATTTAAACATCTTAGCACGAATTCGTTTTACCAATAACTAAGTTAACCAAATTACTTACATTTCTTTATATACTTTTTTATATTTACACTGCCCTGTCATAGGGTTAAAGATAATGTTAACTTGGTGGATTAAAATATTTCTTCAAATGAGCTACAACTAACAAAATGTTGATTGTGTAATATATATCATTTTACGGGCTATCAACGGTTATTAAATTTCCTCCTGACAACACTTAATCATTTAAATTTTAATTATTTCTAATTATTTAGACAAACTCCAGAGGCAATCTTGCTCAGATTAGCGTTTAGTTTATGCTTTGTGGACGTTTATGTTCTATGCCTATGTTCTATATTATGGATTCTGTTGCATTTACATATAATTCTTTGAAGAATCCTATTTACATTCATTGTTTTTGAGCAAACTGTTAGCGCGTTTTAATGTTACTCCAGGTTTCGACAACAAAACAATATGATTATAAGTTGGACAAAATAAGTAATATAAAATTGTTTCTAATCGTTATTTGGACTACAACGATTAAAAACAATTTTAACACAACAATGTTGAACAATTCTATTACAGATTAATATCCGTTTTGTTGTACAAGCCGCGTTCGATTTGACTGAAGCAACTGAATTATCTGACAAGTGTTATGCAGAGTTGTTGTTTTTTAGTATATCCAGTTATTTCAGTCAAATATAACGCACCTATATTTTCGGCGACTACCAGACATTAGACTAGAATTTATCTCTTATTATACAGTTTTTAGAAAAAAAATTTATAGGAGGTTTTATTATTGTTTATAAACTTTTTGTTCGATCAAATTAGAAATGAATTTAACAAAACATTAAATAAATTGATTTCCAAATAAACTAGAAATTAGTATATTTTCCTACAAGAGATGAAAACATTGTTTTTTTGGTTCTATGAAAAAATATCACACGAAAAAATCCCACATGAAAGAATATCACGTCGAAAATATCACAGCGAAAAAATCACACTATACGAAAATATCACATCACGAAAATATCACATCTCGAAAATATCACATCCTAAAATCACACGCGAAAAAATATCACATCCTAAAATCCCACGCGAAAAAATATCACATCCTAAAATCACACGCGAAAAAATAATAACATTAAAAAAATACAGAAATATTACAATTTTTGAGTATTGCAGAAATGCGTAGTTTCGATCTCTAGTTTTGGAGATATCACTGCGGCAGAAGAATAGCAAATATTTTTACAAATTACAGTCGTGATCGAAGAATTGCTCATGTATATGGTGCATATAAGAAATCAAAATAATAAAAATACATAATTGTGAAAAAATGCAATCAATTTATTTTAGGATTCCTTTAATACATGCGTGTCTGTCTGTTACCGTTCGCTATCTTGTAAACTATAAATCTTTTCGATCTAAAATTTGAGATGAGTATTGCTTAAATCATTTGGGATCCAAAATAAATTAAGTGGGAATCATTTGTTTGATAGGGCTATGACGTGAAATCGTTCAAAACGTTTTTACTAGGTCAAATACGGTTTCATATGAAAGATTGTGTCTCAAATCTCAATGGTTGTTACAATTGTTAGCACAGAATTCGTTTAAATTTATATATTATATACCGACTTCTGTTTTTTACAATTAAATGTTTTCCATAATATGTTTTCGCGTGTGATTTTAGGGTGCGATATTTTTACGCCTGTGATTTTAGGATGCGCTTTTTTTCGCGTGCGATTTTAAGTTAGTCTCCACTGAGATCTAGTAGATCTACTCTCCACTGCACGAATACAAACAACAAACGTTTGCTAATGTTTACTAACGTTTGCTAACAATATGTCTATGAACCAAACTACCTTTCTGAAAACAAATGCTTGCTAAGTGCTAACATTTGTTGAAGTGCCGAAAATGTTAAAATAAAAACTTTGACAGCTTTTGCTTGCCAAACAAATTGATAAAATCATCATTAAAACCAAATACACAATTTTTTAATATTTTAACAAAATGTATTTTTTGTTTTATTCTAAATTTTCACTTAAAACCAAAATCAAATTTAATTATCAATGACAGACAATATATGCATGGCAGATCTAGTTCCTAAATAATATGAAGTGGAGACAGATTTTTATCTGCACTTCATATTATGAAGCACAAACATGCAAAAACATCATGTTTTTTAACATCAATTGTTAGCAAATGTTTGTTCGTGCTCATATTTCATTTCTCCACTAAACAAATATATGTTTGCAAACGTTAAGGCTGAAATTCACATAAAACAGAAACAGAATTTCATACAAATTTTACAGCAATAGAATTTTTTACAGTCAAATTTGTATGAAATTCTGTTTCTGTTGCATGTGAATGCCCTGTTTTAGCAAACGTTCAGCGCGGCTAGTGGAGACGAACCTTAAGAAAGTGATATTTTTACGCGTGTGATTTTAGGATATGATATTTTTCCCGTGTGATTTTAGGATGTGATATTTTTTCGCGTGTGATTTTAGGATGTGATATTTTCTCGCGTGTGATTTTAGGATGTGTTATTTTTTCGCGTATGATTTTAGGATGTGATATTTTCGTGATGTGATATTTTTGTGGTGTGATATTTTCGTATAGTGTGATTTTTTCGCTGTGATATTTTCGACGTGATATTATTTCGTGTGGGATTTTTTCATGTGATATTTTATCACGACACCGTTTTTTTGTGAGTAAACATTTGTTCACGAGACGCGCTAGCGTCGAGTGAGACATGTTTACGACCAAAAAACGTTTTTATCTCGCGTAGGAAATGCAATTTTTTCTATGATACTAATATACAATCGATATTTACTATAAATTATAAAGTTATAAATCGACAACAAAACATTCAAAATTCATATTCTATTTTTTCATAATTCATGGTTACGTAGTTTGAAATACTTTGTAAAATTATATGAAAAACCATAGCAACTATAATTTGTTATTTTTTTTTACACTAGTGAGGTTACTTTTCGCATAGAAAAAATATATTAAAACAATTTGTTTAATAACAGCGGGTGAAACTCGTTGAAGCTTATGAATGAATTTGTTATGATTATTTTATGATTTTTTATAAACTGTTGCCATAGTTTTTGTTTCATAATAAAGCATGATGTTCATAAATTTTTAGAAGAATCAGAAAAAACAGTTGTTGTCATGGCAATATTGAATTATGTATTTATTATTTCAAATGGCATTAGTGCATATTAACTAAACTACGTTACTGCTATCAAGGTAATTTTATCATAATAAAAAACAATAATGAAGTGTCATTATTGTTTACATTAAATTATTATAAAAACTCTATCATAAGTGAAGGTCTTAGAAAAAGTACAATAGTATACTTAATAAAAAATTAAAATTCTGAAATGGGCTTCAACTGCCCGGAATGTTCTGGTGCCATTTGTGGAATATTCTTACGGTGCATCTGTATATTTTATTCTGTGTTTTAAAGTGTGAAGTGAACTGTCTTTTGAATTCTTTTGCACAATTGTTTTGCTCTTTGGGTTGTGTAAACGTTTAATGGTTTACCATAATTCCTTTGTGCCTGTGTTGAAATTGCACGGCTTTAGATGTTGTCTCCACTTGCTGCCTCATTTGGAAAGAGATGTTTGATTTATGAGTTGCTGTGTATTAGAGGACTAAATGTCCGTGTAGCTTTTTTCATTATGTTAAAAAATAAATATTCTTTTAACATTTTTGTGTTGTGTTTTTATCAGTTTGTTTTCGATTTTATACGCAAACCATCCCAATATGATTTGGAAAATTTAGTGTACGTGATGTGATCAGACTTGTACATGGTTATTAATGTACGAAGCGAGATTATTATTGTTTTAAAGTATGAACCCTATTTGACTCGAAAAAAATTATTTTCTCAAAGGTTTCACATTGCAGCCCTGAAAACATACAAAAACCACTTTATTTATTTTTGTGTACCGCGTCATCTTGTGTAGATAGGTTAGTTTTATACCCATATCGGCGTTTTTGTTTACGAGATAATTGATATAATTGGAGAAACATGTCGTTTTCTCACGATAGTTTTCACAGTTGAAAGTTATCACAAGTGTTACTTTGCTTGTTGTTTGTTTATTTATATTTAAACTTGAATATTAAAATCGTTCGGACTCATAACTTATTTTTTCTACACCGGTACTATAAAAATACACTTATAGGACCAAAATCCGTTTTATAATGATATTCATTTCGATACAGATTTTATTACGATACAGATTTTTAATCAATAGAAAGAAATCCGTAGTTTTTCAATCAAACATGCTATGCATTTGACGTTTGATGAAATTTTCGTATGGGAAAAAAAATTGAACTTTGAAATTTGAAAATTGATATTTTCAGTTGTAATTTCCCAAGGGCGGTGATAATTCGAAATAATTTTTTGCCAAAAATTTCGAAAGCAAGTATATTGATAAAAGCACGAGGCCGTAGGCCGAGGGAATGGGGAATTATGGGAATTTATCAAAGAACGAGGGGAATTCGTTTAGAAAATTTTTTGCCATTTTTCATTTATTTATATATTTTTTATGAATTATACGTTGGCCTACTTTGATAACAGTGAATTATTTCAACATTAGAATGATAATTTTAGGTAGATTTCATATAAAAATCTACCTATTGCAATGGGCTTCATCTCGGAATTTCGGAAAAATTTTTGTGCCAAACGACTATATATGATAAGCGGAGACAAAAAAACAAAAAAAAAAAAAAATTTATATATATATATATATATATATATATATATATATATATATATATATATATATATATAAACGATATGAGATATAACGAAAACGACCGGCACTCTCACGGTCGCATTTGTTGAGCTAGATCAAAAAAATTTTCTGTACTTGTGTGTTCTAATAATATCTTGGACAAGTTCGTGAATCAGCAAAATCCGACACGTGGTTAAGAAACTAGAGGCTTTTTTCTGAAAAAAAATGATTTTTTAAAACCGTTATAACGGCCGTTTGGATACTAATATTTCAAAAAATTTAACAAATTTAAAATCTTTAAAATCTTTTTTATCAATTTGTTTTAAAAATAGACCTCTGCAGTAAGAGGTTCCTGAGTGAGCGGCTCCAACAAAAAAGTTTGCAAAAAAAATTTTTTTTTTAAAACAACCGGCACTCTCACGGTCGTATTTATAAGGCCAGATCACAAAACCTTTTCTAAAAATGTGCGTTTTATTAATATCTTGGACAAGTTCGTAAATCAGCCCAATCCAACACATGGTTAAGAAATTAGAAGCTTTATACTAGAAAAAAACTCTGTTTCTTAGATCCGTTATAACGGCCGTTTGGATTCTAGTATTTTTAAAAACTTCATAAATTTAGAAATTTTGAAACCTTTTTAATCAGTTTCTTTCAAAAAAAAGACCTCTGCAGTAGGAGGTTTCTGAGTGAGCGGCTCCAACAACAAAGCTTGTAAAACACAAAATGCGTTTGAATCAACCGGCGCTCTCACGGTTGCATTTGTGGAGCCAGATCAAAAAACCTTTCTTAAAAATGTGTGTTTTATTAATATCTTGGAAAAGTTCGTAAATCAGAAAAATCTGACACATGGTTAAGGAACTATAGGCTTTAGACTAGAAAAAAAAGTAGTTTTTTTAATCCGTTATAACGGCCGTTTGGATACTAATATTTTTAAAATCTTCATAAATTTAGAATCTGTGGAAACATTTTAAACCGTTTCTTATAAATATAAACCTCTGCAGTTAGAGGTTTTTGACTTGTTTGCTTCAACAAAAATGTTTGCAACAATCCCCAACTACAATTTCCAAAAACCTTATAACAGTCAATGTCAACCTTATAACAGTCAAAAAAATAAAAGATTTGAATAGAAGAAATTAATTTTTTTTTTTTAGAAATAAACTATTTTGATATTTTGCAGCAATTGCACGACATATGATAGAGTAGGTTTGTGTCATAAATTGTCACACACATGTTCTGTGGTAGATTTGATATTTGTTTGTTGCAAAATTGGATAGATATAATTTTGCTTGTAGGTAGCTAATTATCTTTTTAAAATTTGATCGATATCTGTTTGAAATTAGTTTGTTTTGTTTAAACTAATCTGATACATCAGATTCTACTGGCACACAAAACTGTCTGATCTCGAAATCTACCTATTTCTAGCGGATATACGTGCCGCTTGGACTTTTTTAATATCCCAGTAGGCCTGACGTATAAATATTTTTATTAGTATAATTCAAATTTTATTGGTAAAATTGAATGATGTCATTACATTTTAGAGAATTTCATTGGTTTAAATAAAACAAAACTAAGACAAAAAATTTTCGTTGTAATTTTCGTTTTTCGTTATTTTCTGGGTGTAGAAAAAATAGCGTATGCCACTTTCATGTAATGATTATTAATACACTCGCATATACCATGCGAAACTCGCCTACGGCTCGTTTCGTATCCCGGTTAATGCTCGTGTATTAATAATCGTCATTACATGATCGTAGCATAATATACTATTGTAACAGTGTAACACATTCATTACAACGTGGTATTAAATTTATATTGATCTTAGAATCTACAATTCATTTGTATCTGGAAACAAGTAAAACAAAATATAGGCTACACTGAATTGAATTGAATAAATAAATTTAATTATTTAATATTATCTTCATCAAATAAACGTGATTGTGGCATGTAGGAAAGTTTACAATATCAAAACAAAAAATTTTATTTTTAAATTAAATTATTGTGAAATGTTTAATTAAATGTTTAATTTAATCAATTAATCAAAAATGTACAAAAATTTTAAATTCTAATCATAACTCTATTAAATTCAACCAAATTTGAAGTAAAATAGGGCTAAGATTAGGAGAAATAGAGAATTTCCCAATAGGGAAACCATATATATGATTGCTGATAGAAGCCGGATTTGAATACCCAATTAGGTCACTAGGACACACTACAATGATTCATCAATATAGGTTGATATAAATTGTTATTACTAAATTGCAAATTTTCCAAACGGGGGTACGGGTACGGTTATTTGAAATAAAATGTATCTTTTATAACTCGATCTCGCTGTAATCAAGGAATGTTACCGTCCATTGTATCATCCGATTGTACATTGTTTTATTGTTTAAATGAAAATATTTTTGTCCTCATCTACATGAAAATATATATTAAGACGAGAATGCAAAAAGTCAATAGTTCAAATGATGTATTAATTCTTTGATGAATTAAATCATATAATAAATTATAGAGATTGTTGTGACGTACATGTCACATCGGCTGATGACTTGTTATCACATTTAAATTTACATTTTAAATACGTCTATGATATCCAAACAAAATATTTTAAATTCTTTTATACTTCAAAATCTTTTTATAGGAACCGATTTAGATCTCTAGAAAACAAATCTACTAGAAAAATCTAAACGGATTGCATTTACAGTTCTCAAAAACGTTGAAGCATTAAATCACAGATAAATATTTATTTATTTGTGATTAACAAGAACAAACGTCATGGGTTCTTAAATGCGAAAATTTTGTTAGTAATAAAACTTGTTGTTTTTGTCTGTCATAACACATGACTAGATTTTATGAATCATATTGTAGACCAACCATTTTAAATGAGATTAAGGTACTGAGACAACCCGTGATTTTGTTCTTGTTTACTAATTTAATTTTTGTATTTTGAATTTCAAGTGGAACAATTTTCTTAATCAATAAAATAATATCCATGTTTTTAAATTAATCTGTTCTTGATGATCAAAGATGAATTCTAAGAATTTTTTTTATATTTACATTTTAAATATGTTGTTATGAAATTTGCATAAATTTAATTTAACAATAAATTTTTTACATTAATGATATGTTTAATTGAAGAATCAAAAATACTGCACTTAGCTTGATGTTATTATTTCTTGGTATGGTATGTTCTATTGTTGTCGATGTTTGTTTAAACCAAACCAACTATAGGTGCTACGTCTATTTGAACTACAGCTTGTCAATTTACTGTCAGAACAAGGGTCAGAAGAAGTATTGAGAGCTACTTGCGATCACTACCACCCAATGTCAGCGTCTGGTATACGGATGGCTCTCGAACCAACGAATGCACTGGTGCAGGGGTGTTTGGTCACAAGACTAAACGAATGTTGGCACTGCTAGTGATGTAAAAGTGTTTAGTACTATTGTATAATACGCGGTATTATACGTAAAATACCGTATTGTCCAAAACGTAGTAAAATACAAGGTATTTTATTATAAAATGTTTTTCTATTGTGATGGCGCGCGAATCAGTAATCTGCAATTTTATTGATATTTCGCGGGAATTACTTGAAGAATTTATAACTGCAAAAATATATACTACTGGTTCTTGAATATATGAACGACACAGAAGAAATTAATGAGTTATTGCCCCTTGTTACTAACAGTTAGAAAAGCATTGTTAGTGATTCGCAAATTTCTATGGCAACAAAATTGTTGTAATATCAACAGAACATAAATTTCAAACATCGAATGCTGCTTCATTACTGTTCACCGTTATAGGGAATTTTTTTATGCTGCACTCATTATGAGCTATGGACTGTCATTCAATTTTACATCTTTGAGTAGTCCTCTTTCTATACATTCAAATTGATTAACTAAAACACCTAAATCTCACAACTCACATTTTGAAACCGATGGCAGCTATATTGATTGTTTAACTTAGTGGCAAAGAGTTTGTGGCTCTTCGGAATGTTGCATCGTTTCGCATATTCCACTGTAACAGAAAAATCTTTTTCAATCTGCAGCCTAACTCATACTGCAAGAAGTATTTGTCTTACAAGTCAAAGAGGCGTAATCTTGTTTATGTGAAAAATCATAATTTAAATCTTCAACAGTTTACCGATGGGAAATGATTAAGTCTTCAATTTAAATAAAAACATAAATACAATAACTCGGCGCGAATGAAAGTGATTAATATCGAAACCAAGCAGAATCACATGAATAAATAGATCTTATTAGCATTGGTTTAAGAAATATAAATATAGATAACGATAAGAAATTCAAATGTCGGGGCAGTTATTTAGAAGGAAATGAATTAGTTGTGATTGAAAATGGTGATGGAAGTAATTTTTTGTTGTTATATCACTAACGCTGTATGTCGGCTATTGCACTTTTGTACAGAATATACGGTATTTTATTTTGTATTATACAATGTATAATACGCTGTATTATACAAAAAAAATAAAATACCGTATTTTTACATCTCTAGGCACTGCGAACCTCCGCAATAGTACTTCAAGCTGAAACCTATCCCATTAACAACTGTGCTATACTGTACGCTGAGAGGAAAAACAGCAACACAGACATATACATTATCTCTGACAGTTGAAATTCGATGAGCTTCATTTCAAAGTTAGTATGGGAATGCTACCAAAATCCACGAAAATCGCAAAAACCAACCGTGTCATACTTGTGTGGGTACCTACAGAGATACACGGTCAATTTTTTCAACATTCTCAAAATATTCCAAAAATTAGAATAAAATCAAAAATTTAAACTTTTTCTAAATTCTAATAATATTCCAAAAATTCTTTAACATTCAAACTTTTTCCGAAATTCTAAAAATATTGCAAAAATTATAACAATATCAAAAATTGAAAGTTTTTTCCAAAATTATAAAAATTATAATGAAATCAAAAATTTAAAATTTTTCAAAATTCTAAAAATATTCCAAAAATTCTTACAAAATCAAAAATTGAAACTTTTCCAAAAACATTTCAAAAACTATAACAAATGTCCATGTCCAATTTCATTTTCAATTACATTTTCAGCAAACTACTCAAAAACCTTCCATTTAGCGATTCGAGAAAATATTAGAAAATCACAAATTCATATTTCTTTCAAAATTCCAAAAACATTGTAAAAATTATAATGAAATCAAACTTTTTCCAAAATTCTAAAAATATTCCAAAAATTATTACAAAATCAAAAATTGAAATTTTTTTCAAAATTCCAAAAATTATAATAAAATCAAAAATTTAAAATTTTTCAACATTCTAAAAATTTTCCAAAAATTCTTACAAAATCAAAAATTAAAACTTTTTCCAAAATTCTAAAAATATTGCAAAAATTATTAAAAAATCAAAAATACAAACTTTTTTCAAAATTCCAAAAATATTTCAAAAACTATAACAAATTAAAAAATTTCCATGTCCAATTTCATTTTCAATTACATTTACGTCATAAAAACAGCTACATTTTTTTTTCGAAAAAATTTGGCTAAAAAAATTAATGGAATCATTTTTTGATACACTTGACATTATTTTTTTGACAATCTTATAATGCCATAATATAATGCCATTCTCTATATTAATAATAAATTTTTATGTCATACAAATTATTAATTTTATTTTTTTCCAAAAAATGGTTAAAAAATTTGGTAAAAAATGGGTAAAAAATTAAATAAATTAAATAAATAAATAAAATTAAATAAAAATCTTTCTTTTGACACACTTGACAACATTTTTTTGACAAACTTATAATGCAATAATCTAGAGTTTGGTCTCACATACGAATCCCGACCATCAAGATTTCTCCAAATTCAATGTTCCTACTCGTAATCACTTAAAATGAAAGTTTTTTAAGCAAAAAATATGCAAATTTCCTTGTTTTGACACACTTGACGATTTTTTTGGCACACTTCCGGTACAGTTATCAAACACATCGTCCTTTCGGCTCTTCCTATTTAAAAAAAAAAAAAATTTTGAAATCCGTCCAGCGGTTTTCTAGATTTCGTAGGTTGTGGTGGCCGGCAGACAGACATACGAACACATCGTCCTTTCGGCTCTTCCTATTGAGTAAACCTATTGGTGAACACGTAAAATCAGCAAGGTCTGGAAATGAGGTTTTAATTTTGTATATTTAGGTATTGGAATTCGTTGACATCAATAAAAAAAAAATTTCTGCGTTTTTAGTTTTTTTTTTAAACCCTGTCTTAAGATACAGGGTGTTCAAAAATCAAGAAATTGCTCGACCCTGGTGTGTTGAAATGGCTCTACAGTTAAAACTACTGGACTCGATCGATTAGCTTATCGATGGAATCGATTAGCTTATCGATTCCGGAACATTTTTTACAATTCAATAAATGGCAATCGGATGTTGGTGTTTCACATAAAACAAAGGTGATGCAGTCTTGATATGTTTTAATCTTTTCTTTCGTAATCTCCGTAAAGTTTACGTTGTTGATCATTAATTTTATATTTTGATGAATAGTGCATACACACAGAATGTGTTCCGCTGCCACCAAGTTGTATACAATATTTAGGCCTTAACATTGCAAATTTAGTAAGTCCGATTTCATTAGTATTTAAATTTCCATTTTGTAGCTTCTGCTTAAATGCTACGTAAGTCTCTTTAACTGTGGAAAGAAGAAATTGATTTTGATGTTCTTTCTTCTCTCCATCAACTCGAAAAGTTTTAACATCATTTTTATTGGGCATAGGTCTGGAGATTTCTGGGTCATCGTAAAAATCTTTCACTAACTTTACAATATCTGGATTTAATGAACGACCTCTTTTTTTATCCGGTAATGAAATGGCACCTTTTTTTGATAGTAGAAGTTTTGATTGGTCAACCATATATCTGTTACAATCGAATTCTTGCATTATTTGACGTGGTAGCGTAGAAAACGGTAAAGTTGTTAACACTTGCATTTTTTGTCTCGGTTTTCAAGTTCTTGAAACTTGGACTTGAGTTGTTTCATGATTTCATTTTCATTTCATTTTCATATCATGTTGTGTAAGCGTTTTGCTAATGGTTTGCACTGCCAAATCAATTTTTGTTTGTTCTGATTTTCGATCTAAACGACTTAAATAAACTGGGTTATTAGATATTGTGTTGATCACTTCAACCATTCTTTTCTTCTTAATTACTGTCTCTCCGCTACTTGAAGGTGAAGATGATTCGCTTAATTGTGACGATTCTGTCATCTGGAGATTAGGTGATATGATACTTGGATTTGATGTTGATGGCTTTGGTGGTGACAATAAATTTGATGGTACACTATTTTCGCTTGTTGATTCAACATATTCATTACCACTTTTGAAATTCATATTTCTATTCACTTTGATAGAGCAGGAGGTACATATTTTAATATTTGTTAACTCATTCTCACTTGTATTGATTAATGGTTTTAAAATTTCTAACTGAAGTCGTTTCACATTTAGTAATTCTTTTGAACATTTTACGTTTGGGAATGGTTTAACACAGTGTATGGTTTTAAATCGATTTTCCATTTTTAAATTTGCTTGTAAAAGATAACTTGGTATTGCTTTGAATTATTAAAACACTGTGAAAACTTTGAATTATTAAAATAATATTTTTGTTAAGATTGAATTTTAACTAAATTAGAATCTCTAAAATACTTCCTTTTATACTTTTTAAATGATTTGCTTCAATAAAATCTAAGTTAAGAGAGGTTCTGATATAGTTAAGAAAAGTAAGATTCTTGTTCAATTTATAGGACGTACATTGACCGCCCATTTCAAAAAAAACACCATTTTATTAAATTACTGAAAAAAACCTAAAATAAAATCCTCAACCATTAAACGCCTTATAACCTTTTTACCTGTAATGAACATAAACAGTAAAATAATTAAAAAAACAAAACCAATACTTACTTTGACAACAAAGACAAATAAAAAGGTACGATGGTCAGTTTTCAAGACGCAAGTCGTCCTTTAACCGTTTTTAAATTTTGAAGCAGATTACAAGAATATTAATAAAAAAAAACCAAAAATGTTGCCCTTCTGAATTTTTTATAAAATTCTAGTAACATATGTACCTTTCACATATTAAAAAATCAAAAATTTAAAAATACGCACTTCTAGAAAATCGAATTTAAATTTTTTACCGTTATTTTTCTAAAAGAAAATATTCAAGGTCATATAATCAAGGTCATATATTTTGATTAGCTCAATACCTACATTTTGAGCTATATAACATTAAAATCAGTTCAGTAGTTTTGACTGTAGAGCCATTTCAATACACCAGGGTCGAGCAATTTCTTGATTTTTAAGACAGGGTTAAAAAAAAAACTAAAAACGCAGAAAAATTTTTTTTATTGATGTCAACGAATTCCAATACCTAAATATACAAAATTAAAACCTCATTTCCAAAATTGCATGTTTTTTTGCTGATTTCACGTGTTTTTCACCATTATTAGAAACAAAAATTTTTGAAATCCGTACAGCGGCTTTCTAGATTTCGTAGGTTGTGACAGCCGGCAGACAGACATACATTTTTTTTTGCTTTTTTAGAATCAGTAGGTCCTAAAACGTCGAGAAATGCCAAAAAAGTGAGGGTAAGAATTTCACTTTTAGCTCATGAATGTAATACTTGTGTCTTTCAGACCGAAGTAATATGAAATATTGTATAGGATGAATTGAGGTTGAGAATACAATTTTATTTTGTATTCAGTTGCGATTATATAGAATCATAACAATATTATTAGCCTGAAATTCACAAAGATGGAAAATGATAAAAAAATACAGCTCTAGGCTTAACTTTTGTTGAAGCACTTCAAGGTGGTCAAGTTTGACAGACTTTCGTTTGACAGACTTTCCGATTGGAAAATCGGAGTATTGTTGGTTGGTTTGATCTGGGTGAGAATTAAAGCCGGGACCTCCAAGTTCAAATCCACTTGCCTTATCAGTCGGCAAATGAACAAACTGATTACATTGCTGGTGAGAAATACGAGGATTGGATACATGTTGAAAAAAAAGTAAATCTGAAAAGCAAACTATTACAAAAATCGCTTATAAAATTACCTTCCTGACAAAGGTTTAGAAAAAAAATCTAGGCTAAATCTGGACTGTGGCGACCCACATTACCACGTGAAAGAGTAAAGCCATAGAGTTGCTAAAAAATGTAGTTTTTGTTATAAATGAACTTAAGAAACATTTGTCTACGTATCTCTTCATCAGGGATGCCACCTATACTCTCGATAATAAAACGGAAATATAACGACCAACCAGTGCGATGGCTCATAACTTACATAATAAATTTTTAGAGTACCTCCAATCAGTTGCTCTACGGGAAAATGGGAACTGGATTATTACGTATGATGTGAATAAACCGCATTCCATGTCTTTGTACTGTCCTGTGAGTATTCCCGTAACGATCTTATATCTTCTTTAACCGGAATGAACCTTTAACAGCATATAAATTTAGTGGGAAAGAAGTATTCTGTCTTTATGGCACGTAGAATCTTTACAGTTTGGTTGTTTGCATTACCATACCAACGAGCAAAACGGGGAAAAGAATGTATGTTAGAAACATGATGCGTCTCTAATTGCATCTGACCACCGTTGCTTAAAATATTGAGACAAAACAACGAGGTCAACAATAGTGCAATGGAAAATAAACTTTAATATCAAATTTCAACCATATACAGTTTATTTGAATTGTTTCCGGATCATTTTAACCATACCAAAGTTGTGTTTTTGAGGATATTGTTTATCGGCTACACTAAATGCATATTTTTGGGTCCCTCAAAATAGGGTGAACTGAAAATCTTTATTCCTTAATGTTAACACATTCAATATGAAAATTACTATAATTTTGCTTATCGTGAATGAACAGTTCTCGTACTAACGTCGAGTGATGCAAGCTCATACACAAAAAACGTTTTAATATCTAGTAGAAAATGCAGTTTTAGGGTTCGTTTTATTGGTGAGAGTAAAACGTGTTTTTCACATTATATCGATTATCTCGTAAACCATAAATCCTATGGACCTAAAATTTGATATGTGTGTAAAACTAACCTATCACACAAGATGACGTAACATTTTTGGTGTCATTTCGATCAATTACAATTTAGAAGTTGACATCGTTGACATTTACATTTGATGAAAACATTTATTTTATATGTGTCTATATGGTCTGGCAATATAAAGACTTTACAACACAACTTTATATGTCAATTATTATTGATATTGTGTATTGTCCGAGTTTTTGCTCGGACAATATTTTTTTTAAAAATTTTGAAAACAAAAGTTACGAAATTCCAAATCTAATTCTGCCTTTACATATAGAAATATAACAGATATTAGATAATAAACCAACTCGCATGTTTATTTGCATTGGTGAGTACTGATTACGCTCATTATCCTTGGAAATTCACTTTTGTTTTTAATTGAAAAACATTTTTCCGGTTTTTGGTTAATCGACAGCTTTTCAACCCTGGAATTATAAACAGCGTTTATTTATTAAAATCGCACGTTTGTATGAAATTGTTGTTTAATAAATTAAATAGCAAAACTATTACTCATTAACAAATTAATAAATTAAATTTTGTAAACAACCCTAAGTCGTTTAATTGCCGATGCATTAATGACCTAACTACGTTTTATTTGTTTTGCTCAACTGAGATCGTCAGATGTATGCATGCTCTCGATCATTAATAAAACAATTAAATATTTTAAATTTAAAATTATTAATAAATCTATGTTATGTAAAAGAATAAAAAAACACCTAATCACATTTGATGATTATTAAATTAAAAACGATCATTATAATATAACTTAAAACTCAGTTATCGTTAAATGGTAATTCTATAATAAAAATTTATTTTTCAGATTTGTTTTTGGATTGGCATCCAAAAACCCCGAATTGCTTTTCGATACACTTCAATGGGTTGAGAAGAGAACTTTCAGTTTCCTGAGCCCAGGAGATAGGTAAGCTAATTTTTTTATTAACTTTTTCTCTTGATTTCAATGCTTGTTTGTAAAAAAATGCTATTCTTGTATAAGAAGAGATTATAAAAGAAAATCAATTTTATTTAATTACCAATTTTGGTTGATGGTTTGTTATTTTATTCAGAATTAATTAATTTGTGATAAAACTTTAACAATTAAAAAGTCGAGGCCACACGTTTGTGTAAAATAATGTTTTGATTGGAATTTAAACACGATTTCTTAAGATGAAAGCCAATCCTAACCTAAACAAAAAACTTCATATATTTTTTTATAATACGGTGTACATTTCGTCTTCTTAGGACATCATCGGGACTTCTTTTAGTTTGCGCAACAAGTGTTTTTCATTATGATGTTCATAAAATTAGTGACCACAGCAGAAAGTATTAGTTTTATTAATTATGAAACTTTTGATAAGACCCAGAGTCCAGGCTTCATCTTTAACTTTAATTCCATATGTGCATGAGTAGTTCAGTTTTAGTTGATTTCTAGTCCTAGTTATTGACATACGAATAAACGCGACATATCACATACCACTCGAAATAGCTGTGAGAAATCATTATCCAAGGTGAGTTCTCAGAGGCGATAGCGGATAAACTCTATTCAGTCAACGATAGCACCCTTAATTTAAGTCACGGAGTATATGTTGGTGATACCGCATTATTGTTTACCACATTCGGTTAAACAGTGCGTTACATAATCGAAGAATATGTCTCTAGCTGAATTATTATTTTTTTTTTTTAAATAAAAAGTGTTGTGTTATAGGGTTTACAATATGTGTCACAACAACACATAAATACCTTTTAAGACGTAGGTCCACAATAACTTGCGTTCTAAGGTGTTGATGAACGCTTTATTTAAACCACTACGAAGTGAAACCACCTAAAACTATGGATTCCAACAAACTATTCCATTTATATGCAGTTCGGACAAAGAAAGTCTTTCTGCCAGTATGACAGTGCGGGATCTCGACCGTTTGACTGGTTGCGCTGGCCGATTGCGGAGTGAAACGGGGATAAGAATAAGTTTGAGGCATGATGCTGCTGATTTCATCTGAGGACTGTTGATGACGATATTTGTAAAAAACAACGAGGTCAGCAACAGTGCGATGATGTTGTAGGGAATCAAGTTATGATGTCAAATCTCGATCACCCACAATTCGTATAACCCGCTTTTTAACAGAGTCCAAAAGGGCCAAAATGGAAACAGAAGCACCACCCCAAACTTCACAACATTACTGCAGGGATGAATATAGGACTTTTAAACATGGAGCAATTGGTATGGGGTGAAAATTTGCTTGCATCTATTTAGGAAGCCGAGTTTTCTAGACGCGCTTTTTGCCATCGTCATTACATGATCGTTCCAGAGTAGGTCATTTGAAACTGTGACACCCAATAAGCGCATGTTTTTACATTCACCTAGTGGTTCATCACACATACTGAATAAAATATCTTTGGGAAACTCGGTCTTTGATCTGGAAACAATCAACATCATTGTTTTGGTAGAGTTGAAATTGGCCAGGCTTTGGTCACCCCAATCGGCGACTTTTTGTAGGCCTTTATTCACGTTTATGGCAGCGTCTCTCCGGGCGGGATTAATCAAAATAGGGTTGGGGACAATACTGAGCCTTGAGGTACACCAGCGTTATTTAGTTTAAACTCAGACGAGAACTCGTCTAAGGAGACCGAAATGTATCGGTTGGATAGAAAATTTTGAATCGATTAAGTTGACATGCCAGACTCGATCGAATGCCTTGGAGATATCTAAAGCGATAACTTATGTTTCACCACCTTTATTAAGTATGCTGTTCCAACAACGCGCTACATAGTTTAATAGATCGGTAGTTGGTCTTTTGTTGCGAAACCCGTATTGGCCATATAATGATCGTAGACTTCGGATAGGACCGATAGTAAAGCTATTGGCATATAATTTGAGATATCGGATTTTGGTCCCTTTTTGGGGTCGGGCTGGACATTAGCCAGCTTCCAGCACGAGGGAAATGTGCCAGATTTGTTGGAATGGCAGAATATCTTTTTCAAAGTTGGTGCAAGTCCTTTAGAAAAGGTTTTTAAAATAATGGGTGGAATTCCTGGAATGGGTTATCCATTCCTGAGGCCTTGTTGATGTTGAAGTGGAGTTCATTCATATTAACTCCTGAAGATTGGATTTGGGGTCTTTCTTTAGGAGTTACCAAAACAGTGGAGTTCAGAACAAAGCGTTCAGCGAACAAGTTAGCTTTTCTTGCGTGATCATTGACGATTAAATCACCATCAATAATAGCGGGAATAGAAGATTTTGTACCAGAATTTAAAGAATTAAGGGGGTATGGTTTAAAAATTTTTTGTTGTATTTTTTTTTTTATTTTTTTTCTGAATGAACAATATGTCGAGAATATTGTGTACAAATTTTAAGTCAATCCGAGTAAAAATAACAGGGCTACAGCGTTTCAAACGACCGGCCGTTATACCTGATTTTTATGCCTGTCTGTCTGTTTATACCTGTCTTTCAAAGAATGTAAACTGACCTTGTACATATTGTATATTTTCAGATACATCGGATATGAACTAGTTTACTGGCACACTTTCTGCTGAACGGTTGTTTATTGTAACAGAGCTAAAATTTTCTCGAAGTTATTCTCAAATTTTCGTTTTTGTTCGTTCGTTTATAGTTGTATTTTCACTCATTTAATGTTGTTTTGTAAGTTCGTGAACATTAGAACTCAAAATCTACTGAACCGATCCTTTTGAAAATTTGAACATTGCTTCTTCACATAAATCAACAGATAATCAGCAAGAGTTTTTTTTCATTTTTTTCTATTTTTTAATAACAAATTAACCGCGATTTTTTGAGCGTTTCAAAAATCTCGTTTTTCACTTCCAAGTGCTGCAAAAAATAGAAAAAAAACTCTTCCTGATTACCTCGAGAAATACATCACCTTTAAAATGCATATCAATTTTTGTGTTTCAAATGATCCGTTAACGAGTTATAATGTTCACCGCAAAACCACTTTTTTTCAAGGCGCCTCTGGAGATTCAACGTCACCGGCTTATTTATCAATATATTTAATTGAAAATTTTTTCTGACATACTTCAAAAGTTGTACAATAATATGTAATTAAATTTAATAAAATTATATTACTCATGTCGCCGCAAAAAAAATCACAAAAATATGCTTTTTTTCGTCTTTAAAACCATACCCCCCCCCCCCCCCCTTAATGGCACTGTAGAAACTCTTGTCAGAAATAGACATAGACGTAGGATTTGAAGCTTTCGCTCTGTCAATTTCAGACTTTTCGTTTGAGATAATCTGCAGCAAAATGTTTGAAATCATCGAATTTTCGATCTTCGATAATTTATCATAAAAATCTATAATTTGATATGTTGGACAGTTAAAAAAAGTATAAAATTTCAAATAAATTATTTTTTCGATTCGATGGTGAGGTGATGTGATGAGGCAGTGGGACGCAACATTTTGCTGCTGGTATATTGTGTGTACAGATATTATGTTGGCCCTTAGATATTAGGTTCGATTAGCGGGCGTTTTGTTATGAATCCATATATTAAATGATCTACGTTTGTTTCTAAGTGCCGCTTTGGCAGCTTTCGAATACAAGTATTTGGGTTTTACTATGGAAAGAGGGACAAATTTATTGGTAGCGAATTGGATGGTTTCTGTAAAGTTTTGAGCAGAAACATTTACATTGTCAGTGTAAAAAAATGGCGGTCGAAAGGGAAACCATGGAAAAATTTTTGAAGACCACTCTTATCCATTTTTGAGTAGTGAAATATTTTACGGGGTTCAAAATTCGGAAAGCGTGTATACGCTACACTCTCATAAATGAATGCTCATACGTCCTGATGGAGTTTGAAAGCTGATTCAAGCCTTTATTTGGAATGAAGCGATTCTATAGAGAGAACATTTTCAGAAACTTGTGTTTCTGTAAGGAATAGAATGTTTGATTTGTCGTGCTCAAGATGATGTTGCACGTGGTCATGGTTAGCGTTCAATCCGCAGATGTTTTGAACTTGTATTTTAAAATTTGTTTTTGATTCATATATGTGTTGTCCCAGCAAATATCGTGAACATGCCGCTTTATGAGCGGGTGGACTGCGCAAATTTCCTTTACCACTAGCAGACTTATATCCTTTTTGTTGTACTCCAATATATGTATCAAAAGATTTATTTTTTTTATGTTTTATTAAAGAATGGATAACTAAGCATAAAATCTTATCATACAATAAAATATGACATATGCCAATACTTCATGATAAGATGAAGAAATAATAGCAAAATAATAAGTGAAAAACAAATTGTGAGAAATTTGCAGAAAACAAAACAAAACTAATTACCAATAATAAAGCTGATGCAGCGCACCCCAGACGCACCGCTCACCACGTCAATCGAGGCACAAAGCCCACACATAATTATATGTTGGTCTGATTCCTCGGCAGAGCAACTGAACGGTACTACTACGGAACGCTGCCTAGCTAAGACTGGGAGTGCTGCCGTTGACGAATTAAAGTTCGTCCGCCAGCAACCCTAAGATATCATCTTGGCTAATGATATCTCCTGCCATTGCCAGTAGTATGTGATATCTCACGCTGACTCATATGTCAATGGCAAGGACTGAAGTACGTGGGGTAGTCAGACCCGTAGATCAACATTGATCATAATCGATCAAGATTGACCCCTCCTGCGGTTAATTGGCAACCATATTTTAGTGTTGTTCTTACAACACGAAATTATTTAAAAAATTGCAGTTTCCCGTTTATTTTACTTTTATTTCCTCAATATTATCATGAAATAAATATTGATGTTATATTTTATTCTTATTATGTGATAGGATTTTTTGTTTTATTATCCATTCTTAAAAAAAGACAAATAAACAAAAATGTTGCGTCCATCAACACCTCAGAACTCATGTTGTTGTGGAACCTTGGTCCTAAAAGATTTCTATGTATTGTTGTGACACATATTGTTTGTAATTTCAGCGATAACTCTTTCCCGCAATAGCTATTTTAGTTTTCCTTTTTCAACTTCTCTGTTGTTTTAGAACGTCATATTGAGTCTTCATTCGATTACGTGCAGCATTAGTTACATTTTAACTTCGGAGTGTGGGTCACGCTGTGTTAAGCTTAATTCATCAGTCCAATCTTTTTAATTGTACCGATTTAAAGACAAAAAAGTCCAGGGACAGGTATATTTAACCGCAGGAGGGGTCGATGTTGATCGATTATGATCAATGTTGATCTACGGGTCTGACTACCCTGCGTACTCCAGTCCCTGCCATTGACATATGAGTCAGCGTGAGATATCACATACCACTGGCAATGGCAGGAGATATCATTAGCCAAGATGATATCTTAGGGTGCTGGCGGACGAACTTTAATTAGTCAACGGCAGCACTCCCAGTCTTAGCTAGGCAGCGTTCCGTAGTAGTACCGTTCATTAGCTCTTCCGAGGAATCAGACCAACATATAATTATGTGTGGGCGTTATACGTGGTGGTCATAACGTCTTGATAATGATGGTTATACGCAGGACATCAAACTCGTTATATGTAAGCTTTTCTTGCAATTTCCCATAGATCCAATGGCGACTCAGGCCTAATTAATTGAAAATTGAGGTTTCTGCATTTCACTTAAATAACAGAGAAGTCAAACGTATAAGCTGAATATTAGGATTGATGGAATATTTTTGTATCATAATCCTAAATATTTAGGAATCAAGTTGGATAGGTCATTAACATACAAACAACATTTGGAAGGGAAAGCAATGAAAGTTCGGTCAAGAAATAATTTGATACAAAATTTAGCTGGAACTTCATGGGGTGCAAATGCAAAGTATTTGAGACAATCAGCCCTTTCGATAGTGTATCCTGCAGCAGAATATTGTTCGCCATCTTGGGTTGGAATCTCACATTGTAATAAAATTGATGTCCAGCTCAATAACACTCTTCGCATTATAAGTGGAGCTCTCAAGTCGTCTCGTCTGCAATGGTTGAATGTACTTTGCAATATTACTCCCTCAAATTTACGAAGAAATAAGTCCTTTTTCACTACAATTGAAAAATGTAAATTTAATCAAAATTCTCTTTTATATGATAAAATACAAGTTGTACCTCATAAAAGACTATTATCGCGAAAACCGAACCGAAGACTATTATCGCGAAAGATTTTGTACCAGAATTTAAAGAATTAAGGGGGTATGGTTTAAAAATTTTTTGTTGTATTTTTTTTTTTATTTTTTTTCTGAATGAACAATATGTCGAGAATATTGTGTACAAATTTTAAGTCAATCCGAGTAAAAATAACAGGGCTACAGCGTTTCAAACGACCGGCCGTTATACCTGATTTTTATGCCTGTCTGTCTGTTTATACCTGTCTTTCAAAGAATGTAAACTGACCTTGTACATATTGTATATTTTCAGATACATCGGATATGAACTAGTTTACTGGCACACTTTCTGCTGAACGGTTGTTTATTGTAACAGAGCTAAAATTTTCTCGAAGTTATTCTCAAATTTTCGTTTTTGTTCGTTCGTTTATAGTTGTATTTTCACTCATTTAATGTTGTTTTGTAAGTTCGTGAACATTAGAACTCAAAATCTACTGAACCGATCCTTTTGAAAATTTGAACATTGCTTCTTCACATAAATCAACAGATAATCAGCAAGAGTTTTTTTTCATTTTTTTCTATTTTTTAATAACAAATTAACCGCGATTTTTTGAGCGTTTCAAAAATCTCGTTTTTCACTTCCAAGTGCTGCAAAAAATAGAAAAAAAACTCTTCCTGATTACCTCGAGAAATACATCACCTTTAAAATGCATATCAATTTTTGTGTTTCAAATGATCCGTTAACGAGTTATAATGTTCACCGCAAAACCACTTTTTTTCAAGGCGCCTCTGGAGATTCAACGTCACCGGCTTATTTATCAATATATTTAATTGAAAATTTTTTCTGACATACTTCAAAAGTTGTACAATAATATGTAATTAAATTTAATAAAATTATATTACTCATGTCGCCGCAAAAAAAATCACAAAAATATGCTTTTTTTCGTCTTTAAAACCATACCCCCCCCCCCCCCCCCCCCCCTTAATGGCACTGTAGAAACTCTTGTCAGAAATAGACATAGACGTAGGATTTGAAGCTTTCGCTCTGTCAATTTCAGACTTTTCGTTTGAGATAATCTGCAGCAAAATGTTTGAAATCATCGAATTTTCGATCTTCGATAATTTATCATAAAAATCTATAATTTGATATGTTGGACAGTTAAAAAAAGTATAAAATTTCAAATAAATTATTTTTTCGATTCGATGGTGAGGTGATGTGATGAGGCAGTGGGACGCAACATTTTGCTGCTGGTATATTGTGTGTACAGATATTATGTTGGCCCTTAGATATTAGGTTCGATTAGCGGGCGTTTTGTTATGAATCCATATATTAAATGATCTACGTTTGTTTCTAAGTGCCGCTTTGGCAGCTTTCGAATACAAGTATTTGGGTTTTACTATGGAAAGAGGGACAAATTTATTGGTAGCGAATTGGATGGTTTCTGTAAAGTTTTGAGCAGAAACATTTACATTGTCAGTGTAAAAAAATGGCGGTCGAAAGGGAAACCATGGAAAAATTTTTGAAGACCACTCTTATCCATTTTTGAGTAGTGAAATATTTTACGGGGTTCAAAATTCGGAAAGCGTGTATACGCTACACTCTCATAAATGAATGCTCATACGTCCTGATGGAGTTTGAAAGCTGATTCAAGCCTTTATTTGGAATGAAGCGATTCTATAGAGAGAACATTTTCAGAAACTTGTGTTTCTGTAAGGAATAGAATGTTTGATTTGTCGTGCTCAAGATGATGTTGCACGTGGTCATGGTTAGCGTTCAATCCGCAGATGTTTTGAACTTGTATTTTAAAATTTGTTTTTGATTCATATATGTGTTGTCCCAGCAAATATCGTGAACATGCCGCTTTATGAGCGGGTGGACTGCGCAAATTTCCTTTACCACTAGCAGACTTATATCCTTTTTGTTGTACTCCAATATATGTATCAAAAGATTTATTTTTTTTATGTTTTATTAAAGAATGGATAACTAAGCATAAAATCTTATCATACAATAAAATATGACATATGCCAATACTTCATGATAAGATGAAGAAATAATAGCAAAATAATAAGTGAAAAACAAATTGTGAGAAATTTGCAGAAAACAAAACAAAACTAATTACCAATAATAAAGCTGATGCAGCGCACCCCAGACGCACCGCTCACCACGTCAATCGAGGCACAAAGCCCACACATAATTATATGTTGGTCTGATTCCTCGGCAGAGCAACTGAACGGTACTACTACGGAACGCTGCCTAGCTAAGACTGGGAGTGCTGCCGTTGACGAATTAAAGTTCGTCCGCCAGCAACCCTAAGATATCATCTTGGCTAATGATATCTCCTGCCATTGCCAGTAGTATGTGATATCTCACGCTGACTCATATGTCAATGGCAAGGACTGAAGTACGTGGGGTAGTCAGACCCGTAGATCAACATTGATCATAATCGATCAAGATTGACCCCTCCTGCGGTTAATTGGCAACCATATTTTAGTGTTGTTCTTACAACACGAAATTATTTAAAAAATTGCAGTTTCCCGTTTATTTTACTTTTATTTCCTCAATATTATCATGAAATAAATATTGATGTTATATTTTATTCTTATTATGTGATAGGATTTTTTGTTTTATTATCCATTCTTAAAAAAAGACAAATAAACAAAAATGTTGCGTCCATCAACACCTCAGAACTCATGTTGTTGTGGAACCTTGGTCCTAAAAGATTTCTATGTATTGTTGTGACACATATTGTTTGTAATTTCAGCGATAACTCTTTCCCGCAATAGCTATTTTAGTTTTCCTTTTTCAACTTCTCTGTTGTTTTAGAACGTCATATTGAGTCTTCATTCGATTACGTGCAGCATTAGTTACATTTTAACTTCGGAGTGTGGGTCACGCTGTGTTAAGCTTAATTCATCAGTCCAATCTTTTTAATTGTACCGATTTAAAGACAAAAAAGTCCAGGGACAGGTATATTTAACCGCAGGAGGGGTCGATGTTGATCGATTATGATCAATGTTGATCTACGGGTCTGACTACCCTGCGTACTCCAGTCCCTGCCATTGACATATGAGTCAGCGTGAGATATCACATACCACTGGCAATGGCAGGAGATATCATTAGCCAAGATGATATCTTAGGGTGCTGGCGGACGAACTTTAATTAGTCAACGGCAGCACTCCCAGTCTTAGCTAGGCAGCGTTCCGTAGTAGTACCGTTCATTAGCTCTTCCGAGGAATCAGACCAACATATAATTATGTGTGGGCGTTATACGTGGTGGTCATAACGTCTTGATAATGATGGTTATACGCAGGACATCAAACTCGTTATATGTAAGCTTTTCTTGCAATTTCCCATAGATCCAATGGCGACTCAGGCCTAATTAATTGAAAATTGAGGTTTCTGCATTTCACTTAAATAACAGAGAAGTCAAACGTATAAGCTGAATATTAGGATTGATGGAATATTTTTGTATCATAATCCTAAATATTTAGGAATCAAGTTGGATAGGTCATTAACATACAAACAACATTTGGAAGAGAAAGCAATGAAAGTTCGGTCAAGAAATAATTTGATACAAAATTTAGCTGGAACTTCATGGGGTGCAAATGCAAAGTATTTGAGACAATCAGCCCTTTCGATAGTGTATCCTGCAGCAGAATATTGTTCGCCATCTTGGGTTGGAATCTCACATTGTAATAAAATTGATGTCCAGCTCAATAACACTCTTCGCATTATAAGTGGAGCTCTCAAGTCGTCTCGTCTGCAATGGTTGAATGTACTTTGCAATATTACTCCCTCAAATTTACGAAGAAATAAGTCCTTTTTCACTACAATTGAAAAATGTAAATTTAATCAAAATTCTCTTTTATATGATAAAATACAAGTTGTACCTCATAAAAGACTATTATCGCGAAAACCATATTGGCTCTTACTTGAAAAAGGAAGTTATGATTTAAATTAGAGTGGCAAAATCAATGGAACCATGCTAGGGTTCACAACTATAAACTAGTTAAGGATGTAACTGTTAAATGTTCTGGCTTTGACTTTAAAAGAAAATATTTGTGATATTTAAAATTAAATATCTCAAGCCCACAAATTAACGCCTCTTTGTAAACTTGAAATATTTTAGAGTAAAAATAAAACTATTTAAAAAAAAATTAAATTCCAATTGATATTTGACCCTAGCGCCATCTTTAAAAAAGTCTTTTTAATATTTTAATTTTAAACTTAATTACAAAAACAATTAATTAGTTTTTTTCAAACGATTAACTAACTAATCCTATCAAACAAAAACAAGTAAAGTAAATAAACAATTGCAAAAACAAGTAATTGCGTAAACAAGTAATTGCAAATGAAATTGGACATGGAAATTTTTGAATTTGTTATAGTTTTGAAATATTTTTGGATTTTTGAAAAAAATTTGTATTTTTGATTTTGTAACAATTTTTGCAATATTTTTAGAATTTTGGAAAAAGTTTTAATTTTTGATTTTGTAAGAATTTTTGGATTATTTTTAGAATTTTGAAAAATTTTTAATTTTTGATTTTATTATAATTTTTGGAATTTTGAAAAAAGTTTCAATTTTTAATTTTGTAATGATTTTTGCAATATTTTTAGAATTTTGGAAAAGTTTGAATTTTTAAGAATTTTTGGAATATTATTGGAATTTAGAAAAAGTTTAAATATTTGACTTTATTCTAATTTTTGGAATATTTTTGGAATTTTGAAAAAAGTTTGATTTTATTTAATTTTTACAATATTTTTGGAATTTTGAAAGAAATATGAATTTGTGATTTTGTAATATTTTCTCGAAACGCTAAATCGAGAGGTTTTTGAGTAGTTTGCTGAGTGTATCATCTTTTCACGTGTTAATTTATGATCTGTTATAATTTTCCGGCATCGTATTGATGTTTCGTGTTAGTGTTGTAATAAATTTCTAAACAGAGATAAAAAAATACATGTACTATAACAAAGAGTTATATTTGATATACATCGCTGCTCAAAACTAAAAACCATGTCCTCATAATTTTTTTGCCGAAAACTATATCAAAATCCTTTACCCAGACCGAAGTCTTGATATCTCAGAGCTGTGAGATTTCAGTCCCTCCATATTTTTTGGCTTGAATTTCAATCAAATTTAAATGCAACCAAATAGATAAAAAAAATAATGTAATTTTACTTGAGTAGAGAGGAAAGAAAACCCCAAATTGAATTCAAAATAAAAACAAAATCTAAATTGACAAACCAACAGCTCGAAAACTTGAAACTAAGTCTCAGTCCCAGCTGGCAAATCGACAATTCAAATTCTGAAATCCCAATTATAATCTGAAATTGCAATTGAATTTTTAAGAGAAATACATCAAAATGTGATGTACCCTAGTACCCAAAATGTGATGCACACTAGTTGTGATAAAAACTTTAGTAAATAGGGGTAAGCACAATAGACCTTCAGGTCGCAGTGTTCCTTGAACTGCAAGTCTCAAGGCCCTCCAATAAAAAACAAAAAATATTCTTTATAAACTTAGTATTAATGCATTATTGTTATTTCGCTATTTTTAAACCGAAAAAAGTTTACTACACAACTAGACAAAATATTTTTAAAAAAACGATTAATAATACATATTTCAAAAAAAATATAATTTAACAACAAAATATTTCAACGAATAAAATTGGTTTGAATTTTGTGTAAAATTTAAAATATTTGGTTAGGTCGCAAAGAAAATTTCAAAAGCCCGCTGGCGGCCTTAAAGCCGCAGGTTCCTCACCACTGTAGTAGTTAAACGTGTTTAAAATCCCGAGTCGAAATTTAACTACTCCTTAAAACAGCGGTGCCCAAACTGCGGCCATCTGGCCGCATGCGGCCAGTTTTATGATTTGGTGCGGCCAGTAAAAATATTATAAAAATAGCAAATACCACAATAATAATAAGTTCCGTTTAAAAAAGTACAATATTTTGGTACGTACTAAATTCAAACTTAAATATTCCTAACAAATTCCTATAGAAATAGACTAACTGACATTAATTTGAAAAACGAACTAAGAATTAGTAATACTACACAAGCATTTAATGTTCGCGACTTAACTTGAATAAAAAATCTTAACATAATTTATACTGTTTATTTATTTTTTTTTCCGTGCGGCCAGTGATTTTTGTTCTTGTAAATTTTTGGCCATCTCTTCCATGATTTCTGGGCACCCCTGCCTTAAAACCTACAGATTCTACTATTTAGAATTTAGAGTATTTAAGTATCACTTATTTTCAATACAAAAATAACATCTACATAACTCCTGCAAAAACTACTTATCGGAAAAAATCCCATTTAAGTTGTTAAATAGGCGTTAAAAATAAATTTTCTTTCGTTCTTTTCTGTAATAATAAAAAACGAAGAGAAACGAAATTTGTTTGATGATAATAAAAATAAACAAAAGAAAAGAAAGAACAAGAAATAAGAATAGAAAAATAAAAAGTAGTTTTATTCTCTTCCATTTAATTATATCAGCTTTATTTGTATGTTTTTTCGATAATAATAGTATGTATTATTGTATTGTTTTCTAACCTATAGCCTAATGAACTTAACCTATTGCCTAATGAAAATTTTATTCAATTGGTCAAATTGTTTTGATTTCATTAAAATTATTTTCAAATTATAATCACAATTGCTTTGATAAGTTTTGTTCAAAAATCAAATTTTAATTTAAACTCTCTTATTTCGTTTAGTTGAACTTGGTTGATTGTATGAGAAGGGCGTTTTTTATCATCAGGGTTTTTTTATTAAGAAATTTGATTTATCAATTAAAACAATAAAGATTTATTGTTTTAATTGAAGAAAATGTTTTTATTTTTTATAATACACAATTCTTTTTTATAATAAAATCTTTGTCAGAGAATAAAGTATTGTAATCGATTCGTGAATAATGAATTTTATTCTCTCGCAAATTAAAATTCTCGCTCGTGCCTCGCTCGAATTTTAAACTTTTGCTTGAGAATAAACTACTTCATTATTCACTCATTGATTAAACTACTATTATATATTCTAAATTTTGGTCTTTTAAATTGTATCATTAAAAAAATGGCGAAAAAATGGACGCATCCTTTACAAACAAAATCACACTCATGCATTTCCAATTTAGAACTTAAATATACGAGCGCTATCTTCATGTATAAAAATGTTTGTCGGGTTTGATGCGAAATAGATCGGAATCGTAAATAGTTTTTGAAGATTCAAATAGATTTTAATTTTGTACGTTGATAGAATTAAAAGGGTTTTTAAAGTTCTTAGGATATGATAAATACTTAGTAAGGTGTTGAGAAACAGGCTTATTTTGGTTTAAAGTAGTATTTTAAGAATAAGTAGTATGTAAATAGTTTTTTGAGATTCTAATTAGATGATAAATAGTATGTTTTTAGATATTGTAGGAGTTAATAAGTTTATCGAGAGTAAAAAGCTCTTATTTACAGGCAATAAAGGACGAAAAGAACTAAAATAGGTTCATTTGAGAATGTCTACTACTTAAATCGTAGTTAAAGTTCGACTCGGGTGGTTAAGAAATTGATGAAAGTACATTTGAAGTTTTTGAAGGAAAATTTGAATGAAATTTTTTATTACAACAAACATTTCTGTGTCCGAAATTATTAACTACTTTACGAATACGATCGTTGGTCGGTAATGGCATTATCTTAATTGTCAATAAATTTTGTTTATTTTAGTTACTGTTTATAGAGACGATTTGTATTTACACATTTGTTCTTTATTCTTTATTTTTTTTTCATTTTTAATATGAAATTTATGTACATAACAGGTCGTTCAATAAGTCCGTAGGATAAGTAAGAAAAAAACAACATTTTGACAAAACTCGATTTTTTTATTCAACATAATTGCCTTCGAGGGCGATACAACGAGTATAGCGATTTTCCAACTTTTCTATACCACTTTTATAGCACGATTTCTCTTTCTCGTCAAAATAGGCCTCAGTTTCAGCGATTACTTCATCATTGGACTTAAATTTCTTTCCAGCAAGCATTCTCTTGAGATCTGAAAACAGGAAAAAGTCGCTGGGGGCTAAATCTGGAGAATATGGTGGGTGGGTAAGCAATTCAAAGCCCAATTCATTGAATTTTGCCATCGTTTTCATCGATCTGTGACACGGTCATTATCTTGGTGAAACAACACTTTTTTCTTTTGCAAATGTGGCCGTTTCTTTGCGATTTCAGCCTTCAATCGATCCAAAAGTTCACAGTAATACTCGCTGTTGATGGTGGTTCCTTTTTGGAGATAGTCGATGAATGCTATTCCGTTCGTATCCCAAAATACAGACGCCATCACCTTACCGGCCGACTGTTGCGTCTTTGCTCGCTTTGGATTCGGTTCGTCGACTGCTGTCCACTCAGCTGACTGTCTTTTGGATTCTGGTGTGTAATTGTGAAGCCATGTCTCATCCATTGTCACATATCTACGATAGAATTCCCTTTTATTGCGGTTTAACAGTGCCAAAGACTCCTCCGAAGCATCGATTCGTTGTTGTTTTTGGTCGACTAGATGCTCACGCGGCACCCAATTTGCACAGAGCTTTCGCATACCCAAATGTTCATGTAAAATGGTAAAAACACTACCATCTGCTACCTTTACAATGTCAGCTATTTCGTGCACCTTCAATTTGCGATCGTTCATAACCAATTTGTGGATTTTTTTTATGTTTTCTGGAATAACAGCCTCATTTGGGCGTCCACTGCGCTCTGCATCTTTTGTGCTGGTACGACCACATTTAAATTCAGCCATCCACTTCTCTACCATTTGTCTCGATGGAGCAGAGTTTGGATAATGTTTATCAAGCCATTGTTTGGTTTCCACTGTATTTTTTTTCATCAAAAAGCAATGCTTTATTAAAATTCGAAAATCACTTTTTTCCATTTTTTTTCAAAAACAAAAGTTGCTTCACACAAAATGCTATAACTCACGAATAAATAGTCAGATTGCTGTCAAATTTATACACGTATCGTTTGAAGGTTAGTACTAAATAAAAATCATATGGAAAAAATTCTAGTAACGCCATCTATGTGTCATCCTACGGACTTATTGAATGACCTAGTACTACCATTTTTATCAGATTTACTCAAAAACTTTTATCTAGATTTCTTATTTAAAACCGTATGTGTAAAATTAGTTTTATATATATATATTTTTTGTCCTGTTTTCTTTCGGTTCATATTTTAATATTTCTTTTCTTTTCTTTTAATTTTTTTTTAAATGTTCATCAATGCCTTAATCAAATAATGTTATTATATTTTCCACATTGGCTGTTCACTCATAAAAAATAAAAAAGATTTAAAAGCTTGTAAGTATCAACCAAAAATTTAGTTATAAAACAAATGAAGGGTTACAGCAGGCATGTCAAACTCATTTCGGTATACGGGCCAAATTTTTCGAAAATTATTTTCCAAACCCATATGCGGGTCACATGTTCTTGGTTTTTTTAAAAGTTTTAAATTTGTTAAAGAAAACAAAACAAAAATGTTTATATAGAAATTTATTAGTACTTAAAAATATGTTTATTAATTCAGTTTTTTTGCTAAATCAAAATTTGGTATTAGTTTTTGGCTTAATGTAATTTTTAATGTCGATTGTAAATGTTGTTCAGTCAATCTGGCCCGCTTTGCAGTTTTATTCATCTGCATTTGTGAAAAAATGTGTTCACATGTCGTCACTGTTATGCCAGAGTCACGAATGTGCAAAATTGTAGTTTTGAGATAACTGCATTTTAAAGTTTGCAAACGCTACTAAAATTCAGTTTTTTTTGTTGTTTTTTATTATTCTAGTAAATTTTTTTATTCAATTTGCTGGAATAATAAAAAACAACAAAAAAAATGAATTTTAGTGGCGTTTGAAAACTTTAAAATGCAGTTATCTCAAAACTACAATTTTGCACATTCCTGACTCTGGCATAACAGTGACGATGTATAGTGCAAACATGGATAATATGCCTATAACATAATGTCAAGTTCTTTGGCAACGGTCTGCAGATAAGTAATCGTAAAACTCTGGAATACCAATTTCTTATATTTTTGGATTAATAGCGTGTCGCATGGTAGTTCTATAAACACTCCGAACAGAAATTTGTTAGGGTTCAAATATGACCCTGATAAGGTTTGCCCTAGTTTGATAGGGTCCTGATCATGAGTGTAACGCTTTTTCCCAATCAGACTCTGATTGATATAGTCGGATCAGGGCCTGATCAAGCTCGCCATATAAAACTAATAGGCCTGATCAGATTGCCAAACCAGGAGTGAAATATGAAAAACCACATCAGGAACGGATATCATAAAATAAGGTTAACCTTAAAAGGGCTTTTTAATTCAGGCCCGGAACAAGCCCACATGAGATTGCCGTAATAGGGCTTACCATTTCTGGCACTGATCACACCCTTAATGTACTTTCCCTAACTGATTTCTACAGGCTTTCCCTAACTGATTTCTGCTCGGGCCCATTTCCCAATTTTCGTGAATATTTTCAATGACAACAGACATCGAAGAGCAAAAAATATTGAAATGAGACTCACTACTTTGAAAATCTGAAAAACTCAATTCAAAATCGTCTGCCAACATTAGTGGTTTTTCATATTTTTCAAATTTTTACTCTGGATCTTTAAGCCAACGAGTTTTACAACTAGAACAATTACATAAATTTTCTCTTTTCAATTGTATTTTCCATAAGGATATCTTTTGTTTGAATGAATTTATTTGGTCATACAACGAGGTTATAACCATGTTTTTACACTGAACAATAATATTGAGTTGACTGAGATAGCCAGTAATGTCAACTGAGAAAGCCAAATCTTGTATCCAAACATCTTTTTTAGTTCAGAGTAGTCATAATATTCCCTGGGCCCTCACCGATTTCATTTAATGATTACCACATATTTTATACTTCGTGAGGCGCCTGTGCTTGATGAGTCCAAAAGCTTTTGTTCTGCTATTTTCCTCGATTCCGTCGCTTTTTCGTACGGCAAGCTCCGAAAAATGCCAATTGCCCGGGATCTTGTAAATTTGCTACCACTAATTTGTTTAAGAACACGAAAACCTTGTCCGACAAAAATGTGTCTGCTATTTTCGAGTCCGACAATTGACATTTTGGCATGTTTGGGTTGAGGAAAATGGGAGATACAAAAATTTTCAAACTCGTCAAGGACAGTCGCCTCACGAAGTACAAAATATGTGGTAATCATTAAATGAAATCGGCGAGGGCCCAGGGACTCTAATCTTTAATTTAGAAAAAAAATACGATTTCGTCCAACAGCTGTAAATATCTTAAAACTTATGATGTGAAGGGCAACGCACTTCGGTATAATATGGCAAATCTTCGTAATCACACTCTACATCTTTAAGCAATGTCATTAATGCTCAATGGTTTAATCCACGTGCTCGAATAAGTTTAACGATGTTAGCAACTTTTTTAAATACATTTTCAATTTTAATTACTTTTGAACATAAGACCAGCAAGGTGGATAACGCAATGGAAGTTTTGAAAAGATCTATTATGTTGGGTTTAAACATAATCTTTTAGTCTGCCGACGATACCACGCATAAATGCTTTCAAAAAAGGGGTTTGTTGCCAAAAGGTGGAAGTTGCCAAATACATCGGGTTATATGCATTGGAAGATCATATTTTTTAATAGCAATTATAAGTACATTTTATATTATGAGATTATTTTTGATAAATTCATTTTCTTATGCATTTTTGAATTTTTAATTGAAACACTGTAGGTGCGGAAAAGTGTTGAGGGCCACAACAATTTATGCAGCGGGCCACAAGTGGTCCGCGGACTGCGAGTTTGACATCCCTGGGTTACAGGATAGTTCTCTACAATCCTTTACAAAAAATTATAAACAATACCCTTTTTATTATATGCTTTTTATAATATAGGTTAGACTGTTTCACAAATCCACTTTTTTTGAAATGTTCAGGTCCACATCAAAAATCTGAAAGTTTTCGATGAAAAAAAAATTTTCCGCCCGATCTGAGCTTTTTATCTCATTCCCAGACCGTGCGGTTTTGCAAAACGTCCTAAATTTTGGGCTATCAATGCAGGAAATTCAAATTGAGGCTGGATGCCGATACGACAACATAAAAACAAAAATACCGGGTTGCTATTCGATGGGAAATTTTCCATAAAATTTTAAAATAACCATGGTGCACACGTTTTCTGAAGCCTAACCATGAAAATTTGAAGCCGAAGTCAAAAAATATTGCAAATTTGCGCATTTTTCGAAAAGCGGTGTCATTATTTTAACTTTTTGTCATGCTAACCACCACATTTAACGATTTTATCTCATAAACAATTTTATTAACTTGCCAACAATAAAAATCTTAGGTCTTTTGGTGGTCTAGATCGCGAGATATCTCACTTTTAGTGAAGTCGTGTTTTCCAGAATTTAGGCTAAAAGGCAACTTCTTCATAATTTCACAAAATCTACTTAATAAAATATACAAAATTATCATTTTCATTTGAAAACTTTTTATTTTACTTTCGATAAATGATATTTTAATTATGGCAAGTCCCTTCAGTTCAAATACAATTTCTTTTAAAACGCCTGTACAGAATATTGTTTATTCTTTTGGGTTATTTTTGAGTTCTATGGAAAATTTCCCATCGAATAGCAACCCGGTATTTTTGTTTTTATGTTGTCGTATCGGCATCCAGTCTCAATTTGAATTTCCTGCATTAATAGCCCAAAATTCAGGACGTTTTGCAAAACCGCACGGTCTGGGAATGAGATAAAAAGCTCACATCAGGGGGAACATTTTTTTTCATCGAGAACTTTCAGATTTTTGATGTGGAGTTGAACATTTCAAAAAAAGTGGATTTGTGAAACAGTCTAATATAGGTGATGAAAAACGTGTTCTAGACAAAGTTGTGAAAACTTGACCATTTTTGATTTTCCTGAAACTTGGCATATAAGTAGTATGGACAAAATAAAAAATACTATGTACTTATTTTAAAATTTTTTTAAAGTGCATAGTTTGAGCATAGGGGGCACCCCAACATGCATGAAAAATGAAAATTCTGCCAATCTGATGTAACTTTGAAATTAAATTGCTCAAGAACGGCTATACCGATTTCATCAAACTTTTTTTTGTTTGATAGATTATTATAGTTAGTCCTTTGAAAAAAAATTTATATCATCAAAAAATTTTAACCACTGAAGTTCGAGAAAATAATGAACAATTAGAATTTTAATCGGACTAAAAATCTTTAAAATTAAATATCTCAAGAACACGAATTAACGCCTCTTTGTAAATCTGATATATTTTAAAGTAAGGTTAGAGCTATATGTATTTAAAAAAAAAAAAAGTTAAAATTTAATTGATTTTAAAATTTTTTGTTAATGGAAGTTGTTTGAAAAAATGTACTAAAAATCTTTAAAATTAAATATCTCAAGAACAAAAATTAACGCCTCTGAGTTAATTTGATATATTTTAGAGTAAGAATAGAACTATTTTCAGAAAAAAAAATTAATTAAATTCCAATTGATCTTTGACCCTAGCGCCATCTTCAAAAAAGTTTTTTTAATATTTTTATTTAAAAATTAATTATAAAAACAATTAATTAATTTTTTTTTCAAAGGACTAACTAATCATCTATCAAACAAAAAAAAGTTTGATGAAATCGGTATAGCCGTTCTTGAGCAATTTGATTTTAAAGTTACATCAGATTGGCAGAATTTTCATTTTTTATGCATGTAGGGGTGCCCCATATGCTCAAACTATGCACTTTAAAAAAATTTTAAAATAAGTAGTATTTTTTATTTTGTCCATACTACTTATTTGCCAAGTTTCAGGAAAATCAAAAATGGTCATGTTCAAATTTCGACTTTTTCACCTGCGTAGATCACGTTTTTCATCAGGTTTACGTGTTTCTTCCTTTAGTTAATATAAAGCTAGAAGGAAGCTTAAAATAAGGATGTTTTTATAGTTTACAATTATGTATATTTATCAAGTTCAGGTTCAAGTTCCCGTATATGAATCGTTTGTTTGTTTATTGGTGTTACTGGCTTTTAATGCACTTTTGTTGTAAACCAGTTATTAGAAAGCAAATTTTTGAACCAATATCTAACCTCTTTATTTTAGCTTAAAAATCATATTTATCATAATATGCTATCTAACATATTCAAAAATTGATCGTTGTTTACTTTTATCACATGTTTTAGTTGCACGTATTTTATATTATTTAAAAAAAAGATTATCTAGTTTAAGGCGCCAACTTAATTTTAACAATATACATATATTATATTTTGTTTTTAACGGTATCTGAGGCTTTATTATTTTGTTTTTATTGTTCATCCCAGTATTTTATTCTTGAAAGGATTTACTACTCACATTATTTACAAAAGATTATTTTAAGACCATTTAAATAAAAATTAGCTTATACTCAGATAATAATTAATTAAACAGTAAGAGTTTGTAACTCAACCCGTATGATTAAAATATAATTCTATTACTAAATTATTGTAAAGATTTTTTTTAAGTTTAATTCAAATTTATAAAGTATTTTTGTCTTCGATAAATCGACGCTTTACGATTAATGTTATTGATTTTATTTTTTTTTTCTAAAAACGTCGACGTCTCTCATACAATGTTTATTATTTTTGATTTTATTTATTTTCTTTATAATTTTTAATAAGTTTTTATTATTATTAAGAAAAAAAATGTTTCTTTTTATGATCAGAAAATTTCATAGACTTTCCCTAATATTTTCGATTACATATACAATAAATGTATTATTACAATAATAAAAAAAAAAACAAGTGTTTTATGATTAAAATAAAAATACTCAATTATTAATAGTTTTAGGTTTTATTCTTATACAAATCTGTAGTTGTTTTACTCTACTATATAAATTACATATTTTAATTTTATAAATATTGTTTTTGTTTTGATTTTCGACTAAAGAATTTTTAAATCGAATTCTTTGTTAACCACCGTTTAGTTTACTTAAAATATTGTGATGAAAATTAAAGTATTATATTTGATATTAATTTAATATATATTAATGTATTATTAATAGATATTTGTTCATTTGGATTTATTCCAAGGATCCGGTTGATTAAATAATACCACATTTTTAATTTATTTTAATTAAATCGTACGTTAGTATAACTAACAAACAAAAATTTGTGTAATCTACGTAGTATTCTAAGGTTTAAGTTATAATAAAATACAAGTTTTAATAGAAATCTAAAATGAAACCAAGGGAGATAGTTAAGTGTTATGTGTAATTAAGTGTTAGGACAAATTAAAAATTCGATAGCAGTTGGAAAATGATAACATTTCAAAAGACCATAAGGAGTGTTAACGATAACATTACCTAATTTAAACAACTCCAAAAGGAAAACTACGTATAATATTTTTGAAATTAAAAAGTTCGATTTTAGTTACTAATTTTAAGTTTATTTACTATCAGTATCAGTGGGTAAGTCAATGATCCAATATTATATTATAATGTTAAAACTTTTTGTTATTTGTTATTTTTCACAAATAAACAAGTGTTAGATCGTATAAACGATAAACATTGAAAGTATTAAAGCTCTCATCTAACCGTTTATTTTTATTTTTAAAGAATTTTTGTCGTTAAAAAGAACTCTTTCCGTCATAAACATGAATGCTCAAACTAATCTGTTTTAACATAACCAAAAAAACATTTCGATTAACAATTTAGTTAAACAAAAAGTAAATGAGTTTATAAACCTCAACCTTCTTCATGATATGTAAATTGTTTTTTTTGTTGGTCCAGTGATCATACAAATTGGAAATCCACAATTATCAAAATCTAATTTCTACATTGTTAATGATTATAGTGTTTTGTAAACTTATATGAAAAAACATATGTGCTGTCAATAAACTGTGTGAACTATTATGAATCACAAATAACTAATGGTATATATACGTATAATATACAATTCAAATAATTGCGTTATTGTCAATCGTGTGTTGGTTTAGTTAGGGCTTAATGATGACAATTAGAAAAGTAAAAGGCAAACAACAATTAAAAACACGAATTCAGTAAAATCGGTCTAGAAGTCGATTATTTTTATATTCTTATATTGGATGGAATATGTTGAAATGAACGTTGAAATAAGTTTTTCTGTTTTTTAATCTCGTTTTAAGATATGAAGTGATTGAAAAAAATTTAAAATTGCACAACAACACATACAAACTTTTCAAGTCCTAAGTCCAACAACAACATGCGTTCTAAAGTATTAATGGATGCATTTTATTTTATTTATGCGTGTTTGAGATTCCATACTTTAAAATAGGAAAAACCTCCCCATCCCCTTATGGTGAGATATCGGTGTTCGTCCGAAATTCTACATAATCGATTTTCTCACAAACTATAAATGCTATCCACTTCAAATTTTACACAGTTATAGAATGTGTTTGTCCACGCCTGCTACAAATTACAATTTTTATTTTTATCTATATTTTATAGATATAGATAAGGAGATAATAAAACAAACGATTTTTTAAAGAATCGAAATTTGAAATTCCCTCCCTTAAATTTGAACATTATACAACAAAACAAATTGAAAAATTTCACGGTTATAGGAAATGTTGGAAAGATTGAAGGAAACTTTTTGACCTTGACGATTCCAACGCAATTTTTGTTGTAATTTTCGACCGTATAATTTTTGATTTATTAACAAATTTCCGTTTTTCGAATTTAAAGATCAACAACCGGTCTATTGAATTATGTAGGCTTATGTTTAGCACAGAATCCCACCACCACTTGACTCAATAGCTTTGAATATCCCCAGATAGCATGTTGACCGTTTTCTTTAACTATACATTCAGAATTATTAATAAACAACCAGTTCTAAAGACACACATTCTTAATAATGTATAGTGGCCTCCGTCGGAAATCGAACCCGGCACACTTGAGCTACAAGGCTAGCGCTTTAGCAAATGAGCTAGAACGGAGACATATATACTTGCAAAAAGGTAGAGAAACGTACGTTATTTCATTAGAGACATCTTAAAAGCATTTTACCGAATCTAACATGCCAACCTAATCAACAAACTCGTTGCGTACGAGTTTTATCCCGCAGTCGTGAAGTTTCCAAATTTTCTGACTAACCGATACTTTTCGGTAGCTAAAGCGGGTGTACCTCAAGACTCAGTTTTGTTTTGACTCCACTCTATTTTTAATTTCGTCTATGTTCGTCTATCTTCAAAGGATAAAATGCATGAACGAATAAATCCCGCCCGGGGAGACGCTGCCATAAACGTAAACGAAAACCTAAAGAAGTTTGGGCAATTTTAATTCCACCAAAACACAGCTTTTGATTGTTTCCAGATCGAAGACCGAGTTCCAAATGATATTTCAATTAGTATGTGTGTAAGGATAATGGATATTATGTCTGTCGGAATACACACTCCGGTTTCAGACGGTCATTAAAGTTCCGACATAAGTTCAGGATTAGAGTTAGAGCATTATCCGTCTATATAGATAGACCGTAGAACCTTATGCAACTGGAGACGACAAGCTGGGATCATCACACATACCTATCGTGACTCACTTCATCACGCTCCCGATGAGGAAAGCACTAATTATTTCATTAGGAAAAAGTTGAAAGTTTTGGCCGTGGAATAAATGAAAATTTGCTAAATTTCTAACAAACTTCTAAATTTATAAATTCAATTTAATTAACAAAACAAAAGTATAATCTTTAAATAAAGTAGTAAATTAATCAAAATTATTTTTATTTTCTGATCACTAGAAATCTAATTTGTTTTAATTTTGAATTTAAAATTAAAAAGTCCAAGCGGCACGTATATCCGCTAGAAATAGGTAGATTTGTGTACAAATAGAATTGGATGTGTCAGATTAGTTTAAATAAAAAATTTAAGTAGAAACAGAATAATCCAAACAATTTATCAAACCAAACTAAATACATTAACGGAAACTACTTTATCAATGCGATTTTGGAACAGTTTTGTTTAATTTGATTAAAACTTCTTTTAATAAAGTATTAAATCCACCAACGAGCAAATAAACCTTCTCATAACGTCACACCTACAATACCACCACACTTAATTTATAATCAAAAATTATCAAACAACTTTTACACCTCAAATAATACAAATATGTATCAATTTAGGAAAACTTTTGTAAATGTTTAATCAATATGCATATATTTATTTCATCTAACGCACTTCCAAATATTCCAAATTTCCGAAGAAAATATTCCTTAATTTAAAACAATAATGACTCAGCTTTGTTTTAATTTGTTTTAAATTTTTGCGAAAAAAAAAACTCAAAAAAAGAAACAAAAGAAAATTTATTTAATATTTGTATGGGATATTTTTATATTTTTATGATTTGTTGTTGTAAATGTATGGCGTGAAAGTACCATGTATTAGATTAGTATAACGCTAATTCCATTGAAACCTCTTGGCTTAGAAAGATGAAACTCTGAGGTTATATTTGAAAAAATTATCTAAAAGCTAGTATGAGTTTAAACAACATAAACTCAAAAATGAGAAAAGCATGGCCGTTTTCGTTTTAACAGCAGCGGTTTAACAGCACCTAAAGACGTGAACTACCTTTTTTTTAAATTTTGGAAAGATTTATGTTGTATCTACGTGTGCAAATGTTTTCAAATGTGAGATTGGCCCTTTTCAGCAAGATTAACGACAACAAAGTTTATTAAATTTATAAAACTGCTGATTGTTCAGGACCCTGGAACGCCAAGGTTGTCATTTGGAAAAAAATTATATGTTCAAATATTCAATATTGATAAATTTTATTAAAATATTATGATTCAAACGGAAGTTATAACGCCCTAGATTATTCGACTTATTTGGGCTCTAGCCACTTAAACTGCACCCGGATATTTTTGCCGCAACGTATCCAGAAAAAATTTTCGGTGTAGGTCAAGAAATGCGATCGTGAGAGTGCCGGTAAATTCCGTTGTATCTCATAATTCATATCGTTATATATGTATATTTATATAAATTTTTTTTTTGTTTTTCCGTCTTCGCCTATCATACATAGTCGTTTGGCACCAAAATTTTTCCGAAATTCCGAGATGAAGCACATTGCAATAGGTAGATTTTTATATGAAATCTTCCTAAAAACATGCTTTTTCTGATTTAACTTTTTGAGTTTTTTATTTCCTATTAATTTCGTCAGGACATTTTCAAGGTGGATTTTAAACTAGTAAATTAGTACTAACTATCCTATGTAACGTAGTGCGCCGAATATTTGAATTTATTTTTGTTATTTCGTTAAAAGGAAGTTTCAGTAACGATAGTCAACTATTTTTTTTCCCGTAATTATACTCACACACTTATATTGTTTTTCTTTACTTGGGTGAATTTTTGTAGACCGAACATAAACGAATGTTTAAAATTTAATCTCCCCAAATAAATTTCATAACCTAATTTAACACAAAAAGAAATCTATACAAATAACAAAACTATAATTGGGAATAGTTTGTAGTCAAAAAAATCTCTAAGGCTATTCAAGTTTAATTTATAATATTATTAAATTAATTAAATTTTGTTGCTTCTTTTTTATAAACTTTTGTTCCGTTTAAAAGTTCTAACTCGCATTCCTCCAAAAACAATTTTCATATCTCCACTAAAATTTGTTTTTAATTCTCTAGTCTAAATCATCGCGATAGGCAATCTTTGTTTTTAGAAAAAAATATAGACGACGCTGATGGATGGGCTGACTTCACTACAGATTTGGAAACAAAATGTTCTAGATATATGGTGAACTTATATCCAACAAATTTAATACTTCAGTTAATGGCTAACTATTATTATAAATTTCGCATAGTTCTAATTATAAAAACAGGTGCTCTGACCCCTCTGACTTTGCTCATTTTCGCTCAAAAGCTTATTAGTTCTTCTTCATACAAATCTCCATCTTTGCTAAATAGTCCAGTAACTTTATACATCACAGTATGCGTCAAATCCGGTAGTTCTGATTTTTTGCAGACTTGTTTATGATGTTGGCCTACTGAATAATCCAAGTTTGTGACCTCGAGCGCCGAACGCAGCTCTGTCAAAAATCGAAAAAACCGCGAAAAAATCGTTATTTTTTCAAATTTTGGCGATTATAACCCTAAAGGACTAGTTTTTGAAAAAACTTTCTTAGGACGTTTTTAAAGTAGACTGAATTTGCTATAATATGATACTAGAAATGTCTCTGTAAACCCAATAGTTTCCGAGATTAAGCCGTTCAAAGTTTATCATTTTTTTCGAACTTCACAATTTTTTGCAATTCTGTCGTTCTGAATGAATTTTCGAGAGACGTCTAAAATATTGCAAAATATTGCGAAGTTAAAAAAATGATAAACTATGAACGGCTTATTCTCGGAATCTATTGGGTTTGCAGAGACAATTCTAGTATCATATTATAGCAAATTCAGTCTGCTTTAAAAACGTCCTACGAAAGTTTTTTCAAAAACTAGTCCTTTAGGGTTATAATCGCCAAAATTTGAAAAAATAACGATTTTTTCGCGGTTTTTTGGATTTTTCACAACGGCGCTCGAGGTCACAAACTTGGATTATACATTAGGTCAACATCATAAACAAGTCTGCAAAAAATCAGAACTACCAGATTTGACGCATACTACCCCATACTCTCAGGCGACAAAGTTACTGGACTAAAAGTTTCATCAAAATTAGTTCATTAAAGAAAGCTATAATGTTTCAACAGGCGTAAATTTTTGTCGAAAGTGACAAACCGGAAGTTGGGCTATATCGTACTTTAAGCATATGTACCAATTTTAGTCAAAATAGTTAAAATAGTTAATAGTTAAAATTTAGTCAAAATAGTGTTAATTATATAATAAATTATAAATTAACCTCTCTGAATATCCGAAGATACCATGCCAACCAGGGATTAGGATTTGTCTAAAAAAATAAATTAAGTTTCTTTAATAAACTTATGAACCCTAACTTCAAATTTTTGAGGATTAAAGCTATTGGGGAAAACCCATGAATGTAAGGCATTCCAGAGATGAGAGACTCTGTTGAAAAAGTCACGCTGAAAAGCAACAGTCCTTTTTATTTGAACCGTAAAAGGATGGGCCACAGTAGTAACTCTGGTGAAACGCGAGAAGTTAGCTAGTTCAGGTAAAATTGATTTAATCTCTGAGGAAGTTCGTTCATACATAATGTATTTGTAGGAAATTGTCAAATCAACAACATTTCGTCTGTTCTGCATGGAATCAAGCTCATTAGTAAGAGTTGAGTTGCCAATCAGTTTAACAGCTCTGCGCTGAACAGAATCAAGGCACTTCTAACTACTATAATAAGCTCTACCCCATATGTGAGAGCAGTACTCCATTCAGGGACGCATAAATGATTTGTATATTAATAGAAGCTGTTCGCTATTGAAAAACTTACGGCATCATCTCAAAGATCCCAAAAGATAACATCAAAATTGACCCGAAATTTCCGCTCGGGAAAAAACTTTGTATCCAAGAAACAAGCAAATAAAATTGTTGTGCCAAACTTTGTCAAATAATGCTTTGGCAATAATATCAAAGGCAACACCGAACGTTTCACCATGATTTTCAAGCGACTTGTTCCAGACATGAGTTACAAAGGAAAATAGATCTCCTGTCACTTTCCCTTTTTGGAAGCCGTTTTGTCTTTCATTGCGTAGTTTTCAAGACTCTGAGGCTGTATTCTAATTGATGCTAAATTGTACTAAACGTGCTAAATCAATTTAGTCAACTATTTTATTTGACTAAATCGATATTTTTTTTCTAAATAATTTGGATGAAATTCATAGGTTAAACAATATCTGACAACTTTATTATATTAATTTAAATTAAAATTCGGTAGTTTTGTAAAATTAAATTTAGATTTAGCAGTTTAGTACAATTTAGTCGTCGTTTAGAATACAGCCTGAGAAGCTCATTAGATTAAAATTAATGTATTTCTCAAACATTTTAGAAACAACCGATAAAATAAAACGTGCCTGTAATTTGTAGGATCAGTTTTACTACCTTTTTTAGGAACTGGTTGTACGCTTGCCATTTTCCATATTTCAGGAAAACTCCTTTCTTATAAGACAAATAAAAGATTTTAATGAGAATTGGTGCTAAATTATAAAATTATACTCCATTACGTATGAAACTCTATGAATCGGCTTAGCTAAGAAATTGGGTTCGCTTAGTGTAGAATTTTTAGAGAAATAATTACCCAGAATGTTGGCGTTTTCTTTTGGGTCAATGACCGGCATATCTCTATCAATAAGAGGAGGTAGAGAAGACTTACAAAAATCGCCTTGGGCAGCCTTACCCGCTTTAAAGAAATTAGTTGAAAAAGTTGGGTGCTCGGCAAATTTGGAAGCTTTTTTCCTATTAAAGAGATTTGTTTCTGCATCTATTAGCTTCCTGCATATATTTCTCTCAATTCGGTACTGTCTAAGGTTTTCATCGGTTTTGTTTTGCCTTTTTGCATTTATTTCAAAACCATAGATCAGTTTTATAGAAACGGCCAATTTATGAGGAATAAATCTCTGCATGCCCTCAAGAATACCCTTCGAAAAAAATAACACAGCTAGGTTACAGTCATGGTCGGTAAGACAATTACGTTTCCATAAAAAAACGCTTAACAAAACCTCTAAGACCCTCCCAAGTCGCAGCTTTATAATCCCAAACAAAACAAGGATTAACTTTAAATTGTTTTGAAATTTGTAAATCTAACTGTGCAAAAATCAAATTATATGATCTGAACCATCTGAATTCTCAAATACTTTATATTGTACCAGATAAGGATCATTAGTTAAAAACAAATCAAGTAAATTACTATTTTGTCTGTGTGTAATTATGGTAAAGAACAAATAACTCAGCCTGTTTACCTATCTCATCAGCAGTGGAACTATGTGTGAGTCATTCTTTATTGTGGACATCAAATTCACCAAGAACTATAAATTTGGCATTAGGATACTCAGTCATCCTATCAATTTTTTCAGAAAAATCATGAAATAAGTTGATGTTCTCAGGTGAGTTAGGGGTGCGATATAGACAAAAAAACAAACCGCGTTTGATTAGAACAACAAATCTTAAGGGATACCAATTACCATATTGTGGTATTTTGAATTTAATTCCAAATTTTTAATTCTTACATATGGAATAGTGTTTCCGATATACACACAAACACCATGCTTGAAATAAAATGAAGATTCAAGCTCATAATGAAGACAAAGATATTTACTGTACGATCTAGATTTATAGCTCGGTCACTGATAATAGTTTCAGTTAAAAAAGAATATCCGGTTTTAAATTTTGAAGATATAGATGAACTGAATGAAGATTGATATTTAGTCCTCTTATGTTTCAAAAAAAGATTTGATTGTTTTCAATTCTAACTGAAACTAACAAAAACAAAAATAAAAACCAAAAGAACAACAAAAATAAAACAAATAATGAAGACTATAAAATTATATCAAACAATTCACTATAAGATAACCTGGATACCTCAATAAATACTAATGTCTATTATACTTTCAATAAAACAGTTGTTGTTGTTGTTGTAGCGACAGTTTTGGTGCTAATCCTCCGGCTCCATGTCCAGGTTCAGGAACTCTGCTACTGCCCTTGGGCGGTACCACAAATCTTCCTTCGTCAAGTTTGTTTCATTTTCAGGACAATTAAATAGGTGGTCTACATCGTGTGGCGTGCCCTCACATGCGGGACACTTGTCAATAATTTCAGGATCAATTCTACTCATGTAGTTGTTTAGGATGCGTGAATACAGACCAATATCCATTCAATAAAACAGTCATTTTGGTCGATGTGCCTTAAAGGAAATCATGATATTCTAAAACTAATTGAAACCTTTTTCATAAATTTCCTAGATCATTACTGTAGATTGGATATTGGATGAAGAAAACACTGAAAAAAATGCAAACAAATTTTTTATCGAAACTGAAAAACCTTAAGTTGGGATGCGGAATTGTTGTGAATCGTACTAACTGCTTATGTACCAAGTTTCATCTAATTTAATTATCAGATGTTATTCAGCTTTCAAGAAATAGGTGCTCGGGAGACCCCCACCGCTTTGTTTAATATCGCTCAAAAACTGATCAGCTCTTTGTCAAAGTGTCATCAGAATTCATTCACGAACGAATGACGTGACCCGAAAAACACAACAAACACTGAAAAAATCGTCTGTTGTGTGGTGAACCTCCCAACCCTTTACCCAATATACTGCAAAAGCTAATAAAAATAATGATTGAAACCTCTTACCAACGTTTTACGAAAATCGATTTGTAACTGTAGGCTACAGTAGAGATAAACACCTTAAAAAATTCAAACGAAACGTTTTTAACCGGCGTTACAAACCGGAAGTTACCCACACAAGTGCGACTCGGTTAGTTTCTGAGAATGTTTGTAATTATTGTAAGATTTACATATTAGCGTTAAATTAGAGCGCGTCAAATTCAGAGACAATAGCGTCGTCTATCAGTCAGAAATAATGTATAATCTATTATTGCTGTATTCTCTCTCGTCACACAAAATATCACAGTAATTGATGGCGAAGTTTTCGGCTTGAATTACTGTTGCAGAGGTGCTCAATGCTCACGCCCGTTTAATCCTGGAGCCAAAAAATGATATAAATTTGGTAAATATGGATGTGGTTACGGCCTGTTTTGATTTAGTAGGTGAAAATTTAATATTGGTAATTAATAATACGTTAGATTAAGTGAGGTATTCCCTAGTATTTAAACGGATACTGTTGTAAGGCCAATGGAGACAACAACAGAAGAAAATGTAACCAATTTAGACTCTTGAATATGATTAGTAATGTCTCTAAAGTTTTAGAGAAGGTTTACAACTTACAGAAAATTTAGAGAGCAACAATATTATTTTCCATCATCAATCTGGTTTCCGTCAGTTTCACAGTTGTGAATCTATTGTAAGCTTAATTGTAACGAATTGGAAAATTGCTGTGTAAGAAATTCATTATTTCAGTTTATCTGGATCTAACCAAAGCGTGTGAAATAATATAAATAGAAATATTGTTGTTGAAGCTTCAAAAATATGGAATTAAGGACACTAAACTGCGTTGGTTTCAGTCTTATTTAAGTGCAAAAAAACAGCAAGGGATTAAAAATGCAACATTCACTGCAATGAACATTTTGGGTTGTGAACTGTTGAGCTTTGCGTTATGCTTAGGTTTTGTTGTTTTTTTAATTTTTTCGTTATTTTAAGTTTTTGAATTTCTCAAAAAAAATTAAGTTTTAATTTGGAATAATATGATCTGGTCTATTCAGTGAAGTCTTCTATCAAGAATTTATGTTATTCTTTTACTTTTTGCATCTAAATAAATAAAAACAAAATAATCAATTTTTGGAGTCTAGCTGCAGCCGGTAGTTTATCAATCGGACCGCAAAGCTCTCTCTAACTGCCCCTTTTTCATCGTCTGAGTTCTTTGTTGTATAGTTGGTAAGATGTCCAGAAGTTTTTCATTTTTGTTCTGTTAAAAAGTCTGTGAGCTTTATTCCTCATCTTCTCCAAGTTGCCGTTTTATCAAGGCACATTTGGAGTTCTTTTAGACTTGGTAATTGGAAAGTTTTGGTGCTATGTTTCAGTAATTTCTTCCTGGACTGGTTCCATTTTGAAGTTGATCCTGTCATACATTCCTACATTGTCCTGACGATGAAAAGCTCCCAATCGGTCTACGTGAGGTTTCTAAAGTGGAGACTACCCTTCAGTTTATGTTATATGCTGAAACCTATGTGTGCATGGTCTGACATAGAAGCTTCATCCGAGACATACCAGCTGGTGATAAAATGCTCTGTGATGTTGTTGCTCAGAGTTGGGTCCAGGACCTCGTTTCTGATTGCGTTTAAGAAGGTGGGTTGACTGCCTTTATTAGCTATAAACATTTTGTTATTTTATAGATATTAAAGCAGACTCGTCGTTCTTTTGTGTTGATGTTGCTACTACCCAACACGGTGTGATGAGCGTTGGCATCGCACGCTATTATGAGGCTGTGGTGGTTGTCCCTGCAATGTCGAATGTGCTTACTTACCTTATCCGGTGGTACGTCCTCCTCATATCCTGAAAAGAACGCAATGAACTTGTTAACTCTGCTATGGGGAAAAGCGATCTCAATCTGCACAGCTGTTAGACCTCTGCAAGTAAATTTGGTAAGTGTAAATACTTTTAAGCGCTTGTTGAAGAGGATCTCCTGACCTGAGAAGTATATCAGTTGTATGTTTGTTTTGGTCGATAGACCTTTTATTTCTTGTACTGTCCGCCCATGATCCCGGGATGAACACACAATATCGTTATTATCCTGTCGGATAAAGCGGTTCAAATTAGCTGAGACCATTGCTTGAGCAGGTTAATATAAACGCAACTTACTTTAGGCATTTTTTTCATTTCTCTTAATCACGAGCTTACACAAAAGGTTGTCCATTTTTATACCTATTGGTTATTTCACAGACTCTGTTTCGTTGGAGTGTTCGTGATATCGAATTTTCCTTTTCTAAAAACATTCTCCGTAGCTTTAATAATTTATATACTCGATTTGAACAAAAAACCGTGCGTTTTATTGAGAATCGCTAGCACTTCAAGAATATTATTACTTAAACGTTTGTTTTTTTATATTCTGGCACAAAGAGTAGCATTGCGTTTGCAAAAACGAGAAAAAATTGAAAAATTTTAGATTTTTGCGAATAAAAATTAAAAATTCTTATTCTTTTGTTACACGGTCAAAACGAAGTGTACATATTGATCTGTACTGACATTCGACTTGCCAAAAACTTCTGAAATTTCTAAATGGCTAAAAATTGGTAAAAGAGTATAAATTGTTGAGTGTGCAAAGTCACCAAAAACAGTTTTTCGACGTTAAATTAGCCCGCCCGTACCATATCATTTTAAAATTTCATTCGATTACTCTATTTTTTAAGCACAGTGTTACCACTCCTTTAGATCGAGTGGCTGTTTTGTACCTATAAATTGATAAAATTTGTTTCAATTAAAAATATCCGTGCGCCTTCTCTGAAACGCGAAGCAATCATAAGGAATGTTCTTGCGCCTAACGACTACAATTTTGCTCCTAAAAATATGGTTACCGTTCTTATAGGATGCTAAAATCACCTTATACCTTTCCCGACAAACATTATGTGCATGGGTGCACGGATCTATGCACATTATGTGCACTTTTTTATTTTAGTAATTTTTAAGTTTTTTGACAAAGTTTGAAAAAGTAAAACCAGTACCCTATTGGTGGGACTTCGTTGTCCGTTCGGAATATAATTTCTCAAATAATAATCGACATAATCGAATTTCTCAAAAACTATAAGTGCTATCAACTCAAATTTTCCACAGTTATAAAATGTATCTGTCCACCCCTACTGAAAACAGAAAAATGGCAAATATTTGTTTTTATCTGTATTTTATAGACATAGATAATGAGATAGTAAAACAAAAGTTTTTTTTAAGGAATCGAGTTTGATGTAGAAAAATAGAAAAGTATGCAGCCTGAGCGCTCCTGATGCTCTTATAAGTCTAGAAACAGAGGCTGAGAGGTATAGATAGGATGGATATTATTGCTCTACAAGAAATTAGACAGCCGATAATCGGAAAACAAGATTTGGATAGTCACTCTCTATACTGTAGTGGTCATCCTTCTCGAAGAGAATTTGGAACTGGCTTTCTTGTTGGTGCACGCATACAAAAAGCTGTGATGAAATTCATCCCGGTCAGTGAGAGGATCTGCTACCTACGTGTACGCGGTACATATATAACAATATTTCTCTTATTGCCGTGCATGCACCTACTGAAGCTAAGACCGTCGACGAGAAGGATAATTTCTACATAGCACAGGAAGAGGTTACGAAACAAACACCAACACGCGACTTTATTATGGTTCTTGGTGACTTTAATGGGCAGGTTGGAAGAGATGTCTCTTATGGAAATGTGGTGGGTCCCAACAGCCTGCATTTGAATTCGAATGATAATGGTGAAAGAATGACTGAGTTTGCATTATCAAATAGTTTGAGAATTGCCAGTACGTTCTTTCCGCATCGATCGATTCATAAACAGACTTGGGTCTCACCGAATGGAAACACTCGAAATCAAATTTATCACGTTCTAGTAACAGCGCGTTTTTTTTCGAGCGTTCTGGATGTGCGATCCTTTAGAGGTGCATACATTGGAAGTGACCACTTTCTTGTATGTGCAACGATAAGGTTCCACTTCCCAAATCCAGGCATTCCAAAATTCAATCAACGGAAACGTTTTAACATCTCATCACTAAAGAATGCCATATTGCCGAATCATTGAATAAATCAGAAACCATTAATGGAGACGTTGATAAGTCGTGGTATTTGCTCAAAGATGCTGTTTTAAGCGCTGCTGAGGGAATACTTGGACGACCACAGAACCACTCCCAGAAGCCATGGATCAAGCATGCCTTGACGCTATTCAATACAAAAGAGATTGCTATCTGAAGTGTCTACGAGGACGCAACACCAGGTGCACGAAGGAGAACTATAAACTGGCAAGACTAGCCGTTAAAAAGCTATGTAGACGAACGAAGAGAGAATGGTGGAAGAGACAGTGTGAGGAGATTAAAAGCTTCAATAAGGAACATCAATCACGTAACTTCTTTCAACAGGTTAAAACCTTAAAGAAGGGCCCTCAAACTAGATCGACTGCTATTCAAAACGAAGATGGGGAGTTACAAGTAGACCTTAAAAATATTTTAGATACTTGGGCCACTTATTTTGAGAATCTTCTCAACTTAAGTGACCAGCAACAAGTCGGGCGACAAGCAAAGCTTATTCGTGCGTCAAAGGTACATGTAGACGAACCAACCAAAGACGAATTCGACGCGGCGCTGTCAAAATAAAAACGCAATAAAGCAGCTGGTATCGACGATATAACATCCGAAATGATTGTACATGGTGGCGAAACTCTATCCTTAAGATTGTTTGAACTTGTTCAAATAATCTGGAGGACTGAAACCATGCCACAGGACTGGAACACAGCTATGCTGATACCAATCCATAAAAAAGGTAATCGCCTAAAATGTGCACACTACAGAGGAATCGCTCTACTTTGCACAACATATAAGATATTTTCATACATTTTGCTATCCAAAATCAATCCTTTTGCTGAAAAACTGTTTGGAGAATATCAGTGTGGTTTCCGGCGGCGCCGAGGTACTACTGATGTACTTTTCTCGATAAGGATGATTTTGGAAAAGTGTCGAGAGTTCAACATACCTGTGCACTCACTTTTCATTGATTTCAGGCAGGCCTACGGCTCTCTCGAACGAGAGACTCTATGGTCTGCTCTGGTGTCAATGGGAATTCCTGGTTAACATCACTTTGCAAAATGACAGTACAGAACTCTCAATGCTGTGTACGAGTAGAGAACGAAATATCAAAGTTTTTTAAAGTCGACTCCGGATTTAGACAAGGTGATGCTATCTCTCCTATACTTTTTAATTTAGCCTTGGAATATGTGTGCCGTCAAAAGAAACTACCGACTAATAACAATATCTTGTCAATAAACTCAGTACAGATGATTGCTTACGCTGATGATGTTGTCATCCTCGGCCGAAGTGAAGCTGTTATGAGTGAGACTTTCAAGTCGCTTGAGAGTGGTGCTAGGAAAATTGGTCTGCAAATTAACTACAATAAAACCAAACATATGAATGTTTCAAGAGAGGCTGAAAAGAAAGATTTGATGTGCGGCGATGAACGAATTGAGGAAGTTGAATCTTTTAAATATTTGGGATCTGACTCAAACAACAGCATACTTACAGATATAAAAGCTCGAATCGCTGCAGGTAATCGAACTTTCTACTCAATCAAACCTCTCCTTGGATCACCGCTTGTATCAACTAACACCAAGCTCAAGTTATACAAGACATTGATTAGACCGGTTGTGATGTATGGGTCACAAACGTGGACCCTTACACAAAATGACGAATCGCATTTATCTGTATTTGAGCGTAAGATCCTACGCTACATTTTTGGTCCACTTAAGACAGACGATGGAGAGTATAGAACCCGGTATAACTTTGAGATCAGAGACCTTCTTGAGGGTCCTGATATAATAGGTTGTATCCGTTATAATAGGATTGCTTGGTTTGGACATGTTCTACGAGCCGATTCACAGTCTGGAATGATTAGAAAAATGTACGTTAGTACCCCAGAGAGTGGACGACCGCGAGGTAGACCACGACTACAATGGGAGACTGACGTAATAAACGACCTTAAAAAAATTGGCTGCCATGGTAATTATGTCGCTGTTGCGAATGACCGATATTCAAAGCTTATTAGCCTGGCAACGCTCCTACATGGAGCATGAACGCCTTAAAAAAAAATGAAAATGAATATGTGCATCTGCAAATGAGGCGTCCATTTTAGCGCTTTTTTTAACGATACAATTTAAATTAAAAAAAATCAGATTTCAAAAAATTGAAATATTTGGCTTACATATAAAAAATAACATTAATTTTCCACAATTTTCTTGATATTATAAAAAAATAAATTTAAATATTAGTAACCCGACATGAAAAATGTTAATCAAAAAATATTAAATAATTGTAATAATTTTTTTGAATCACTAAAATTAATTATTCAAAGCGCTCGTTTGTTTTTGTGAATGTTTTTATTAACCTTCACCAAAAAAATTTTTTCGCACATAATTTTAGATAAAAATAAAATAAAATTCATCAATTTATTATTACGAAAATCATATTAGCTCATAAAAATTTAAATGAAATCAACCATTATAGAAAATTTTAAACTACTTTTTCATTCTCAATTTTTTTTATTAATTGTTTATTATTCTTATCATTAAATAAATTTCGTTTCGCTTCGTTTTTATTATATGCGGCCAACGTTTGTGTGCACATTTGTGCTAAGACGTTTTATGATATGTGCATGGTACGGTGCACATCATGTACATGACATGTATTATGCACAATTTTGTGCAAGGGGATTTTATAACATGCCGCCGAATGCAAATCGAACGCATGTTTTCAAAACTATTTTACGGGTTTATTATCACATCATGATTTCTGTACGTAATTAAGGGTTCGAATAGAAAACTTGAGATCTTACCCAAGTTGATTGTGTACACAATGCTACGTACAAAATTTACCTTTTCAACCTAAAGCTCTCCTAAATTTGAACTTGATGGATCGATCAATAAATTTGATAAAATCAAAATGGGATTTTTTGTTTACCATCTGTTAATGCTAAACGAAAAATATAGCGATATGTCTAATGATAATAACACAGTGATTTTCGAGTGTCTGGTAGCTATGGTAAATAGTGTCATTTTAAAGAAAATTTGATTTAAATAACACAACAATTTTTTTTTAATATCTCAGTTTTTAAAATGTTTACAAAATGTGTGTTTCTAATTATGTTTACCTTTTAACCAGTCTTCCCTGTTCATTTATGTTAAGTTGTTAATTTACCGGAGCGAAAAGTTTGAACAAATTCAAAATGATTAAAAGCTCACTAAATTTTGAACGGGAAATGTAGTAAAGGGTTTTTCATAGAAGCAGGTGGAAGTTTAAAAAGCAAATAGGCGAGTGTATATAACCTAGGAATTTTATGAATTAATTGAGTGTATGAGCATTAGTTCTTTTAACAGTCAACTGACAGTAAGGATTTGTTTTATAACAAAATTTTAAAAATCCTTCATAAATTAGTTCTATCAATATTTTTTGCTCTGCACTTCAGCGAAAATTTCGTCTAAGAAGTTAACAAAAGCTCAGAAGTTAATAAAAGCTGGAAAGCACAGAGCAATTTTACTTGCTGTCTATTTCCTCCCTAACTATTTTGTGAAAGAGTCGTTTTTGTCGATCGTGCAAGAAAAAAAATTTCGACAAATATTTTATTTCTCCAAACAATCATCAACTAGACAAAATAATTTTTTTTTTGTTTAATATTTGATATAACATTTGATTGATTTGATTTGATTTGACGACATTTATCACTAATAATTGGGGAAATATTACATTAACAAGCTTGTTAAACTTGATGAGTTTCATGTTAATGAAGTGTGATTTCTATGTACCAAATAACATTCTATTTTAAATTATATATGTAACACAGAAATTAAGAGGTGTCAGATATTATCAATGCAAAACATTAAACAAATAGTTTTCTCTTTTATATAATTATGTATTTTTTTAAATTCTTGGGTATAATTAGAAATGCAAATAACCAATATGAACATATACAAGTAATTTGGTGTGAAAATTTACAGCCAATTTAATATTACTTTCAATGTATTTTGTAATATTAAGCGAATCATTATTTAAAGCGGCATATAAAACGTTATTTGGAAAACTTGCTTACAAAAACGTGAATATCGTCCAAGTACGCTGCATTTGGGTCAACGCAGTTAAATACGCTACTTAAAAAAGTAAATAGATAATTAAACAATAAAACTCAACATATATCAGGTTAACAGTTTTAGTTTAATTGAAGATGATCATTTAAATTAAAATTGAAGTGTAGCAATCAAGCATGTTTTTGGATTTTCAAGGTAGTTTAAAAAATTCTGGAAGATTTTAGGTTTGTTTTGTTACAAAGCAAGATAATTTTTACTTGTTACAAAATCACTCATCTTAGTTATTAACATTTAACTTACTTGGTTGTAAAAAAATTATTTGGTTTATCCTTTAAAACTAAACCATCATTGTACACCATCAATAATCGAACTTAAGGTGGCGAGTAGTCGAAAAGCATTTGATTGGTCCTTAAAAAAATTAGTAAAACCTATATATAAAACAAAAATGAATAAATTTCTAATATATTTTTATTTCGTTCTCTTTTTAGGGAAAGATAACCAGAATATATCTCAAAGAATATTAGGAGAATTAAAAGAAACCAATAGTATTGTTTTATTTAGTTAATTTTTGATTTTGGCCAACCAAGAACATCGGAAAAATAGAATTTTATTTGATTTTAAAAGCAGCGAAACCATTTCAAATATCATCAAGTTGACAAGAGCGGCAAACTAGAACCTCCTATAAATATAAATTCGATTTCAGATGTCAGCCGTTTTCGCATCATCCGAAAAGTTGGCTTCTACAGTCTTAACGTTCCCCGGAACTAACGAGACTTGCTTTTATTTTGAAGTTTCGAAATTACAACTAAAACCAATGGTTTTGGTTATATCTGATTTAAATTATATTCAATTTTTGTTAAAATAAGTTTTATTTAATTTTTTTTTTATTATAATTTTAACTTCTTTTAACTTTAAATTTATTTGAGTCATTTTCTTTGTTGGTTTTAAAATTATATTTTATTCGTTTTTAATTGTGATAATTTGTAAATTTTCAATTTTAAAATGTTAAAAGTCGTTGGTGCTTCCTGGTTTAAAACCAAACTTAGTTCATTTATTTTACTAAGCGCTATATTACTATCAATTTTCATATATTTTGTAGCTGATGTAAAAAGGTAGTTTTTTTATCGAGTAATCGTTTTCATAATAAGTAATTTGTTTTATTTTGTATTTTAGGCCCACGTTTGATGGACCGTATTGTGCAACTGCATTTTGGTCAGCTAAAGCTGGTTTTCAAGTGGAATTTTGGGGACAACAAAATGATTTGGAAAGTATTGCAAAAGGTGCTGCTCGCATATGCTATAAAGATACAATATTTGAAAATGGTTGGGCGCAAATAGAAATAGAAACACAACCAGAATATCCAGATCAGAAACAAGCCTATGCGGCTGGTATACTAGAAGGTGCATTGACTTGGAGTAATATTTACTCTCATTGGTTAAAGTATGTTTTATTTTATTATTACTAGACTATTGCTTTTACTTGTTGTATGTAATGCGACAAGTAAAATAATAACTTTTTTCTTGTATTTTATAAACAATAACAACATAACAATAACATTCACTTATGGTTTATAACCACAGTACGAATATTCTGACGAGTAGAAACATTAAAATGTAGTATTATTTACAAATACTTTTTTAATATAAATATAGTAAATTTTCTGCTTCTTGAAAAAAATTAATATAACTGTCAGATTTATACGTTTTAAAACTTCGTTATCTTAATACCAGACAGATAAATATTTTTAATATCCTAATCTAATTTTATTCTTTTGAAAACTCCTATAAATAGCAATCCATATATCATGTCAACAATCTTGTATGATTAAATAAAACATTATCATTATTAATCTAACAAAAACTGATGCTGACGTTGCTTCAACGTGCTTTCTAATAACACTATTTGTTAGCATAAATTAAAACTGTCGTGGAAAAATTGGAGGAAGTAGTACAGAGAGTTGTTCAAGAAATTAAGGTGATAATAAAAATAGTTGTACAAGAACTACAACTATGGCAAAATATAAGTATTTCAGAGTGTTAAAAAATATTAACATGCATCAGATTCTGTTTTTATCGTTGCTTCAAACACTACCAGAAAGTGTAATGAAAATTTAAAAAAATCCTTTGTGTCCCTTTAAAATATTTCAAATAAGTTATCTTAGCATTTATTCTGTTAAAATTATCAAGAAAATCCATATGTAGTTAATCTCGCTTATCGTGAACGATCGAAATTTAACTTTGCTATTTTCATTAACGTTTTAGAAGAAGTTGTTTGCTTCCTATTTATTTATTTAAATTTTTATGAATATATCAATATTGTTTTAACGAGATTTTCTAATCCAAGCTCAATGAAACATTATTTGCAGTTACTTTTCAAAGTCAATTAGCATGTATCACTTGATTATTGTGATTGCAAATATTGTGAATAAATTTCCTATTAATAATATCATTTTCTTGTTTTAGTATGTCATCAGTTTAACTATTTTGTTTGTACATTCCTAATATCATTTAATTGTGACTCATATTGTTAAATTTTCGGAATTTTTGTTAAATGGAACTGAACAGTCAAGTTTGATCCAAACACAAAATTTCAAGTTTGATGTTTTGTTTATTTAATTTGTACAGAGTTAATTTGGAAACAAAATTGTTTACGTAAAGATTATTTCCTTGAGCATTTCTGCAACCACCCATTTTCACATCCGAAAACCATTGGCTCCTTATCTACATTATCTGCAACTCATTTGTATCCTTATTAGTTACATATTAAATTTGAAAATATTAAATCGTGATCACAAGACTATGAATTAATTTGAGCGCTGTTCCTCCAATAAATTAACTTTCCAAATGTCTGCACAATATTAACTTAAGTTGTGCAAAATATAATTTTTGAAGTGAAAACTTCGTTAGCCGCGTTGTAAAATTTTATATGGAGTAAAATCTATATATTCGCATTATCAATTTTTAAATCAGCAAAATATTTTTAAATATGAAACACATCCATCATTTTTTAATGTTTCAAATTGCAATGTGGATATAGCGCTCGACTGATGTTCTGTAGATCGTGAGTTCAATTCCTGGACTGGTACATTGTTTTTATTGTTTTTTTTAATTTTTATTAAATACCATTAGAATTATTATTTGTTATTCATGAATTCATAAAAATAATAAAAATTTCTTTTTACGGATTTTAAAAAATTGATCTATAATGCAGTTTTTTAAAGTTATATTGCTACTGTCTTTTGCAATTGGCATTCTAGTCATCATGCTAAATAAATATTGAAGGAAAGATAGTATAATAACCTGAAACAATTACATTTGTACATCAAAATTGTTGGTTTGAAATTGTATGTAATACATGTTTCTAAAATTAAGTGAAGACTTAATACTTGTAACTTGATACTTGATAACATCGATTATATCGATTTAAAGCTCACAATTACGAGACGGAAATCGCATAAATTCTATATAAAGAAGCATAGCTGATTAAACATGGATGGCAATCATGATAAATAAACTAATTAAAATTGGTGATACTTGATAGTGATTTGCAAACGGCAACAATGCGCATTAATACCAATTAATTTACTTAGCTTTCCGCAGGAAGATTTGTAAAATTTAAAATTGTTGATCTATGGGTGTGACAACCACGCGTACTTTAGTCCCTGCTATTGGCATATGAGTTATCTTGTGATATCGTATACCACTGGCAATAGCAGTGCAATCTTATTAGCCAAAGTGATATCTTAGGGGTGCTGGCGGATGAAGTATTTTCAATCAACTATACCATCCCTTACTCTAAGTTATGGAATATTCTTTGATGATACGCTATTTTTTTAAAAATAAAATGTGTTTGGTAGTAGAAATTACAAGGTATGACACAACAACACATAAAAAACTTTTAAGAACAAGGTCCCACAACAACATGCTTTCTAAGGTGTTGATAGATGCAAATTTTTCTATGATATGTTTTGATTATTTGAAATATAAAAATGTATCTAATAGTTGCTTGGAATGCTGATAGATGTGAAACCCAGAATAATTTTGATGATTTTAATTTAAACATTCTGAAATTTTAATTTGCAATGCTACAATAATTTGAGGATACAAAAAAACACAGCTATTTCACAGATTTAAGTTTTCACTTCTGTCGGCAGTCCTTAACACTGCCTTCTTTTTTTTATATTATTTAGGTTTCGTCACACAAACGACAACCTTAATTTATTTTAAATTATTTTATAATTTTCGTTTTTTCTAACATATATTATATTGTTTGTTCAAACTTAACAAAAGAAATTTGTTAAAATAGCACTAGTTTATAACTTCAACTGTCTTATATTATTATTTGTCTATGGTTATAGTTATATTTCAATACAAAACACCAAAATCACAATGACCAAACTATATATTTCACAAAAATTAACTTAAACTTTAACGGAACAAATTTAGACAAAATCGAATCTAAGTAAACATCTGTCCACTTCAAGATTCATTCCTCGACAACCCAAAATTTTAAATCCCTCCGTCCAAAGTTTTTGAAGTTTTCGCCAATTCATTAATATTATAGAATTTATTTGTAACTTGATTTGTTTTCAAATTACCAAATCAAAGAAAATTCAATCAATATTCACACCAAGGTTAATAAACTTAATATCGACACATTAATTATTGTAATTCATAATTCACGTGTCTTCGTTGCAAATTTTATAACACCAAACTAAGGTAAATAAACTAATTTTACCTTAGTTTGCTGTTATAAAATTTGCAACGTTAAACGATGCAAATTATACCTGCATTGGATTTCTTGGATTGTAAAATGTCAACCAATTATTTAGTAAAACAAATAAACTTGAAACAAATTTTGGAGACGGTCATTAGAATTTAGAAGAATAATTAGAAACTACTTTTAGAACAGATTATTAGACACGCGAAGAATTGGGCAATGTGACGAATGCAAGGAAGATTAATATGGGAGATTTTCCATCCGGCACAATGCTTAGTGAAAGTGAAAGTACAGCTAAAGTAGTGAAAAAGATGGCAAGGAATAATCGCAGAAAATACACAGAAGACATTCTCAAGACTGCTGAAACAGCAGCCGCAAATAGAAATATGCGCACGCTACATCAATGCGTAAGAAAGGTCACAAAAAGTACACGTGTAGCCCACGAATAAAGAATGAATCTGGTGAAACCCTAACAACAACCGAACAGCAGCTTAACAGATGGAAAGAATACTTCGAAGACAACAACCAAAATAACGAGGAAAGTTTTCAGCCTGCAGATGGCACTAATAACGAAACTATCAACACCCATCCACCGACGGAGCGGGAAGTTAGAAGTGCCATACAGAAACTGAAGAACAACAAAGCAGCTGGTACAGACAACATACCAGCGGAAGTATTCAAAGCAGATGCAGCTACCACAGCTGAAATCATAACACCACTATTAGCTGACATATGGAGTTCTGGAAAAATACCGGACAAATGGAAAGAGGGTTTAACCATAACAATTCCCAAGAAAGGTGATCTAAGAGAATGTAAAAATTGGCGAGGTATATCCCTGCTCAACACCACAATGAAAGTATTAGCGATGATCATTCTGGAAAGAATATCTCCATCAATTTACCATCAATTTGCTGGCTTTAGACCAGGCAGAAGCTGTACAGATCATATCAACACAATCCGTATCATCATCGAACAATCTAACGAATGGAATTCGCCACTGTATCTACTCTTCGTGGCCTTTGAGCGGGCGTTTGACACAATCAACAGAACTGCTATCTGGAAATCACTTTGTGAAATGGGCATCCCAAATCAGATAGTTGATCTAATCAAGGAAATGTATCTGGGAACAAAATTCAATACAAAGGACAGCAAAGCGATAAGTACTCTAACAACCGGGGAGTAAGGCAAGGCTGTGTGTTATCACCGCTACTATTCCTCATAGTACTAGATAGTGTCATGCGAAAGCTCGAGAACGAAAGTCCAAATGGCATCCAATGGGGACCATTAAGACGGCTCAATGATCTAGACTACGCAGACGATATCTGCCTGCTTACACACAGACATGTCGACATGCAGCAGAAAATACAGAAGCTATCAATCCTTGCACATGAAGTTGGTCTCAAAATCAACATCACCAAAACAAAGCTAATGAGACTGAACACCAACGTGAGTACACCAATCAACATAAATAATACACAAGTCGGCGATGTCGACAAATTCGTATATCTTGGTTGTACTGTAGCGAAAACAGGCGGAACAGAAGAAGATATCAGTCAACGCATCAACAAAGCAAGAAACACATTTAACTTGCTTCACAAGATTTGGAATGCGTCTGTCCTGTCAAGAAAAACAAAGCTACGGATGTTCAACGCATGTGTTAAGTCAGTACTGCTGTATGGATGTGAAACATGGAAACAAACACAGAAGATCACAAATAAACTTCAGGTGTTTGTCAACAAATGCCTAAGAAAATTAATCAAATGCTTCTGGCCGAACACCATCAGTAACGAAGAACTTCTGCGGCAAACTGAGCAGATAGACATTGAGACCGATATAAGAAAACGAAAGTGGAGATGGATAGGACATACACTGAGAAAGCCAACAGAAGACATAACAAAGATGTCTCTGGAGTGGAACCCGCAAGGGAAAAGAAGAGTAGGAAGACCAGCAATGACCTGGAAGAAAACGGTGCTAGCCGAAGCAGAACATATCGGAAAGACATGGATAGAGCTGAAAGCGATTGCCCCCAATAGAGTTAGATGGTCCAGCCTAGTAGACGCCCTATGCTCCTAAAATGGAGATAAAGGAAAAAAAAAAAACAATGCTTAGTGTTGTGTTTACCTCCTTCGTCCATGTGGTGAATAGTGCAGAAGAGGATTTTTCTGTAGAAAGTTATTTTTCTGTAGAAAATTTTAATTTCCTTGTTTTAAACAACTCATTGAGGATGTTAAGGTAGGTGATTAGGATATTGGTGAGTTATTCTAGGTTGTTACCTGTTGCAAGCACTGTGCAATCATCTGCATATGACGTGATGGTTATTCCTTCCGGCGGGGCAGGTAAGCTGCTTAAGTAGAGATTAAACAATGAAGGTGAGAGAACTCCGCCTTGTGGAACTCCTTGTCGTAGTACTCTCATCTTGGACTTACAGTTCTGAAACTCGACGTATGTTTGGCGACCTCTAAGATAGTTGCCAAGCCAGCGCTTTATAAGACCCGGTTAATTGGTCTTTAGGATGTCATCTAGTAGTCACTACGTCCTTGTTAATGCTTTTTACTTTAAACATATATTATTTTAATTTCCCGTCGAACATGAATCTTCATTTTTATGTTCCTACAGATTCCAGTTGAGCTTTCTCTCTATATGTCATTTTGTACTTACTCATGACAAGAACCATTTCTGTTTTAGTAAGATTTATACTAACATTTTCTTCTCTTTTATTCTAGCTTTACTTTCCTCATTTATGACCCTAAGTTGATGTTCTTTTTTAACGTAATCAGTGACTTACTCGGTACGTTAAGTCTTTTTTTCACAAATAACATGTTGATGCCCAAGAGAATGCCAAAGAGAAGACGCCACATTTAAGAAGTGGCTGCCCTGACAGTGACTTTGTATATGAACTTATGCAGTTCGGTCTATATCTTTGTGATATCATCAAATAGACCAGGGTCAATCAGTTTTGAAACAAAAAAAGTTCTTAGCAGTATTTGGATGGTCGTAAAATTTAGGGCAAATTTTAAGGAAATTTTGAAAAATCAACTCACTCGGTAAAAGTTCCGGAAAGAGGGTGTGGGTAGCTAAATATACGTTTTGAGGGTTTGAGGTTGGTTTTATACGATTTATGGCTGTAATATGCATAAAAAAATGTGAAAGTGGTAGATAATTAAAACATCTAAAACTTTTGTGTCGTTCATTTATTTTTCAACATAACCTCAAAATTATCGAAAAAAGCGCTAAAAACCGTTTTTTTTTTGTTTTTTATTTTTATATACCATAGCGCAAAAATAATTGTTTTTTTTATGAAACTTGGTGAAAACGTTCGTTCTTGTGTTTTAAATAAGCTGTATTTTATTTAAAGCAAAATATTTATTTTTCGAATTTATAAGAATTTAAATAAAACTAAAAAGTAAAACCTAATTTTCAATCGTAAAACTAGGTTAGCAAATTTTCAATTTTTGTTCTTTTCAATTCTCATATTTTTTGTTGAAACTTCAACTTAAGGATGGCATAAGAAAAATATATTCCTAGTGTTCGGTCGAGACAACGGTATAAAAAAAATAATGATTCTTCGAAGTACTACACGCCATTTATCACGAAAAAAATCAGAATTTTTGCTGGTTTAAATGTCAAAATTTTTTGAATTTAGGTGACAGTAAAAATATTTTATTTTGGTTGTTAACGCTAGCTGCGTTTTTTTCATTTGGGTCAGGGTCAAGGTTTGAAAAAAACGATGTGGGTCACGCAAAGAAAAAAAATATTGTATTTTAAATTGTTGGAAACACTGAGCTGAGAAGAAAAAAAATCGTGAACTTGTAGCGCCATTCTGAAATTAAAACTCAATATAAAAAAAATTAAAAAATATTTAACGTCTCTTGAAAAAATAAAACTTCATATAAAAAAAATTCAAAAAAATTTAATCAGAAACACTAATCCATTTTTTTTTACATATGGTTCATTGATTATTGCCAATGGCGTGAAATAAAATACATAATTGATAACTAATAAAAAATTGTAAACATCTAATCTTTAAATAATATGGATTTTATATCCTAGGTATTGATTTAAAATTAATTTTAAGCAAATTTATTAAAATCATGTTGAAAACACATCATATTAAAATTGATTTTAAACAAATTTAATAAAGTATTGACGACATACACCATGTGCTCTAGCGGATTTTATGTTAAACAAGTTAAATAAATCAAATTGTAAACATATGTCAAATACCATATATTTTTACTCACAAAAATATTTAAACCATATTAAATTTAATATTTTTAAAATTTGTGCAACAATTGGTGTATTTATTTATTCAAATGTAAGTTACAACACTATTATCTATTATAATTTGATCGCAATTTTATAATTTTTAATAGCAAAATGGAAAGTAATCGTAAAACTACGAAATATTTGGGTCGCTATTAGTGTCGTACCACAGTGCAAAACATCTTTAAGTCGCACCACAGTGCAAAATATATGATATTGACGGCGTGTCCATGCATCATATTCCCCGTAAGGTCATGTTAAATAAAATAACATTAAATGAATGGAAAAATGTAATAAGGATGGGAAAAAAGATTCGCAAAAACTTTGTGTTCTGTAGCAAGAAAGAACAGATTCTAATTCTATTTCCACGGGCGAACATATACGAAAAAGGGCATCACATCATATGCTTTTCCATCAGAAATTTACCACAGTCAAGCATAATAACGAGGAAGCCAAAGGCAAGAAAACTCAGGTTAAATATAATGAACAAGTATGTACACTTTTGAAAATAAATGTATAATTATAAATCTTGTATGTACTTATATTTTAATTTTTAGTTTATCAATTGATACGTCCAGCAGAACAGAAGATGGCTTTGGAAATATTTACCCATACACCAATTTTGCATAGGTACTCAATTCAACATTCACGAGCGCGGCGTATCTGTGGAAATTAATGGTGAAACAGAAAAACTTAATAAACTACCGTTCCTTATTGATACTGACGAAAAATTAAATTTCATGACTGGAATTCCAACTCTAACTTTGTTAGAACGGTTACATAAGTACTGTTTATTAATAAGGTCAGAAGAGCCCTATAATATTGGGTTGTCTAAAAAAAACAGTATAATATTGACAATGTGTCGAATAAAGATGAATATGAACAATATACAAACCGCTATACTATTTAATATCTCCTCAAGATGTGCTAAAAATTATTTTACCGATTGTGTGCAGTTCTTAGCAAAAGTTTTAAAATGTTGCATATAGTGGCAGACTCCAGAAGAAAACCTAAAAAATTTTAATTGTTACTTCAATTTAAATCTTTTATACTCATATTTTTAAATTATTTATCCAAAACAAATCAAAAAGAATAAATTTTAATATTTACTTACTGTTCGTTTGAATTTTGATTTCTTTAAATAGTTTTTAAATTTTGCTAAGAGAGTGCGCTGTTATCACTTTACCAGTCGTCAATCTTTGACAGTTTTTTTATTTTGAATAAATTTTCTTTGACATTTATAAGTTTTAAAATGACCATACCAACCTTATAAAATCAAAACCTACGTTTCGCCATCTCTTGCAATTTTATGTAACCAAAATATTTTAGATCTTTGATCTAGACCCAGATAAATATCTGGGTTATGTTGTTGTTGTTTTTACATGTAAAAAATAGACTTGATCTAGATCTTGACCCTGACCCAAATTAAAAAAACGCAGCTGCTTTTGGTTTTGTTTTTGCTTACATTTTTGTGATAACTATTCTTGATAAAATTGGTTTTGTTGCTTTCGAGCTAAATTTATCTTTTGTGATAAAATTAATTGAAATAAAAGTGGTCGGACACTAATGTTTGACGTATGAATCTATTTTTTTATCTTTTGGCTGTTCGGCCCGGTTTGACGTAATATTCAATGAAGTGAAGTTAGAAGAAAAAAAATTGACGTAAAATATCGTATTATTTTCTATGATATTACACGACCACCACATTGCCATTGTTCGTTTAAAAAATATCCTTAAAAATGCAAAAAACCAAAAGACAGCTTTTTCATAATCGATTTTTCAGTTAATCTTATCAGTAATTGGTTTGAATTTTTTATCTTCATATCTATTTAAGATTAAGGAACCACTCGACCAGTTCCAGCAGATTATCAAAATTTTAATACAAGATCGAAAATTGAAAAACAACCTCAACTAAAAAATTAAAGTTCTGATCCATTTGAAATTACGAAAAAATAACTGGTTTTGGCGAGTGATATTTTGAATGATTACTAGCATTGTGGTTAGCTCTCAGTCAAAACGTGAGAGCAATAACAGAGCTTATTTGTCAATTTTGGATCTTATATTAAAAATTAAAGAATCGATCCGAATTGGTAAAATGGTGACTTATAGTCCCTGGGCCGACGCCGATTACATGTGATGATTACCGCATATTTTATGCTTCGTGAGGCGGATTGCCATTTTCCTCATATTGGCCGCTTTTTCGTTCGGCAAGCTCCATAAAATGCCGATTGCCCGAGATCTTGTAAATTTGCTACCACATTTTTTTTAACTGTGGGGGTTGGAAATTTGTTTTAGAACACGAGGGTAAGCTTGTCCGATCAAAATGTGTCTGCTATTGCCCAGGCGACAAGTGACATTTTGGTATGTTTGGGTTGCCGGACTGTACGATAGCAGACAAATTTTTGTCGGACAAGGTTACCCTCGTGTTCTAAATCAAATTGCCAACCCCCATAGTTAAACAAAAAAAAAATTTACAAGATCCCAGGCAATCGGAATTTTTGTGAAAAGAAAAATGACAGAAAAAAAATTTTCGGACTCGTCAAGGACAGGCGCCTCACAAACTATAAAATATGTGGTAATCATCACATGAAATCGGCGCGGGCCCAGCGAATCATAAATAAATATTTTGTGTGTAGTAAGGATTACAATATGTGTCACAACAACACCATGCGTTCTTTTAGGTTTTAATGGACTCAATATTTTTTTATGTTTTCTACAATATTTTTTTGTTTTTTTTTTACAATATTTGTTTCTGTTTTTACCGATTGCTCTCATATTTTGACTGGCTGCTCAGCACATCGCTAGCTAGGGATTTTTCAGTTTATATTTTAAACCGACGAAATGGATGCGGTAGGTAGACGATCCTGACTATCATTTAATTATTAACTATTATCTCGCTCCTCCCACCTTGGACTTATTTTTGCAGTTGGAAAATATCAGTTAGTTTAACATGAAATGTCGTTTTTTGACAAAAGACGTTTTTGCTATATGATTTTATTCGGTATTGAGATTTGTTTTGTGAAGTTTGTTGACATGATCTAGCTCCTCCCACCTCGGAAACAAAACTAACAGTTTTGACATATTCCTAGGTTTTTGTAAAATTCACGCGAATTCTGTGCTATGAAATAGCTTAAATGTAGAAATAGAGTGATTTGAACATTTATCGGAATATATTTTTATGATTCAACCACCACTCGCCTAGTTCAGACAAATTCTCGATATTTATTTTAATACAAGATTGCAAAATCATCAAAATATGCTGTAGTATTGTCAGTATTTGCTCGGGAATTTTGACAAATTGCTTCACACAACACACATTCATAATGTCAACCATTTAACTATAAATTTTGAGCTACACAACAAACGTATTTTGTTGCTCAAATGTTAAGTGGGTTTGAAGCTTTATTGTGCGCATGTTTTGTTATTGGAGTTATTAACCTGTTAAGCTTACCTCGGTTGAAACTTTGCTAAAGATGAACGTCAATCATTCATTTTATCGTTTTTAGATGAATTTATTATAGACTGTAGGTTATTATAGTTATTATAGACTGTTATTTGATATTGTAATTAACGCTTAATTTCTTTGGTTTGTGACGGTACTCTCCAATGTATCTATGTTGGGCTTAGCATCAACTCAATAATACGAGGCCAATTTTGAATATTACACTACTCCATCAAACACTGTATCCTAGTGGGGGTCGTCTTCATCACGTCTGTCGTGATGTAGCCCGATGACACCAAAACCTAGTAAAAATGGCATCAAGTAAGAAAATCTGAATGATAATATAGTATAAAACCTCTCAATTTCGTGTAAAATCATATATTAACAATTACCAGATGTTTTTAAAAAACGTCATTTCATGTGCAACTAACTGATATTTCCCCATTTTTTTAAAGGGGGAGGGTAAGGCAACCATGACTGTTAAGTTCTCATGCCATCCTCATATTTAAGAACTGTAGACCTTTTTGAAAAAAGTCAATAGCCTTGAATCTATCTATCTAGAAATCTTCTATCCGTAGGTAGTTCGATCCTAACATGCTGCTGCGGAGCCCTGAAAGAACCTAACATTCTCTCATAAGGTGAGAGACTGTTTCATCCTCTTTAAGACGAATCATTTTCTACTCGAAGCCGTACCAAATTTTTATTCACATGTTGGTGACGTGTTAGTAGTCCCACCATTAGCCTACAGTCTGACCGGGTCAGGTTTAACAGAAATTCGGTGGTTTGCCGTCTCAACCGTGGAGTAAACATCTTGGAGACCTTGCAGCTTTCTGTGTCCCTTGATTGAGAGTTACTGGATCAAAAGAGAACCTGTTCGACTGGCGATCTTATCCTGCCTTTTGATATACCAATTCCTGCTTCAGGGTCTATGAACCTCCCTGCGGAGCTCTTTGCTAAATCATTAGCTTTTTCCCGAGATTTGCACTATACCCTGGTGTCCATATCAGTGATATTCTGTTCTTGAACCCGAAATTCTTCTACTATTTTTGACTTGATAGTGTAGTTTTCCAAACAGCTAGTAGACTATTTTCAAAGTCAGCCCACAAAAGCCCTCCTCCACTGCCACAGAACGCGAGCTGTGTTTGCGCATTTAGTTTTAACTTGAACAACCAAAATAAGCCGCTTGTCGAGAGTAACACCAAGATACTTCACATTATCATGGTGTGTTAATGTGTGATTACCGATTGAAGGAAGAGTGAAGTTGTTTAGTTTCCTTCTGTTGGTAAACGCAACGAACTGTGCCTTAGAGGCATTAATCGGGAGACCATTTTTCCAACAGCAACTGTTGGTAATATTCAGGGCGTTCTGCATTTTACTGCGAAGATACCCCATATTGTCTTTTTTGAAAAGAATACTAACATCTTCGGCATAGACTTATGTGTTTAGCCCTATAACATTTAATTCAATAAGGAGTTGGTTTACCATCATGTTCCACAGCAGGGGTGATAGAAGGCTCCTTTGGAGACATCCAAGGTTCACACCTACCTGGATTGTGGTTTTGTCCCTTCGTGTGAATAAACAGACATCGACTTTGCAGCGCCCGTAGTATTTATCTTAAGTGTTTTGTTTACACCGTACCTTTCCCCTCCGTTAAGAAGTAACTCAAAAGTGGCTTTGTCGAAAGCCCTTCTATGTCAAGAAAAGCACCAAGAGTGATAGCCTTTTTAGAGATTGTCTCTTCAATATCAGAGACCACCTCTGAAAGGATTGTGTCCGTAGACGTTCCTGTTTCATAAGCGTGTTGCCTCCTCCTTAGCGAGGTTTCTTCAGTCAGACATTTTCAATGTAACGGTCGGTCAACCTCCTCAAAAACTTGAAAGAAGGTATGAGGAAGGACTGATCGGTCTGAAGTTTTTCGCCTCGCAGTAGTTGATTTTTCCTGGTTTTGAGGTAAAGACGACTCTCACGTTTTTCCAGGGCTGGGGTACATAACCAAGAGCTATACAGGGCACGAAGATCCTTACTAAACTATCTTCTATTATGTCCAGACACTGTTGTATCATAATAGGCCAATTCCGTCTGGACCTGGAGATTTGAATGGCTCAAAGGAACTGATAGCCCAAGAAAGAGCGGCGATACAATTCTATTGGTGATTACCCAGTCCATTGGGTTATGTTTTTCCCTATTTTCTGCGACTGTTTCCTAAGCAATCTCCCCAAGTACACAGCCAGGAAAATGGTGGTGGAGTAGTGCTGTATAAGTTCCCTTCCAGTGTGAGTATCGTTGGATAATTTAATATTATCCAATCTCGCTAAAGAATCCTTTTTCAAAGCCCGCATTAGTGAAGCACCGTCTGTGATGGTCTCAGTCGTACAGAGCCCAATCAGCTTCATCATAAGTTTTCAGTGCCCTGTTCAGAAGTTCAATTTAGCTTATCAAGGTTTTTGTTCCTCCAGACTAACTTATGTGCACCTCGTTGCCTCGTTTCAGGGCACGAGCTCTCAAAATCCCAGACTAACAAATCGTTGAGGTGATCCCAACTTGTTAAAAATATAAAGTGGCTGCAGTTAGGAATCGGACGATGGTTTTTAAGGAGTCTTAAACTGTTAGAGAATAGACGGCAACTTTAGTCATTTTTGGCATTCAGTAAAAGTTAGAAAAAATCAGTTAGTAGCAGATCAAATGTCGTTTATTGACAATAAAAGAACTTATTGAAAATATGACTGTCGATACGAACTTGAGAGGCTTCCAGTAAAGCGTATTGATTGGACTTAGTTTCAGGTACTTTCGAGTTATAAATTATAATAACAGTTGAAAAATGTTAGTTGGAAAGTAACACGTTTTTCCTAATAGTAATGCAAGGTAAGTCCTGTGACGCACATTTTGATCCTTTGAAGCCAGGTTTCTTGGTGACCGTCCTGGCCACTACAGCTGAATCTCTTATCGTGTGCGCTGGTGGCTCTGCTATAGTGCTTCCGATGTATGCACTTCTCAAAGTCTGTATGTACATCTTGAGTCTACCATATCTACGTTATGCATGACTATCAAGAATAACTCTAAAATCACGTGTTAATCACAAGTTATCTTCGAGAGAAACGGCTATCTTAGAATACAGAATACCTCCCTAACAATTGTTTGTCGATATGAAATTCCTCCATAGCTATGGTACTTATCTTATAATTATACCTATACATATACCTACCCTTTTGTCTCTTATGAAAGTCTATGTGAAATAGTAGGATGTTCGAGAGTGTACACGTTTCAGTTTCTACAGCGATATTTAAGTATTTTTTGAATGCCGGTTCGTTAAATTTGGAGCTCCATTATCCATATATATCTGAGCCTAAATATGGGTCAATGTTTAGAAGCAATTTTTTACAGGATAAGGGTGTTAGTCTGATAATATTTGCAGCAACGGCAAATAATAATAGCTTTTTCTGTCATAAATGAATGTGTAAATATACTATCCCTAATTGTTGTATATCCAGTCTAAGTTTTAAGAAAACCTGTTTCACAAACCCCCATATTATTAATGCTATGTATCGTACAGTAAAACGATTATGAAATTAAAAACGTTTTAATGAAATTAATGTTTTTTCACACAGTTCTAAGATCGAAATTAATAAGGGTAACAAGAGATTTTATTATTGTTTTGGTAAACTATAATAGGAATAAGAAATATGCTTCTTTTTCATTTTGTAAGAATATACAAATATTGCTAACATTGTTGACAAAAAAATTAAAAATCGGGAAAAAGTTATTGCATTTCAAAAAATTAAATTTGCCGACAAATACAAACAGATTCTTTAATATTTAAAAATGTTGTATAGCTAACATGTTATTTTTGTTTTCGTTTCAGTACAATTCAGTCGTACTGTGGAGAATCAGAAGAGACCCAAGCTTATTGTTCTTGGTTGAGAGAATTTATTTTAACAAATTATGAATCAATAATGGGTGTTGATAAAAAAGTAAGAGGTCAATCCAGTCGTGATCATTATTGGTATCAAGTTCGGTTATTTTATTATCAATTAGAAGGGATTGATATTGGTTTTCGTAAAGGCGTAAAAAGATCACGTTCCGATTGGGAAATACCTTTTTCAGACTTCCTACTTATGAACTCGGCTGCAGACGTGAAAGATCTAAAAATGTTTTATGATCATTTCTTCTTAAATAAAAATAAAAAGGAAAATATTACAGAGTTTTCGGATGAAAGTTCTGAAAACGAAAACCAAGAATATGTATTTGATGATGTCAAATCACGAATGGTGTTAAAAATATTACCACAGACTGATACAGTTAAATTATTAATAGGGCATAGTTCCGGAGGAAGTTATTCCAAGATGCTGAGAGTGTTAAAAAAATATCATTTCCATTATCATTTTTCACCAGACAAAAAAAGTCATTTGGTACCTGGAAATGATATGGTGTTTACAAGCTATCCAGGAACGATTTCGTCATTAGATGATTTTTATTTGGTTCATGGAGATCACATAAAACTGGCTATTATAGGAGCTGAAATGGTGTATAACAATTTCAAATTATGGGCAAAGATTGATTTCGAAAATACAGTTTTTTTATCAGCTCGAATTATGACCGCTAATCGCTTGGCACATAGTGGTCGGTCATGGGCAAGAATAATGTCACGACATCCAAATACAGGAGAAAAACAATGGTTAATTGTTGATACGAAACGATTTCATCATATCAACTTAGAAAGTTTAACAAATCTTAACTTAACATTACCAACATCGGCCACCAATGAAGACACTGTATCAACTGATGAAACAAACCCAAAAACAAATGAAATTGAAGATGCTAATACAAGCTATGATGAAACAACTAAAACACCAATAAAATTGCATAAAGGAATAATATGGATCGTTGATCAAGTTCCTGGTCGATTGCATGGAGAAGATGAGACTGAAAGTATTTTTAAAACTGGATATTGGTATGGAAATGGAATTCCACATTTTCAAGAAACACGTGATATTAATCGATTAACGATTAGCAATGAATCAAATAATCGTTTATCGCCTGTATTATTTGATAATATTACCGATTTAGAGTCTATATCGAAATTTTTAAAACAACGTGCATACCGTGGTGATTTAGAAAAAAATGAAGAACCAATCGCATATGGGAATATTGATTTAAAATTATATTCTGAAACAAATTTAGGCGAGCAAATACTTGAGGCTATTTCTGGCCCATTATTTCAACATGAAACTAAAAAAAGTCAAAAGTTAGCAAAATTATCAGCAGCAAATCAAAAAAGTAGCAATTATGAACGTCAAATGTCCGTCCGGGAAGATGTTTCGTATGCTTCGAATAAAAAATTACGCCCATTTCGTTGGTCCAGTTCTAGTTTGGATGCTGATCATTTTGGTCAGCCAGATATATTTAATTTTGAAAAGTATTCACCAAAATGGGCGTGGTCCTGATAGATAAATTCTATTATTGTTTGTTTTTCTTTTAATTTGTACATTATTAAACTTTTTTATTTAAATAAAAGAGATTTTTATAGAAAAATTGTTCTTGTTTTCGTTTTTTATTTTCATAATATGATGAACTTCTTAATTTACATTGCAAATAACAATATCTCAATTTACATGAAAGGGATTGTTGATTTACTTCTACAGTTAGCGGTCGGTTAACTGTAACTTGCGCGCTCGGCATACGTGACCAGTAAACTTCCTACTACAATACGCACAATCAAACGTATGCGATGAAAACAACTTTTGCGACGAAACTTTTAAAAGTCTAAACTCGCTTAAAATTTGACTACGTTTAACACTCCAATAACCGAAGGCAAGTCATGTCACTTTAAATGATTAAAATCACATCGCATCAATTTTAGTATTGTTTAAGTCGTGTTTTAAGCCTTGTGTCATGTCAGTCTTCTCAATTTTTCATGTGTCAATAATTTTTTCAAGCGTCTTTAATTATTAACAATAAAAATTGATAATTTTTTATAACTTATTTATAATAATAATTAAATAATTGTTAATAAGGTACAATCCTAGTTTATCCCCCCAAATAGATTTGCGTTTTTTTTTCAGATAAATAGAAAGATTAGGTCCTCTGCATCCTAATTATGAAAAAAAAAATTTGCGGAAATGAGGGGGTCAAAAGTTATAAAAGATCAAACTTTCAATTTTACCTTGGGGGGACCTTTGGTTTTTTAGACTTTTCAATTCATTTTTTAAATTTTTTTTTGACTCAATTCTGCAATTTGCACAATTTCGATCAGAAATAGCACCGACCCCCCCACTCGCACGTCGCTCCCCCCCGCCCCCCGCGTCATCCCCCTCGCGTTTTTCCGCGGACGCGCGAGGGGGGGCTCGTGGGGTGGGTCGCGTTGGGGGAGGTCGGTGCTATCTCTGATCGAAATTGTGTAAGATCGCAGAATTGAGTCAAAAAAAAATTTAAACATTGAATTCAAAGTGTAGAAATACTCGTGACTAGGAAAATGAATTTTGAACACAACACATAGATTTAATTTTATTTATTTTATTTATAACAATAATTTTGTTACCCTCCGGTCGGAGCTTCAATTTAAAACTAAAAGAACTAATTTTTATGTTTATTAAAATTATTTGTTTTAATTAAAAAGTCAATTCATCATTTTTAGTTTTGCTTTTGTTTTTTATAATTTTATGGGAAACAAGAGTTTTTAAACATTTTATGTGAAATAAGAGTTTTTTAATAATTTTATGGGAACAAGAGTTTTTAAACATTTTATGTGAAATAAGAGTTTTTTAATAAATTTATGGGAAGCAAGAGTTTTAAATAATTTTAAGTGAAACAAGAGTTTCCTGCTTTATTGCGCGTGTTTGATAAATAAGCAATTCTAATAATGAAGAATGACCTCGATGTTATGGGTTTACAACACCTTCCCTCTTAAGTGAAATGATATTCCATAGATTATCATTTAAATAAAAAAGTATAGTTTAATAAAAATTAAAGTAAATAAAAATTTGTTGTCAATGTCATATTTACATATGTTGCTTATTCCTAAATCCTAATTTGTTTCATTTATTTCCGGTTGTTCCACCGGTTTATTTATTTCTTCCCTTTTGCATTTAACTTTGCATTTTAGGAAATAACATATTAATATTATTATAGCAGATAAAATAAAAATTCCGTACAAACTATAAATGTGAAAATGGTGAGATTCCATTCCTTTGTTACTATTTTTCAAAAATGTACGCTCTTTATTCTGGAGTTCCGAAATGTGTTTACTTATCTCGTTGAGTTCATTATTATAGATTATTTGAGACGTTTTTACTTTGGGCAATAGTTCTTTATTATTCGAGAAATTAAAATTTTCATTGATGTGCATTGTCAAATTCGTAGTAAATGAAATTTGTAATCTTAATTCAGAATTATAATCACTGCTAGAAAACAGTGTAATTTCGCCATTGTACAAATAACAATTTTTCTTAAAATATATTAAACCCGTTCCCAAAATCTCAATGTTAGAATCGGTCCCGTTACAGTTTACATTTATTTTTTTTGCTATCGGCGATATGAATAACCAATGACCAGGATTATTTAATTTAATCCATATGTCTGAATATAAATTTAAAAAATGAATTTGACAACTATCCGCATTTATTTTTTGTTGGTGTCGCAGATGTATAGCACAATGATTGTAGTTAGAACTATATCTTGGAGAATCTTGCTTACATATTAATTGTTTCGAACCAATTTTTATGCAATTTCTGATTGTCTCTTTTTCGAAAAATAAATAGAATTTATTATATTGATCTTCGGCAATATAATCATTTTTTATTGAAATTAACGCGTATGTATTGTTGATAAATAGTGTAGGGATACTTATTATTTTAAAAAGTTTATAATTATTTAACTGAATTAATGGAATCTCTACCACAAAAATTAATTTACCTTCTTTAAATTTAGTATCTAATTTAATTAAGTTATATATTTCAAAAAGATTATCAGTTATAATCGAAAAAGGAAATTTTAATCTTATTGGTAAATTTGACTTAATACTATTTAATAACGATATCAGTTTCGTTGGAACTATTAAATGAGGATGTAACTTGTGGTTTTGTGCCATCATTATTATGTTAATATAATCTGTTTGTTTTAATTGGAAAGAGCTTAACAACCCTATAATTAAATTGTTTAATTCTTCATATTTTTGTATTTTATAAATTTTATTGTTTTCAATTTTATTTTTATTTTGTAATTCATCTATTTGATTATTGATTTCATTAAATTTTTTGTTAAACAAGTTATAAGTTCTATTTGTAAATTCGACAGAACTTTTTAAAATTGAGGTTTGTTCTAATAACAAATGATTAAATTCTTTATCTTGTTTTATTATTTTACTTATTTGTCCGTCATAATTAGTTGCGTCCTCGTCATCGAGAGTACCAAACAGTGTTTTAGGTATCCTACCAATACCATTAATTATACCTCGCTTATTTCTTTTAGATTTTCGTTCAAATATCTCTGTTAGAAAATCATCGTCGACTGTAACATCTCTAAAACTATGTTCTAAATAATTTTTTAAGCTTAAACAATAGTCATTTCTCGTGTGTACATCTTTACATATTGCCAGTGTTTGTGATATACAGTCTTCGAGCATCTTGAATTCTTGATGATATGTATCTAGATTTAAATAAGTTACGATTCGCCAACTAGATTCATATATGTTAACTGTTCCTATTTGTTCGAAATAAATTCCGTTAGGGTTAGTTATGGTTGTCACATTAAAATCGGCAAAACAAGTGCCTATGAAGTTGAGAGTGACATAAACAAAAAGACTCATTTTCCTTGTTTTCTAAAATTAATTAAAAAAATTTATTAAGTTGCAAATCAATTTTGATTACAATTTTTAAGACGATTATTGTGAACCGTACGAGTTTTATTTCCTATTTTTATTATAGAATTTTCTGCGCTAGGTGTTTCTAAAACTAAATAAGGACCAAGGAATAATGGATTAAGTTTTTTATTTTTGTTAAGTTCGTTTTTCAAATATACTAAATCACCTTTATTTACCAAAAATGGTTTAGATGTTTTGTCATAATAAGTTTTAGATTTTTCTTTATTTGCTATAAAATTTTTCCGCGCTATTAGATGTGAATTCTGTAATTTGTTTTTTAAGTCAAAAAGATAATCATCATAATTATACATTGCTTCTGGTTCGCATGTTAAAGAAGTAGGTAATTTTGCTTTAGTACCGAATAATAATTCAAATGGAGAATAATTTGTAGAAGTATGGGGAGTTGTATTGTAAGTAAACATGGCATACGGTATCCACTCATCCCAGTTTAATGGATCATTTGTACAAAAATTTCTAATATATTCGCCCAATGTTCTATGAGAACGCTCTAAAGCGCCGTTGGTTTGAGGATGATATGCTGTACATTGAATTTTCTTTATTTTTAATAATTTACACATCTGTTTAAAAAGGTTGCTAGTGAAATTTGATCCCTGATCCGTCAAAACACTAATAGGGGTACCAAATTTACATATTATATTTTTAACAAAGGCTTTAGCAACTGTTTCTGCTTCTTGATTTGGCATTGGAATTCCATCTGAAAATTTTGTTAAATCATCCTGTATTGTAAGAATATATTTTTGTCCTGAAAAGCTTTCAGGTAGAGGGCCAACAACATCTAGAAATATTTTTTCGAATGGTTGTTCTGAAGTTGTTGTAATTTTCATAGGAATTTTATTTATTTTACCTATTTTATTCTTTTGACATAACGTACAGCTTCTTATAAACTTTTTAATATCTTTAAACATGGTTTTCCAGTAGTATTTTTGCTTGATTTTACTAAATGTTCTAGATACACCCATGTGTCCACCTAAAGGATTTTCATGATATTCCTGTAAAATCGTATTTATCACATTTCTATCAATTACTTCAACATGATTTGAATCTTTATTTTTTATATTTGTATGCTCGCTAATTTGTTCACTAATATTATTTTCGTTTTTTGCTACATCAACTTTTCCATTATTTATAATTTCTGAAATTTCTGGTATATTGTGATTATTATTCGTTATTATTTTGTTCGGCTGAGCTCGTGTCACAACATTAATCTGAGAAGTGGTCATAGGAATTCTAGAAAGTGCGTCGGCATTAGTATTAAGTTTACCAGGTTTATACATTACTCTATAATCGTATTCTTCTAACTTAATACGCCATCTCATTAATCTAGATGAAGGATTTTTAATATTGCATACCCATACCAATGGTTTGTGGTCTGTTATAATTAAAAAACGTCGTCCGTAGACATACGGTCTAAAATACGTAACAGCCCAGACAATTGCTAACAATTCTTTCTCAATGGTGGAATAGTTTCGCTCAGCTTTATTTAAAGTTCTACTTGCGAAAGCAATTGGTAGATCCACTGAACCTGTTCCTTGTGAAAGTACGGCACCTATAGCATGATCACTAGCGTCTGTTGTTATTGTAAATTCCTTAGAAAAATCGGGATACTGAAGGATTGGAGGATTCACCAATTTTTCTTTTAATTTATTGAAAGCTTCGTCACAAAAACCATTCCATTCGAATTTGACATCCTTTTTTAATAATTTGTGCAATGGTTCTGATAATTTTGAAAAGTCAGGAATAAACTTTCTGTAATAGCCAATTAAACCTAAAAATGATTTCACATCTTTTGTACAATTTGCTCTAGGAAAATTTTTCACAGCAGAAATTTTTAAAGGATCTGGTTTAATTCCTTTATCAGTAATTACATGACCTAAATAATTTATTTCTTTTCTCAAAAAATTACATTTATCTGGTTGAAGCTTCAAATTATTATGTTTAAGACATTCTAAAACATCAATTAATTTGTTATTGTGATCCCTAAGATCATATCCGTAGATAACAATGTCGTCCAAGTAAACAAAACATTTACTTCCTTGTAAACCAGTAAGTACAGAGTTCATTAATCTCTGAAAGGTTGCAGGCGCACCTTTTAACCCAAATGGCATACGATTAAATTCGTAGTGGCCATGGCTAGTACTAAAAGCAGTTTTCGGTTTGTCTGCTTTACTCATATTAACTTGATGGAAACCACTGGCTAAATCCAGGGTTGAAAAATATTTGGATTTACCTAATTGTTCTAAAATTTCTGTAATATTTGGAAGAGGATAAGCATCACCAATGGTAACTGAATTTAATTTTCGGTAGTCTACCACCACGCGAAACCTTTTCTGGCCAGTAGAATCTGGACGCTTCGCAACTAATAACAAAGGCGAATTCCAAGCGCTGGAACTTGGTTGAATAATATTTTTTTCCATCATTTCGTTAACTTGTTTATTTATTTCTGATCTCTGAGACTCAGGTAATCTATATGGTTTTGAATTTATGGGAGGCTGATTAGGACAAATTGGAATATTATGCTCAATTGCACTGGTAGAAGTGAAGTGATCTCCTTCGAGATAAAAATACTCATTATATTGTCGACATATCTCTAAAATAGACATTCTTTCTTCGTTATTTAAATCATCTAGTTTTAGAGAAGATTCTAATGTTTTCATACGTTGTTCCACATTACAATTAATTTGTAAAACTTCGAAATTGTTTATACTAAACAAATTTAATGGAACATCATTTAATTCTATATCATTTTCAGTAGAGTTTAATATACTCACTGTTACTAAATAGTTCTCTGGCTTGACTAAAGAATTTGAGATAAAAACGCCAGGTAAAATTTCTTGTGATAATGAGACACTCTCTTCATTTGTATTTACCATAACTCGAATAAACTTTTCCGTTCTAGCCGGTATGTAATGGGATTTAGAATTTGTTTTTAAATTTAGGTTATAAATTTTATTGTTTATTTTTAGAGATACATTTTTATCTCCGTAGCTAATTTCACTATTAGTTTTATAAAAAAAATCTTGACCCAAAATTCCATCTGTGGGAATTGGAAAATCGTCATCAACGATATTGAATGAATGCATTATTTTTGCATCACAAATTTGTATTTGTAAATAACATACACCTAAAGTTTGAACTGTTTCGTCAGCAATGCCTTTGAGTAAAAATTTTTTGTTAAAATGTACGTCTGTTTCTAATTTAACTTTACTTTTTTTTAGTAAACTAATGGATGCTCCCGTATCCAACAAAAAATCTGTTTTATTTTCCTTATTTTCGTTTATGTTTAATGTTAGTATTAGAAATTCGTTTGATTCTTTAAAATTATTGTTAAATAAAATTTGCGGTTCTAATGTTACAATTTCCCCATTTGAGTCACTCCGCTCGTGCTCGGGGTTGGATCGTTTCCCGGATTGGAACTTTGTACATTGGGAATCGTATTAAGATTTTTATTTTCCGTTCTGTAATAATAACCTTGGTAACTGCCATTTCCATTATTATTGTGTTTGGCTTTTAACTTTCTACATTCATTTATACTATGGCCATGATTCTTGCAATATGTGCAAATAATTGTCGCGTATCTTATTTGCTGATTATTTAACGGAATATTTGAACGCGTTTGCAAGAAATTTCTGTTATTAAAATTGTGTCTGCAATTGTATATAGTATGACCGTTTCTTTTACATTTGTAACAGAATAATAACTTTGAATTTGAGTTAGGATTTTCTTTACTAAATGGCATAGAATTTATTGGTTTGAATAACAACTTTTTTTCCTCTTCTATTGCAGCTAGTACCGCACTTTTAAGATCTGAAAAGTCGTTTCTCAAATTTTTTCGAATAATAGGGATTATGCCGTCTAAAAAACTGTTAATAGCTAGCTTTGAGTGCAACCCTCGGAAATGTTTGGCGGTTTCTATACCTTCGCTTTGAATACATGAACTATTTAGTTCGGCTAATAGTGTTTCAATTTTATTTGCAAAATCATGTATGGTTTCACCCGTTTTTTGTCGTGAATGTACTAACTCTGAATTTACGTGATTATAAGTGCGAGTTTTGCTAAATTGTTTAATTAATTCCTCTTTGATTGATCCCCATGAGGTTAGTTCGTTATTTTCAACGCATTGGTATGCTTTGCCAGATAATTTCATTAATATTATATTCTCAAATTGTTTTTTAGTTTCTACCGTTGTAGCTGATTGATAAATAATATCACCACCTTTTATGAATTTATTTAATAGAATAGCTTCACCACTGAATTCAGGGATTAGTTTTAAAGCAAACGAAACGTCAAGTGACATTAGGTGCGTTCGATTTGACTGAAACAACTGAAAAAACAACAACAATTGCATTTAATTCTTCAGTTGATTCAGTTGTTTCAGTCAAATCGAACACGGCTATTGTAGGACTATTTAAATTTTCAACTTTGATATTTGAATTTGATTTTGAAAATTCATGAATTGAAACTGAGGTAGGTTTATCTGATTCGGAATCAGAAGAAACTTCGACACTATCTGGGTTATCTGATGACGAACATTCAACAATTATGTCAGATGGATTATTTGAAATAGTTGGTTGGTCACTAGTATTAATTTTTCGCACTTTTCGATTTCTTAAACTAATATTTAAAGAAAGACTTTTACGATTATTATCGTCTGACATTAATAATTTACCAAAACAAAAAGTTATGCTTTAAACAGCTAAAATTGATTTTTAATTTAGTCTATTTTATAGAAACACTTAAACTTTAGAGCAATTTAGAATTTTAAATTTAGAAAAATTAAAGATTTAAAATAAAACTTACATCTGCCAGTTTGTATGTCTTCTTGGATCTTCCTGATGTAGATTTGTTGAAAAAAATTGTTGTTGTTAGTGATGGAGAAAATTTAATTATTTTTGATGAATCTTGATTGAATCTGATGAATCTTGATTGAATTGTACATAATATAATTTTCCTTGACTAATTCTTTTATTCCCGTAGATGATGGATGTGTAATGTTGTTGCTGGGTATCGAATTGGTTGAAACCGTGTATTAGTTGTGTTTTCTGTTTATTTTGTGTGCAAACAAAAATTTTTTTTTTAAAAAAATCTTTATAGCTAAATCTTTACAGCAATTTTAATATTTTATAAATCACTGATGCACTGAAAGTTATTGCACTGAAAGTTTTATTTATTTTTTTTTATTGATTTTTCAAAAATTTAATGAATTTCTTTTTTTTTACGACCGGACTTTACGATTTTTTTTCTAATCACAGTATTTGGACCCGTTTTGTTTATTGGGATCCCACCGCTGTCACCAAATTTGTAGAAATACTCGTGACTAGGAAAATGAATTTTGAACACAACACATAGATTTAATTTTATTTATTTTATTTATAACAATAATTTTGTTACCCTCCGGTCGGAGCTTCAATTTAAAACTAAAAGAACTAATTTTGTTTATTAAAATTATTTGTTTTAATTAAAAAGTCAATTCATCATTTTTAGTTTTGCTTTTGTTTTTTATAATTTTATGGGAAACAAGAGTTTTTAAACATTTTATGTGAAATAAGAGCTTTTTAATAATTTTATGGGAACAAGAGTTTTTAAACATTTTATGTGAAATAAGAGTTTTTTAATAAATTTATGGGAAGCAAGAGTTTTAAATAATTTTAAGTGAAACAAGAGTTTCCTGCTTTATTGCGCGTGTTTGATAAATAAGCAATTCTAATAATGAAGAATGACCTCGATGTTATGGGTTTACAACAAAAGTCTAAAAACCCAAAGGGGGGACCAAGGTAAAATTGAAAGTTTGATCCTTTATAACTTTTGACCCCCTCATTTCCGCAAATTTTTTTTTTCATAATTAGGATGCAGAGGACCTAATCTTTCTATTTATCTGACAAAAAAAAACGCAAATCTATTTGGGGGGATAAACTAGGATAATGCCGTTAATAATTTTTCTGATTCAATTTTTAGTTTTATTCAATCTTTTTTTAATAGTTGTTCGTTTTTTTATAATTATTTATAATTTTTTGTAATTTGAGATGTTTTAAGCGTTTTAAATTATTGTATTTTATTTGAGAGGCACGTTTCTGAGCTTGAGTGCTTGTTTTGTATCCTTATTTAAATAAATAATGAATTATTTTATGTATAATTATTTTGTGAAATTGAAGGACGTAAAAGGTAAGGCTACGAACAGAGTGGAAAATGTGAGCGGCGCTGTGCGCAAAGCGGTGCTGAAAGGGTTTATAGCTACAAAACTACACACGTATACTTAAATGAGAGTGTTCACAGTGAAGCGCAGTAAACAGCTTCGCTTCAATTGTGAATTCTCATTTGAATATGCGCGTGCAGTTTTGTTGTTGTTGTTGTTGTAGCGACGCGTGGTGGTGCTATTCTTCCGGCTCCAAGTCCAGATTCAGGAACTCTGCTACTGCCCTTGAGCGGTACCACAGATCTTCCTTCGTCAGGTCGGTTGGTTTCTCTGGACAAATGAAAAGGTGGTTAGCATCATGTGGCGTGCCCTCACATATGGGACACTTGTCAACAATTTCATGGTCAATTCTACTCATATAGTTATTTAAGATGCGTGACCAACCGGATCTTAACTGCGCTAGGATGGTTCTGGTGCTGCGTGGCAGTTTTACCTCTTCGGCAGCGACTTGTAATGGTTTGCTATTAAGAACTCGATTCGGGGCGTAGTTCTTTATTGTGTCTTCAACGGTTTTTGTATAGATCTTTTTCAACCCCCTCTTATACGTAGGCTCATCGATGTTATTTATGTCTTTATTGTTTTTAACATCTTGTAGGAAGCATTTCGCCGTCCTTCTTATGTCTCTATGTGGTGTTGTCATGGATAAGGTGTCATTGCAGGGATGCTGCTCTCTATGACAGGACCAAAGATATTGTTTGGTAAGCATTTCGTTGTGTTCACGGACCGGCAATATGTTACATTCCTCGTGCAGGTGATCTCGGTGGGCCATCAGGTGACATCCGGTTGCTGTACGCAAAGCTGCGTTCTGTGTTATCTATAACTTATTTCAGTGGGCGTCAGCGACTTGGGGTGTCCATATGGGAGCAGCGTAATTTATGAAAGGCCTTCCTATTGCTTTATATGCCGTTATTATTGTGCTTTTATCCTTACCCCACGAACTGCCGCTAGAGCTTTCAGTGCGTTATTCCTGTTTTTAAGTTTTGTATTTACTTGTTGAGCATGAGCGTTGAATTTAAGTAGTGGATCGAATGTTACCCCCAGCAGTTTTGGATTTTTCACAGTAGGAATTAGTATGTTGTCAATGCAGATATTGAGTGTTGTATTTACCTCCTTCGTCCATGTGGTGAAAAGTATGGAAGTGAACTTTTCAGTGGACAATTTCAATTTATTGGTTTTAAACCATTCATTCAAGGTGTTGAGGTAGGTTTTTAGGACATTGGTGAGTTGTTCCAGGTTGTCTCCTGTTGCAAGCACCGTGCAGTCGTCTGCATATGACGTGATAGTTATTCCTTCCGGTGGTGCAGGTAAACTACTTAAGTAAAGGTTGAATAATGAAGGCGAGAGAACTCCACCTTGTGGAACTCCTTGTCTGAGCATTCTCATCTTAGATCTAGAGTTACGGAACTCAACGTATGTTTGGCGGCCTCTTAGATAATTGCACAACCAGCGCTTTAATAGACCTGGCAGATTGGTGTTGAATATGTCGTTCAGTAGTGCAGCATGTGACACTGTGTCGAAAGCTTTTGACAGGTCAAGTGCAACTAAAATTGTTCTAGCACAGGGTTATTTTTGGTTTAGACCATCGGTGATTTGGTTTTGGATTCTATGAAGCGCGGTGGTTGTATTGTGTGCTTTCCTAAAACCATGCTGATGTGACGCCAATTTGCAAGATTCTGTTAACCGAGGTAGTAGTAGTGCTTCGATCAATTTTGCAACCGATGAGAGGATAGAGATCAGTCTATAGGATTCTCCCTTTTCTTCAGGCTTGCCAGGTTTCAAAATGGGACTTATTCTAGCCGTTTTCCAGATATTTGGTATCTGGAGCGTATTTAGAGATGTGTTGAGTATGGTAGTGAGAAAGTTCAATCCTTTGGGTGCAATGTGTTTTAGCATAATGGCTGAGATGCCATCTGGTCCAATAGCTTTAGATAGTTTGGATTTCTTTATTGCGTTTCCAACATCTTCTTCGGAAAATGTGATATCCTCGAGATTTTCAGTATTAAGTTTGCGCATATGCCTTTATACTGACCTAGTTTCTTTTTCATGTTTACTTTGCTTTTCTGTAAACTGCGTGTTGAATTTTGTTGCGCATTGTCTATGGTTTTCGGTTGGGATATCATCGAAGGAAATCATGAAGTTGTTATGCGACTGACGCGGATGTGTTAAACCCTTAATCACCTTCCACAGACTTTTATTTGTGCCAAAGTTTGACTTACTCACTAAATCTTTCCATTTGTTACGTTTGTGTTCCATTACTAGTTTATTTATCTGCTTGTTCAGGCCCGGAATTCAAGAATCGGTTGGATCTGCCTTACAGATTTCATCTCTTTGGGAAGAGAGTACACAAGCTTCTTGTGGGAAGTTTGGTTTAATATTTTGTATTCTGCTGGCTGGAATGAAGCGAGATCTAGCTTTGTTAAAAATTTCTCTGAATTTTCTTTCCCCAGACAGGGCGTCAATTGGTAAAATTTGCTTACTGAATTCCAATTCAGTAAAATTGGTAAAATTATCCCAGTCTGCTTTGTTAAAATTAATGTATGTCTTCTTCTCGGATTTCATTTCGTTTAAGGAACGGCTTAAGGTGATTATGATTGGCACACGGTCTGATCCCAATGCGATTTCAGTTCTCCATTCAGCGATTGGCATTAGCGACATGCTGGCAAGTGGAACATCTGGAGACGAGTATGAGTTATTAGTTGCTCTTGTTGGTTGTGGTTCATTGAGGACTCCAAAGTTGGAGCCGTCAATTTGATCAGCAATATTTTCACCTCTTGAGTCGGTGTTCAAGTGTGAGTGCCATAGATCGTGGTGAGCAATTATGTCGCCGAGAATTAGACAGTCTTTAATATAAAATAAATGTCCTATGGACGGTTCATAACCTATATCACAGCTGCTTACTGGTGGAATATAAATATTGACTAAATTTATCTCCGTATTTCCGGATTTTATTGTAATGCCTAGTTGTTCTAGGTGTTTATCAGTTCCCGGTACTGCTGGTAATGTGGTTGTACGGTAGATAATGGTTTTGTGTATGATAAAGGCAAGACCACCACCTTTGTCCTTTTCTCTATCCAGTCTTATAATTCTATAATCACAGATACTATCACTAATCTTAGATCTAACATTTAATTTGGTTTCTTGTAAAACCGCGACTAGAATATTGTTTTTGCACATAAAGTTGATAATATCATCGATTTTGTTTAATAGTCCGTTACAATTTAGCTGCATTATTATCACATCACCTGGGGTTTCCGGATGTGTGCTCATTCGCATTGTGTTCTGTTGCAAGCTCGTATTTATATATTGACTTGATGCATTGCAACATGGCGCTATGTAGTTTTTGGTCCATTGCTTATGTGTTGCAAGGCCTGAGCAGTTCTTGAGATGACACCATTCTTTACAGCTATTACACTGGACGGATGTGGTGTTTGCCCTTATAATGTTTTTGCTTATTGCACAATGCCATATTTTAGTTGGTCCAGGATTTCTTTCAATGCCGGCCATGACTAGGAGGATCTGAAGCAGTGACAACTGCTTCTTTATCCAAAAAACAGAGTGTCGGAGTAGTACCTTTCGTCGAAATTGTTGTGATGGTCGTTGGTCGGAACTGAGTTCCGAGTACTTCTGGGGCGTAGACCCGTCCATCTTGAGAAGTCGTGCAGTTTTGTAGCTACCAACGCTTTCAGTACCGCTTTGTACCCAGTACCACTCACAGCTTCAGTTCTTCAGTTTTTGATTTTTTTTCGTTTTAGAATTTTTAGTCGTGACCGTTTTTACAAACCCCCCGATATTGTCAGTGTGATTGTTTTTTCAGCACAGAAAATATAGTGAACCATAGCGGCGTTTTGAAATATAAAATTCCATATAGACAAATTTAAACAATTTAACCAAAAACGCTAGTCCATTTTTTGCATATAGCAAGGTTCACTGTTTTTTGCATATGGTGTTATTCAATCTGGCTATGAATATATATCGAGGGTTTTGGTTTTTATCAACTTCAATAATATCAGTTTTTACGCTGAGTGACATGACTATCGTCAAGTCTCCTCGTGTGACACGACTTCTGCAATTGTGGTGTAAATTTCGTTTACAGTTTCCTCTAGTTTTCCGTTCTTTCAAATTCATCGACTCTCATGAAAACAACATTTATATCATAACACTTTTGTTAAAACGTTTTCGTGTAAATACGCAACATTTCTCATTTCGAAATCATTGTTTCAAATAAATTAATTATTAAATTAGCAATAAAAAATTATGTCCAGGAAATGACTCGAAACTGTTTATAATGTCAAAGATTCAAAAAGATTCAAAGATTCAGAAATCAAAGATTTCACGACAAACTCGAACTTCTTTATCTGATTAATCTTTATCGTAAGAACGATTTTCTGAAATTCATTTAGATATTATGAGAACGACAAATCGATGCCTCCGTTAAAAGTGCAACGATATTATTTAACTCTGACCGCCAGATATACAAGGTGGTCTGAAGCAATAGTTTACAGCCTTTTGAAAACATTTTAAATATATCTCAACCTTACGCTTGCCGTGCAATTTCTTATTAGAAGCAAACTACATTGGTTAAACAGTCAGAGTAAAAAATCAAATCTGTTCACATCTTTTCCTCGTAGTATGCACTGTACGTAAGTCGTTGCAACAAAGTTCCTCTCAAAAGTCTTTCCCAACACATGTTTCAACTCCTACGAATCTGGATTCCAACTCTAAATCTGATTTCATTGTCGAACAATACTAAACAAGATCAAAATCATATTGCTGAACCTCTGATCAAAATTTGTGAGCCAGTGCGTTTTAGTTTACAATAGTTTAACATCTTAATTAATTAGATACTACACACATTTAAAATATGTTATTTACTTAAATTAGAACATGAAAATTTTTATTAGACATTACATCACAATATGTAAACCCAACTTTAACGTGATAATTGATACATAGTAAAATCACCGATAAGGGGGTGTATGTGGCAGCCAATCAATAACAAACATTATAAATACATATTCCGCTAATAGAAGGATTCATACAGATAAAACAAAATATGATATGACTTGACTCGATATGACTTAAGATATATTGGTCAATAAGAAAAAGATTTTTTATCGACCATGTTTTCTTTTTACAAAAAAAAATTATAAAGTTTCATTTTTCTGTTCGGGCAGAAACAAATAAAATCTTGGACCTGCATGTAAGTAAATAAAACCTAGAGCCTAAATTCTGCTTCCTAGAGCATACGATACCGGTACTTTGTTGTAAATTCATCATCCGGAGTCAGAAGGAAAAAGTTAAATATTAAACAAAAAAAAATACAAAATCAAAAAATTAATTTTATTTTATTTTATTTTTGCATGTATGTCTTTATAAAGACAGAGTAAACGTAAAATAAGATAAAATACACTGCGTGTGTGTTAGTGTTAGTGAAAGTGAAATGGAGATAGGAGGCGTACAATTATATAATTAGTGAGATTGTTCTGGATTAAAAAATTATTTTCTATTTTGTATTTACTGTTACCAGGCGGTAGGCAGGTAAAATTTTACCTTTTATTGCTTTGATGTTATAAATTTATTATTTTAAAGCATAAATTTGTTTTATTATGCCTGGTAACAAGAAATGTAAAATTTCTTTTTAGTTGTTAGTAAGAATTTCGAATTTAACCCTTTATCTGTACTCTTCAATTTGGTTAGTGTCTTTTGTGTCCCCATTTTTTGCTTTTCCCTTATCGTGCTACTGTTGCATGAAACCGGTTATCGTATTTTTGTGGAAGAGATACCCAGTTTTTTTTGTATTATGTAGTGTTGAAATTTAGGCCCGGCCGAATTTCAGTATACCTGTAATGTCAAAGGGTAAGTTTTGTCTCAACAAAATGGCAGCAGAATGAACCAACAGCTTAGCATTGACTTCGCCAACATAAGAGGTCTCAATTCGAATCTAAACGAGGTTCATCACTACATCGAAAAAAATAAACCTGACATATTGTTTCTTACCGAAACATTGTCAGTGGCAGAGCATCGAAATTGGATCTCGATAAATACCGGATAGCTAGTTACGAATTGGAACATTCCTTTTATAACATGCATGGTGTCTGTGTATTTGTTCGAAATTCACTTTCCTGTATGAGAATTAAGACTTACAAGTTAGACTCTAAACACCATAATTCTCTAGCACTAAAGATCTCAGGTCTTGATGAAACTATGTTTATAATAGGATTATACAGAGCCCCAAATTCCCCCCAGGATTTCCATTTTTCGATCAAATATCGGCTAATCTAGACAAAATTTCCATGGACTATCCCAAATCAAGACTGGCCATTCTTGGAGACTGTAATATTCATAATAAAGAATGGCTTAAGTATTCATCGCGCACTGACGACGTAGTAAGACAAGCCGAACTGATACTCGCAGATTATCACGGTTTGACACAAATGATAGAGTGCCCCACTAGAATCCCAGATAAAACTAATCATAACAATAATTTGCTGGATCTGTTTTTGACAAACGAGCCAGATACTACGAAGACAAAAGTTGAGCAACCCCTCGGATCATCGGACCATTTACTAATATCAGCAATAGTGCAATTTACATTACCGAAACCAATTAAAGCAAATCCTCGTCGCGTTTGGAATTATAAACGCACTGACTCCGGGACTAAGAAACTTTTATTATGAAACACATTGGAAAACTATTTGTTGTGTTGAATGAGATCCTAGCACATCGGCAATAAGAATTTCTGAAATCATAAAAGACGGAATGCGGCAGTTTATTTCAAATCGATTAATCACTTTTAAAACTGAGCCTTGCTTCACGCGGGATGTTTATGAGGCAGTGAGGAATAAACGCAAAACATTTAAGACGTATAACTCAAATAAAACACCTGAAACCCATAGTGCCTACAAGACAGCCAGAAATATTAGTAAATACAAAATAGGCTTGGACAAAGACGCCTTTATCCAGAAGAAAGCAAAGAAATTCGCCGAGCACCCATCTGGCTCACGTAGTTTCTTTCAGGCAGTTAAATTAGTCCAAAGCAATTTTACTCGATCCTCTATTCCAACCTTAGTTCTGAATGACATTCCCGTGAGCGACTCGAAACAGAAGTCGGATCTTTTGGGTCGTATTTTCGAAGAAAACTCAAACATAGTTGAACCTCCCTATTCTCCTACACTCACTTCCCCAGTTGAAACGAAAATGGCACCAATTATTTTTCGTCGCAATATTGTACGGAAAATGCTTCTTTCTATCAATATCAACAAATCTGCTGGCCCCGACGGTATTCCACCCCACATTCTTAAAAACTTTGCTAGGCAACTAGCTCCAATTTTAACAAGAATTTTCTATTTATCTTATAAAACCCGAATATTTCCAGATTCTTGGACGCTGGCCATCGTTCAACCCATATCAAAGAAAAGCAGCAAGATAGACCCTAACAATTATAGACGAATCGCGGGAAAACCATGGTAAAACATTCAGTATTTCACTTGATTTTTATAAAGCATTTGATAAAGTGTGGCATAGAAATCGCATTGCTAAATTAAAATCTTAAGACATAGATCATCTTACTGTCTCAAGGAGTCATAGTTTTCTTACAGGTCGCCAATTTCATGTTAATTTAGATGGTATCACATCCAATATTTTCACAACCAATGCTGGGGTTCTCCAAGGTTTCGCACTCTCACCGTTTCTTCTATACATTAATGATTTACTTATTTCCACAGTGCACCCAATCCATAGTTTTGCTGATGACAGCACATTGCATGCATCACATGCATCTCCTAAATTTCGATCTCATACTGCAGTCACCGCTGATAGAGAGCTGCTAATTGATTCCATCAACAAAGACCTGATCGTATAATGGAATGGGGTGATCGTAAACTTGTTTCAGTTAATCCAATCAAAACCAAACTATGCCGTCTTTCACCAATAGAACGACATAAAAATCTCCCTATTAAGATAAACCATGAGGAATTGCGTGAGGTTGAATAAATTAGACTTGGAGTGGATATTCAAAATAACCTGAAATGGAATAAACATGTGTTCAACCTCGCTAAATCTGCAATGCAAAAATTGGGATTCTTGAGTCGATGTAAAAAGTATTTCAATCCCGATCAAATTTTGCTAATCTTTAAGTTCTACCTTTATTCGTCCAAGTTTTGCTGTCATGCTTGGGGAGCTGCTTGTTAGTCAACAATAAAATGTCTAGACCCTGTACAGAGAAAAGTAATACGGTTGATTGGTAATACCGAACTAACGGATCAGCTTGATTCACTTCAGCACAGAATAAATGTGACTGAATTGTCAATCTACTACAAATATAACTTTTTCGAATTCTCCTAAGGAAATTCAAAATATCCTTCCATCGTGTGCGCAGTATTATCGACAAAGAGTGGCCAAATTGTGGAACTCAATGCCCTCCTCTGTATTTCCCGATGAATTTGCCCTCATACATTTAAAGAAAATGTTCATCGTCGTTTAAAACAATTAGTATAGTTATCCCCATATCCTCATTTCTTTCATTTTCCTCATTTTCTTCCTTTATAGTTGACATGGTATCTTCGGATATTCAAAGAGTCTGAATAATTAATATTTCATATTTAGTGTGCTAAACATGTCTAATTAATAAAAAAAAAATATATACTTTTGTTTTCAATGGATTAAAATAAAATCAATAAAATAAAAATAGATTTACTTTTGTTTTTAGGTGAGAGAAAGTAAAGTGAAATACATAGTTTTTCAAACAAAAGGAAATTGTGATATTTGGTTAATTTACCAAATGGTCCAACAGGAATCAAGGCAGAAGGTTTTGAAAAAAAAAATTGATTCAATTAACAAAAAAAAAAAATTGTTGTTGTTGTTGTAGCGACGGTGCGGTGCTACTCCTCCGGCTCCATGTCCAGATTCATGAACTCTGCTACTGCTCTCGGGCGGTACCACAAATCTTCCTTCGTCAAGTTGGTTGGTTTCCCTGGCCAATTAAATTGGTGGTCTGCATCATGCGGCGTGCCCTCACATATAAGACACTTGTTAACAATGTTATGGTCAATTCTATTCATATAATTATTTAAGATGCGTGACCAACCGGATCTTAGCTGCGCTAGAGTGGATCTGGTTCTGCGCGGTAGTTTGACCTCTTGCGCTGTGACTATTGTGTCCTCAACAACTTTCGTGTGGATCTTAACATAAACGTATAAAAACAAAAATACCAAAAACAAAAAAATTGTCATTGGAAGAACAACGATAATTGTTTTATTGCAACCAACTATTCGTTTCGGTGCAATGTTTTTGTTCGTTTAAAATATTAAGTGTGTTCCATTTACCACATTTTCCTTTACTTTTGTACTAAATTTCGTTTTCAAGTTAACCATATCAAATGATGGTAAAGCTACGTGACAAACTTACGTTTCTATTCACCGCCAGAGTTTTTGTCAGTTTAGAGAATAATTTCAAATATGTTTGCCCAAATGCTTATACAAATTTAGAATTTCTAGCCTAAATGTCATATTTGTGTACAGCTTTCTTTAATTGTTTATATTTTGCATGAATCATATTTTTAATTTTCAGAAATTTTTTAATATTTAATTAATTTTCTTAAATTTAACAAACTCAAAATAAAATTTAAACTTAAAATTTTGTCAAACTAATAATTTTCTTTTACGTTGTTTAGCAATATTGTTTTTCAAAAAAGTCAAAACAATTTATTGTCAAAAAAAAAATGTCGGAAACGTGTGGTAAGAAAGAATTTGAGTTGTAGTAGATCAAAAATCTAATACACCTAACATTTAAGTCGTTCCATTTAAAATTCGGTTCGGGTAGCAAGTTTACCTAAAAGGAACACGGGTATTAATAAACAAGTCATTAAAGTCAGCAATTATCGGATACATACGGGATACAATTACCGGATACAGTGCAACGATCAACTCATCTCCAGCTTAAACAACGATTCATTTACCTTGGTGTTTTTCAGCGAGTTGTTGGTATAATATAATGCACTATGCATGGCTAATGGTATAAGTGTGATGGTCGTTGGGTACTTTACAGAAATCATGGGGGTGAATGAAAGCTTGTTATTCATTATATTTGATATAATTTGGTAATGGTGATGATATAGGTTCCTCTGGCTTTTGGGGTTGTTACTTCCTTTTCTTTGCACTTTGGAATCAGTCCTCTTTTGGTATTTATGCATTTTAACATTTGCAATGGACCGAGGAGCTAGATCCGTAATCACGGGCTGATGCTGGTCGGAATTCCCTTTAGGGAGGCGACTCCTCGGAAGTTCTAGATGTATATTCAATGATCAGGAACTCAATACAACATGCAGAAATTATTCTTGGTTTTGATGTTTTTTCCAGTTCCCAAAGCAAAATTATATAGACCAATCTGTAAGCACAGTCGACATATTTATCTGGGAATTGTCTAGAAATCTATAGCATTTTCGTAACCCAAAACCATTTGGTTTGAGAGGAAACATGATTTTGGTTTGTAGTTTATTTTAATTGTTACAAGAAATATAGTCTAATGTTGGCGCAGTTTGTTACATGGGAAACATGTATCAAATTGACCAATGTTTTGTGCAGTTGACAAATACTGATAAAATTGTTCTATTTCCAATCGATATGTAGTTGCCTCAACCTGGCCGCGAGAGCGAATATGGCGAATCGAACCCCGCAATTGATTCAAAAACTATACAGGTAAGACGGTGTAGTTGAGACAGCTGCACAAATCAAAAACTGTATTATAAGTGACAAGTTTGGTCGTATGCAAAACCAAACTAATATAACGGTAGGTCGACAAAATTTCATTATTTAAAATAACGAACGCTATCAATGAATTAAAATGATCGTTGTTGAAGTACGAATAGAAACAATAAGAAACATTAATTTTTATGACATCCAATTGCCACCACCATGCGAAATAACTATTTTCACTTATAATTCCAACCCCTTTGTAATTTTTAAAATATGAAGTAAGCGTTTTACAGCATGAAAATATTAAAGAAAAACTAACTAATAACTATAATTTCATAAGATATTTTATTTTTCTTAACTTTCGTTTTTATTTTCAAAGTTCAAAATGATGTCCTAATAAATCATTAGAGTTAAAAGTTTTTTTTTAAATTTGGAGAATTCCAATTCTATAAAGATAATGTTACAATAAATAAAATTATTAAACAACCATTAAAATATTTAATGCGTGTTTCTTTTAAATTCAGCAAAAGTACTACGAAAATATATTTTTAAAATAAATTCAAAAAAAGTTTAAATTGTTAGATCTTAAGATACTGGTAATAGTTATGCAGCACCGTTTTCAATAATTTCATATTTATATATTTTTAAAATTATTCTAATTATACTTTAACAATAAAAAAACCAATCACATGTTAAATATTAAATAAAAACGTTTTGGTTAACATATCTATTGTACGATTTATTAAAAATATAATTTAACTTAACATAAAAAAAACGTATTTTTATTACGCTACTTTAAGTCAACCGATGCTGTGTTGCAAAAGATAATGTAAATTTCAAGTACTTTGATTATTGGTAAATTAAAATAATTATTTATGGAATAACTAAAGAAACAAAAATAATAAAGCAAATTAAAATGTAAAATGATTATTCAAATAACAATAAATAGAATTTTTAATTACATTTGCAAACTAAAGATTTCTTTAGTAACTTTTACTATTTTCATATTGCAAATATCATAAATTAATAAATTATATTGAGAAGGCATCTTCCAATAAGTTGGCTAATTCTTTATTATGTTGTACTTTTGATCCAGTTGCTGTTGAGGCGGCGCATGAACGTCCAACGTAGCTAATGATTTAAATTTTAATGAGAGAAAAAAAAATTTTGATTAGTTTTTAGTTTTTCAGTTAATCTACGGTATTTTTTTGTAACAAAGCTTGGTTATTGTTTTTAAATTGGATTTATAACGTTAATTATTTTAGTAAAAGAAATAGTTAAATGTTATATACCAAAGAAACAGTTGTTTAAAAAATGTTTGTTTTAATTAAACTACGGAGCATATAACCTTATTAATTAACCTATTAAATTTAAAACAAATCAAAAAGCAAGCACATATAAGAAAAACAGTAACTAAAATTTGTTTCAACAAAATACACCACTGTTGAATTTAACCCCATAACCTCATAACATTAACACATAATGGCAAGATCGGAGAAGCACAACATAAATCTTTTATTTCAATTGGATAGAATATAAGATAAACAATATAAAAATTTCAAAATTAGTAAATTGCCTAAGTGGAAAAGAAATAACCACAACCTCTTATCTTGGAAAAGAAAAACATGAATGCAAAATAATTACGCCGATTATTCTCAAAATTTCTCGAGTTGTTTTGCAAAGAAATTTTGGACCATATTCGAGAAATTAAGCCAAACTCCATTTAAGACTCTTTGCAGGACAAGGGTATAGTTAAAATCAGACAATGGGTATAGTAATCAGACTGCGATGGTGGATAAATTTAAAATTAGACAGCGATATAGTAAACAGTTGAAATTGAAATTATGTTAAGTGAAATTTAATTGTAAATAAAGTTTTAAGTGTTATTTAATAGAAAGAAAAACATATTGTGTGTTGTTTTGAGACCTGTGTTATACTGGAAATTTTTACAATCCACCGTTAGAGTTTGACATTAGTGGTGACATATGATAGTAGTGATGAGTTTAAAAACAACGTAATACTATTTTCCATTTCTTCTTATGCATAGGTCATAACTTGGATTGGGTTAAAAAGATTTTCAGAAAAGAACCTTAACGCTTCAAAAAAAAAATAAATAAAATTTTAAATACAAAGAAGTCAAAATAAATACTAATTAAGTTTTATAGAAATATTGGTAGCAGTATGTACTTTGCACAAATAATAGCACTTTGCACAAGTTGCACTTTCATCCAGTTGCCGTTTAAATTTTCAAAAAATGTAATATTTCTAGTTGCGAAAATATTAAATTTAGAGAGTCGTCGTTCGTAACAATGACATCTGACGGCATTTACAGGTATTCTCACGATCGCATTTGTTGAGCAAACCAAAATATCTTTCTGAAAAGATATGATTAGACTAGAGACTTTTCAGCCGAACATTAATGTGATACGTAAACTAACGTTCGTTTGAATCATACTATTTCAAACAAGCTAACTTTTTTTTTGTATTTTTAAGAATATTTCAATCAGTTTATAAAAATGGAAACCTATGCGCAGAAAGTTTCCTGAGAAATTCACTATTAAACGATTCCCTAAAATTGCCGTAATTTCATTCGATGAAAATGCTTAAGCTCACATTTGAAAATGTTAGCAAACGTAGATACAACATAGATCATTTTAAAATTTTCAAAAAATTAGTTCGGATGTTAAAAACCTGCGGCTGTTGAAACAAAACAAAGTTCAATTCATTCAAAAATATCATATTTTTTTAGACCAACATGTAAACTTTAGCGTCATAGATTTTCAACCTTCTAACCAAAGAGGTTTCAACTTTATAAGCCTTATACTAACCAAATGTCCGATAATCTCAAGCAATGGGATTTCAAAAAGAAATTTATATTGAATTCTTATCTTTTTGTGTTTCATTTTTCTGAGAATATCGTTAGAACAAATTAAATAAAAAAAATATGTTTTGGAATTAAATAGAATATTTTAATTAGAAATTTGGAAATGGTTTTGATGTATATTAATTATCGGATCTAAATTTCGAGAATTTCGTGATTTTTGGCTTGAAGACTTATTAGATTCATAACTTCGGTTCTGGTAAAGATAGAAACTTTTTTTTCTGTTTTATTTTAAAGCTAAATATAGATTTTCCTCCAAAAAAATAATAAAAAATGCTCGAACACGTATATCTTTTTGTTCGATATAAAACTCATAAAAACAATTTCAGACAAATCAAAAATGTGTCGGTCAGATTTTGCCCAAATCTGTTCGATTTGTAAAAGAATGACCCATTTACTTGTATTTGATTGTACTTGGTTTATGTTTATTGTTCAGTTCAGTTTTATTATTATTATATTACTATTTTTAAACGTTTTTTTCTCGAAACAACCTTTTTTTAGATAAATTCAATTGTGTCGACTGTCGGCACTTGGTGAAACATTTTAATATAAATTAAAAATTGATAACACTTGTTTTTATTTCGCAAATATTTTGTATTTTATTTTTTATTTTCTTAAATTTTTACTCAATGCATTTCGGCTTACGCCATTATCAAGAGCGATTCAAAAATGTTATCTATGTTGAAAAATGTTATCATGATTGACATGATATCTATCTCAAATTCTTCTATTCGAACGATTCTCTTGAAATTTGGTGGAACTCTTCTTTGTATAGAAGAAAAACGTGTTCTAGAGTCCAGTGGTTCTTAACCTTTTCGCACTAGCGGCCCTTAAAATAGGTTTTTGGCTGTCGCGGCCACCTTTTAATAAAATATTTTCGCGGTCATTATATAGAGTTAAAGTTAACTTTATTATAGTTCTGTTTATCTGTGTCTAAGGGTATGAATTCATGCCATGGTTTGGTTCATATATTTATATGATTTACATATTCATATATTTATATGAAAAATGAAATTTTACTTGATAAGAAGACGAAATTTTCTAATCGTTCAAAATTTAATTTCTGTTTGGCACTAATAAGTTTGATAAATTTTAGTACCGTGTTTAATTTCAAAATTATGAAAAAACATCTTTAAAAAGATTTCAATGTGTTTGGGCAAAATTAGATAAAATGATGGAGGAGCATGTCTTCCTAACAATTGTTTTTCTGCATCCTAACTGCCGCTATGTCACTTCGTATGTGTTGCATAGATTCGAAATATAGTGAACCAAAAATGATACGCATTACTGTCAGTAATTAAAGTATTTATTGAAAAATAACTGCATTCACATTCGTACACCTAGATTTAAAAATATATTTTGATTTGGACAAAATAAAAAATATGTACAACTCATTTTACAATTTTTTTCAAGTGCATAGTTTGAGCATAGGGGGTGGGCACTCCAACATGCATGAAAAATTAAAATTCTGCCAATCCGATGTAAATTTGAAATAAAATTGCTCAAGAACTTCTATACCGATTTCATAAATCTTTTTTTTGTTTGATGTGTGATTAGTTCGAATCGTTTGAAAAAAAAAAATAATTAATTGTTTTTGTAATTAATTTTAAAATTAAAATATTAAAAAAACTACGTCGCTACGGTCGAAGATTCATTGGAATTTAACTTATTTTTTTTTTGTAAAACAGTTCTATTCTTTCTAAAATATTTCAGATTTACAAAGAGGCGTTAATTAGTGTTCTTGAGATATTTAATTTAAAAGATATTTAGTTCGACTAAAATTCTAATTGTTCATTATTTTTTCGAACAATTTTTAACAACAAAAAATTTGAACCACTAAAGCTCCAAAAATTGATGAAAAATTCGAATTTTAGTCGGACTAAAAATCTTTAAAATTAAATATTTTAAGAACACGAATATTTCTCAAACGATTAACTAATCAATCAAACAAAAAAAGTTTGATGAAATCGGTATAGCCGTTCTTGAGCAATTTAATTTCAAAGTTGCATCGGATTGGCCGAATTTTCATTTTTCATGCATGATGTGGTCCCGCTATGCTCAAACTATGCACTTTAAAAAAATTGTAAAATAAGTTGTATGTTTTTTATTACTTATATGCTAAGTTTCAGACAAATCAAAAATGGTCAAGTTCAAATTTCGACTTTTTCACCTGTGTAGATCACGTTTTTCATCCATATCTCTTTATAGTTTGAAACAAATTTTTAATAATTTTTAAAAATCTGGAAAGGTCAAAAAACATAAGTAAAAAAAAGGTTTTTTTAAATCGTCCCCATTTTGTTAATTCTTTTTGTTTTTTTCCAACGGTTGAACCATAGCGACATTTATTCTGAGGAAGAATTTTAAAAAAATTTTGTTCCAGAACACTGCAAGGGCTGAAACCACGTCAACCAGAACGCACCGTGTTTTACAGTCCACTTCACCAATCAATAACTTTTTGAATTTTTAATTTTTTTTTTGTATTCTTGAAATGTCAATAAACATTCCGTAAAAAACGGATACTAAAAATGTTTTCCAATTATTTTTATCTTACTCTAAAAAATGCCTAAAATTTAGGTCTCTAGACCAGAATACAACCTAAATATATTTTATTTGCATTTATAAAATTTGTTCAATAACTCTGTTTCTTAGTTTTTTTTATTTAAACTAATCTGAATATCCCATTCTACTTGTAGAAAAATCTGTCTGACAAATAAGTTTACCTATGACTTTGAGTTCGAATTATAAACAGAAGCAGATCAAAATGGTTAAACCAATGAACATCGCGTTGATGCATTAATGCAATTTGCACCTCAAACGGCATGTTGTTTTAGCAACTAAATAAATAAAAGCATTTTGGCGCATGGGAATGCTGATGCATTATTCAGCAGAGCATACCAAGTACGCAAATATAAGAGACAACTGGAAAAACCGAGAACATGATCGATTTTCAATAATTGCAAACGACTTGATGCAAACTGAACTGTTCAACCGATAAGCAATGTTCGGCTACCAGAACCACTTATTGCACTAGTAATCGAATCCAAAGAGCAAGGTAGCAAGCCAGCATGGAGTGACATTGCATATGAAAAACTGACACGGATATGGAAGAGTTCAGATGAAAGATTAAGGCGTTCCTCACAATGGTACCAGAGAACAGAATAGTGTAAGTAGTACTAAGGAAACAGTATCACAATCTAGTGAACGGAAGTCACCTAGAAATTAACGAAATTTATTAAAATTATGGCAACGGTTTTATAAGACAGGAGCACACCAGTTAATTGTAACGTGGTGCAGAAATGTCAACAATATGCGGCTATTAAGGCGACCGTATAAAGAATGAATAGGCATATTACAACGCCGATTCACCATTTGAGAATCGCAAATAATCTGACCGAATGGAATGTGCTAGTATTTATGAACTATTTCAATAAATGGTTGAAAGCTAGCGCGATCCCAAGACAAGGAAGCAACCATTTTTGCGGAACCTGAATTAAACAATTGGATTACCCAATATGGAGTTCTTGTAGAGTTTCACAAAGAACTTTTAGTCAGTTTGTTCCCAGCAAACTCCAGATACTGCTAATCAACAAAACGAGGAGGACGAGTTTGTAACGCTACGTTGAAATAATTTCTGGTTAAAGTGATTAATAAGAATCAATGCGTATGAGATCAGCATTTTCTTATGAAATTCAGATCAGCAATTCATGATGGCTCCAGCTCGAACTATTTTTGGCATCGAACTTCGATTTGGTGATTTAGAATTTGAAGCAGTTCCATTAGCATTATCGTCTACACAAGAATACATCAACCAAATCAGAAAAGAGGTGACGGATATACACATATTTGTTAGTAAAAAGATAAAAATGACCAACATCCAAATGAAAGCTAGACATGATATAAAAGTTTAAGAATAAAGACTTTGAGAAAGAAAAATTAGTATGATTACACAACCTACAATGTAGAAGGAAATTAGCACCAAAACTCCTACCATAAAAGGGATCGTACATCATTATAGCCAAGTTGAATGAAGTTTTTTTAAAGTATTAAGTAATAATAACGAGGTAGGGCTAAGCGTGTACACCTAAAAAGATTAAACAAAAACCATCATATAAAGAGTTGGATCCTGTTCGAGACAATAGATTTAAGGTGAGGGTAATGTAACGATTTGTTCAGCTATCTGCAATCTATCATGAAATAATTGAACGACACATCTCCAGACAAAAGCTACAGCTACATTTGCACTAATGTTTAAATAACATTATCACGAATAAAATGCCTGAGAATAGTTTAAATAGAGAGAGACTTAAAAAACTAAATTTAAATAAACGAAACATCTGCATCAAATGAAAGCTAAACTAATAACTAATGTGTACATTAAATTGATTTGCATATAAAAAAATATTTCGACGCTGACTTCACCACACCTCTGGAAACATAGTGTTCTGGATATATAGTGAGCTAATATCCATCAAACACTTTAATTAAAAGCTTACCAATGTTATAGATTTCGCGTAGTTTTAATTATAAAAATCTTAAAGAAAGCAGTAGTATCCCAACAAGCATAAATTCTATTGTACGAGAAAAAGTAAAAAAAAATTTAACCGGAAGTGACAAACCGGAAGTTGGGATGCAGAACTGTTGTGAACCGTACTAAATGTTTATGTACCAAGTTTGATCCAATTCGATTATCAGGTACAGATATTATTGAGATTTAAAAAAAAACTGGTGCTCCGGGGACCCCACACCACTTTGTTCACTATCGCTAAAAAATCAATCAGTTCCTTGCCATACATATTTGCATATTTTTCCAAAGTGTCATCAAAATTCATTCCCGAACGAATGTTGTATATTCCCAACAAACTGGAAGTTTAAAAAAAATGGTGACACAATAAACAGGTGTTCGGCAGGCAATATTGTTATCCCAATATTGTCCAAAAACTAATCAGTTCTTTGTGATTCAAGTCTCTATCTTTTTTCAAGTGTCATTAAAATTGATTAATGTTAATGAATGAAGAATGTATGCGCCCAACAAACTTTAAAAACAAAGTGTGAAGTCACCAGTTGTATGTTAGACGCCCGCCACTTTGATCAATGTGTCCCAAAAGATGATAATTAACTTCTCACAATAATTGGAACCTTCTTCATAAGTTTCATCATAATCACTTCATTATTGTACGCTGTAGTGTAAAGACACAGAAAAAACATCAAAATATTACAAAAAAAAATTTTACCGGAAGTGAAAAACCGGAAGTTGGGAAGCAGAACTGTTGTGAAGTTGTGAACCGTACTAAATGCTTATGTACCAAGTTTCATTCAATTCGATTATCAGGTACATATTTTATTGAGCTTTCAAAAACACAGGTGCTCGGGGGACGTTTAAATTTTTAATAGTGTAGAAAAAACAAAATTTGGGGTATTGTAAGATTTTTTTTTCTCGATGGATTGCATTTCTTCACACAATTTAAAATTGTGGTGAAGTAATTAATTAATAAATTTAATAATCAATTCAACGAAACTGTAGCGTAAATCAGACATAACAAATTGCAAAAAATTTGCAGTATGGTTATCCATAATTGTAGACTGTAATGTGGATAAAGATTTAAAGTATGAAAAAAAATGTAGTTTGAAATGGAATTATCCTGTCAATTTCAACTCCTTAATATGGCAACAAGATATAAGTACAGGATCCTTACACATCTATTTGTTTCACATGGAATGTTGCTTTATTTAAGAAGACTTCATCCTTTGTCGCAGAAGCTGTAAGTGTTATGTTTATTCGTTTTTATTAAATTAGTTTCCAAACTTTTGGGCAGATCACTGTATTGTAGTAGTATAATTTGATATTTATTATGGCAATTGGAGTTTACATATTGTCACCAATATTTGTTGGTATCTCTTGGTATTTAGGACAATATTTTTGTACGATTTTCAAAATAATTTAATTTAGCAACAGTGTACAGAACGATTGATTGCGGTTTTTGGAGATAAAACTCCATCAAAAACATCAACATCCAAAACAAAATCAAGTCAAACGGTGCAACGAAAATTTAAAAACGATTCAATTCTGTAAAAGCAAATTTGGTACATAACATCGTAATTGGATATAAAATATGGATTTACTAATATCAGCCTAAAACAAAACAAGAGTCACCAATTTTAAAATGATTTGAAATCTAACGTTCACGTTTGGTTTCAAATCATGATTTCATGCTTTATGTCATTCATTAACTTTTGTTATTCTAGAAAATCAAAGAAGAGTAAACGTTAATTAAAACACAACAGTTTGTTTATCGGAAGTTATTAAAGAAATAAGGTAATAGAAATCGACAGGGTCGATTTACCCAACATAATGGATTATCCAGGATAATGGTAGTTCTTATACTGCTTCGGGAACAATCGATTATTTGTACGTGAAAACACTAAATTAATGGCTTATACACCATATAGTCCTCATTTATCCTCAAATGACTTTTTCGCATTTCCCAAAATAGCCTACAACGCGAGGTCAACGTTTCCAGCGTCCGATAAGGCAGTAGAAGCTTATAAACCAAACATTTTGAAAACACCATCAATTGAGTGAACATAATTAATGATTCGTTTTAACGAATGAAAAAGTGCAATTTAAAAAAAGTAGCACTTAAAAACAAACAGTATTATTGCATATTACGTTTTTCCTGTGTCATTTTTACGAATCTTTAGAAGTACCACTTATATTGCACTCTGGAACTATGTTCAGAAAATTTGTACGTTTTTTGTGGTACTAAATATTATTTGGCACTAAAAAAAAAAGCTTAGGGTATGATTTTTGTTGTTATTTTTTCATCTTTTAGGAGGAATTTAGGAGATGCATGTAATGTGCTGATGACAGCACATTACATGCATCACATGCATCTCCTAAATTTCGATCTCATACTGCAGTTACCACTGATAGAGAGCTGCTAATTGATTCCATCAACAAAGATCTGGAGCGCATAATGGAATGGGGTGATCGTAAACTTGTTTCATTTAATCCAACCAAAACCAAATTATGCCGTCTTTCACGAATAGAGCGACATAAAAATTTTCCTATTAAAATAAACCATGAGGAATTGCGTGAGGTTGAATCAGTTAGACTTCTTGGAGTGGATATTCAAAATAACCTGAAATGGAATAAACATGTGTTCAACCTCGCTAAATCTGCAATGCAAAAATTAAGATTCTTGAGTCGATGTAAAAAGTATTTCAATCCCGAGCAAATTTTGCTAATCTTCAGGTCATTTATTCGTCCATGTATGGAGTACTGCTGTCATGTTTGGGGAGGTGCTTGTCAGTCAACAATAAAATGTCTAGACTCTGTACAGAGAAAAGCAATACGGTTGATTGGTAATACCGAACTAACGGACCAGCTTGATTCACTCCAGCACAGAAGAAATGTGGCTGAATTGTCAATCTACTATAAATATAACTTTAGCGAATTTTCCTCTAAGGAAATTCAAAATATCCTTCCATCGTGTGCGCAGTATAATCGACAAACAAGAGCTGCCGAGTTATCCCATCCATTTGTTGTACAAATACCTCGTTGTAGAACTGTGTCCTTCCACAACGACTATTTTAATAGAGTGGCCAAATTATGGAACTCAATGCCTTCCTCTGTATTTCCCGATGAATTTTCCCCTCAGGCATTTAAAGAAAATGTCCATCATCATTTAAAAAAATTAGTATAGTTATCCCTATATCCCCATTCCTTCCATTTTCCTCATCTCCTTCCTTTATAGTTGACATGGTATCTTCGGATATTCAAAGAGTCTAAATAATGGATATTTCATATTTAGTGTGCTAAACATGTCTAACTAATTAATAAAAAAAAAAAATCTTAAGATGTTGATGCCTTTATTGCGTTTATAAAAGAGATTTTATTGGCGAAATTTTTTGTCGCTCGTCGTTGTTGACACAGTTGCATTTATAGATTTAGTACTTGATGTGGTACATGGAAACTAAATTAACGACCGCCACCTTTCGCCGTTACACCACGTATTTTTATTGCATAATAAATTACGCAAAGGAGTACGGTTTATTAAAACAAACTGGCAAGACAACTAAATGTGCGTTAGTGCAGAGAATTTAAAACAAAAATTGGGTTTCAATAAAAACAATTATTTCAGAAAAAGTCTAAAACACATAAAACATTACATGACATGCACAAAATTTACCTACATTTAACATTGAGAATAACTTGTGGAATTAAAGGTAATAATGAAGGGGCATTAAGGAAAGTTTCGATTTAAATGATGGAATACTCGGTGGAAATCGAATGCTAACAATAAACACGAACCAATTTAAATTATCTGAACAAATTGAACGCATTTAAACTGAATAAAATTTTTGATAAATAAATAAATATTTTTTTACGTACTACTATTTCTATAAACCATTTCTTAAACCAATGCATTAGTATTGGCTTGAATTTGAAATAAAACAATTTACAGAAAACTACTTCTCGCACAATTACTAAAAAAATGCGTGCATTTTCAAAAAAAACTATTCTTTGTCATAATTGCCATAGATATACATATAATAATTAGAATATTAGTTTTAATTAATCGTGACGTGTACTTGAAATTTTGATCATTTTAAACTTAAATTAATATTTGTTTAAATATAAATAAAAATCATTAATAATTTATTAATTAATAGCGAAAAAATTTAGTTGCTAATTTAAAAAAAACTATCACAAATATAAGTTATAAACTAAAACGTTAGTCCTAGTTGACCCTCACCTAATAATTTTTCCACCTGATTTTAAATGTTTCGCCGGTGTGCCATCGGATGGCTTATTAAAATCAATTTCGTTTACTTTAATACCAATACCTTTTTCAATTTTTGTTATTTTACCAGTCTGGTCATTAACCATAGTATTTCTAAAATCAGCATTAAATTGGAGTTATATACAAAAATTATTGTTTAATGTTTTGAAAAGATTAAGTTTATGTTAAATTAAGAATACACCCGGTTTTTGATAAATAGGATTTAAGTGATTTCAGATATGTTATGGTTTAATGAAATAGGAAAAGATAGTAAATAAATTTGTAGAACACTAAAACATAAATAAAATGCAAAGATATAAAAAATGAAATCGTGCGTGGTGTAAAAACTTAAAACCCAAGGTGATTTTGTTTGTCTTAAAAACTTTTGCTATAGTTTATAAATAAAATAATTAATATTACTTTAACCGTTAACCCAAAACTAATAAATAATAAAAATAAAGAAGGAAATTAAATCAAAAAGGTATAACGATAACGAAATAACTAACGTAATCTCGAAATAATTTTTTTTTTAAATAACTGTAGAGTATATATTTTGTTTTGAATAGATAAAAATTCAAGATTATTTTAGTCTTTCATTTTAAAGTTCGTCGTGTTGTTGTTCATGCAGATTTTCTATTTTTTTGATTTACCAGATAACATTTTGTTTGAATACATTACCTGAGTTCCCTTGAATGATTTAAGCATGTGTGGAATCTTGGTTCAACATAACTCCATGCCCCTTGATTTTTAGCTTCTTCTTGTGCCCAACATAATTCAGCATTGGAATATTTAGCACATTCTTGTTTCACTAAGTCATATGGGAAAGGTGAAATTTGTTCCACTCGAGCAATAGCAACCTCTTTCTCTAATTTACGATCTCTTCTTGCTTTAGTTAAATCATAATATACTCTACCAGAGCAGAATATTACTTTTTTTACGTTATCAGGTTTGTCTGAAGCAGCACTTTCGTCTGGAATCATTCTTAAAAATTCAGTATTTTCTGTCATCATAGAGAATGGAGATTTCGCTTCTGGATGCCGTAATAACGATTTCGGTGTCATTAAAATTAAGGGTTTACGGAAAGGTAATGCTATTTGACGACGTATTATATGGAAATAGTTCGCAGGTGTTGAGCAATTAGCAACAATCCAATTAATATCGTGAAGTTGTCGGATTGCAAATTCATCGGCTTCTGGTGGGAAATAATCTGGATCATCAGATGACATTTGTAAGAACCGTTCAAGTCGTGCCGAAGAATGCTCTGGACCCATACCTTCCATACCGTGTGGTAATAACATTACTAACCCGCTTTGACGGACCCATTTAGCCTGACCACATGATATGAATTGATCAATAACGGTTTGCGCTGTATTTGCAAAATCCCCAAATTGTCCTTCCCATAAAACTAAAGCATTTGGATTTGTCATAGAATAACCATGCTCGAAACCGAGTACAGCATATTCTGATAATGAACTGTTGCATACGGTGTATGGGGCCTGATCGGGATATAAATGACACATTGGACGATAAGTGGCTTTATCAACTTTTTGATGGTGCAACACATGATGTCTATGTGAGAATGTACCACGTTCAACATCTTGACCTGATAAACGTACGTGAGTTCCTTCTTTTAACAAAGCTCCAAAGGCCATTGCTTCACCTAATGCCCAGTCGATTGATTTATTGTCAACCATTTCTTTGCGTGCAGCAAGAATACGTAATAAACCTCTATGAATTTCGAATTCTGCTGCATTTGGTGGTGGTTGAGAAACTCGATTTCCAATATGAATTAACGTTTCTTCCTTCACTCCAGTTGGGCTTACTTTTAATGGATCTTTACCTTCAAAAAAGCCAGACCATGGTGAATCGAGCCAATCTTTATATTTAATATGAGTTTCTTTTTTCGCTAATTCTAAAGCTTCTTCACATATTTTTTCATATTTATCACGAACACTTTTTACTTCTTCAGCGGTAACTGCGCCTTCTTTAATCAAACGGTCAGCATATATATCAAGAGCGGGTTTGATTTGTCTAATTTTTTGGTACATTAATGGTTGAGTAAACATCGGTTCATCAATTTCATTGTGTCCGTTTCGGCGATAGCCTACAATATCAATAATAACATCTTTGTGGAATGTTGCTCGCCATTCCGCAGCAACGTTACATACATGCATAACGGCTTCTGGATCATCGGAATTCACATGGAAAATAGGTGCATTTACAACACGAGCAACATCAGTACAATATGGTGACGAACGTGAATGACGTGGATCAGTTGTAAATCCAATTTGATTGTTGGCAACGATATGTATGGTTCCATGTGTTGTATAGTCAGGTAGATCTGATAAATGCATTGTTTCGAATACGACCCCTTGTCCACAAAATGCAGCATCACCGTGTAATAAAACAGACATTACCTATAATAAATATTTATGAGGATCTAAATTTTAAAAAATAATAAATGTGTCCTTACCTTTTTACCCTCACCATCTCCACGGTAAAATTGTTCTGCTCTTGTTTTACCCTGGACAACTGGATCCACAGCTTCCAAATGTGAAGGATTTGCAACCACAGCCAAACGTATGTTTTTGTTTGTAACACGATTTAATCTTTCAACATATGTACCTAAATGATATTTCACATCACCAGAGCCATCATCGGCTGCTTCTAATCCCGCGAATTGTGTAAAAATATGATGCAATGGTTTTCGACATACATTAGCTAATACATTTAACCGTCCACGATGTGGCATACCCATAATAACAGATTCCACTCCTAATCGAGTTGATACATCGATAACTTGTTTCATCGCTGGGATCATTATTTCACAACCTTCTAAGCCAAAACGTTTTTCTGATGAGTATTTTTTCGCTAAAAAGCCTTCAAATCCTGTTGCACGTGTCAAACGTGCCAATAATAATCGTTTTTCTTCGTTATTAAATTTCATTACATTCGGTGTTTCGAAACGTTGACGAATCCAATTTGATTGTTCTAATGAATTTATAAACATAAATTCAACTCCAATTTTATTACAATACACTTTTTCTAAACGATCCAAAATTTCACGTAATGTTAAGAATTTTTCGTTTCCTCCAATAAATGTTGTACTTGGTAATTTAAATTTGCGGTCCATATCAGCTTCCCCTGTTTAGATAGTATTTATAAGAAATTGTTTTAAAAAAAACAGAAAGAAAAGTTTTATGATTAATAATTTATTAAATTCTTATGCAAAAAATGAAATTCGGAGTAATTTTGAACATAACATAATTTCGCGAATATATTTCACAGATAGTTGAAAAGAGTGAATTAATTAAAAACAACTAACTAGTTTATGCGATACAAAGAAATCATTAAAGATTTAAAAAGCAAACAAAAAAAGAATAAAACTGAAAGCGTCATACATTAAAAATAAAAGCGCTGGCCGTCTATCATAAGTTATTTAAATAATACTTAAACTACCCCACTCCACACAAAAGATACATAAAATCACAGACGTAATTAAAAAAGCTTTGATTTTCTTATTTTGGTCGAATGATGATAACTTCTCTGAAGCCATTAGTTAATATGCATACCTGTATCTTTCTTATCCACACTTAAACGACCAATATATCATTAAACACTTTTTAAATTTAATTCTTAATCTACTGGATCCACAACATTGAGAATCTCAGTTCATTTTTAAGATTGGATTTATTAACGGCATTTATTTCTGACAATTTGGTAATATGTTACTACGTTCTAAATTGACAAAATATGGAGGGGCTGAAATCTCAAACTCTGAGATATCAAGACTTCGGTTTTGGTTAAGGATTTTGAAATAGTTTTCGGCATAAAACTTTTATGAGGACATTGTTTTTAGTTTTGGACAACGATGTATATCAAACCTAAAACTCTTTGTTAAAGTACATGTATTTTTTTTATCTCTGTTTAGAAATTTATTAAAAAACTAACACATCATTACGTTGCCGCAAAATTATAAAAGATCATAAATTAACATAATTTAGTGAAAAGATGATACAATCAGCAAACTACTCAAAAACCTCTCCATTTAGCGTTTCGAGAAAATATTATAAAATTAAAAATTCATATTTCTTTCAAAATTCCAAAAATATTGTAAAAATTAAATAAAATCAAAAATTCAAACTTTTTCCAAAATTCCAAAAATATTGCAAAAATTATAACAATATCAAAAATTGAAACTTTTTTCAAAATTCCAAAAATTATAATAAAATCAAAAATTTTAATTTTATTTAAAATTCTAAATATATTATAAAAATTCTTACAAAATCAAAAATTGAAACTTTTTTCAAAATTCTAAAAAACTATATAAAATTCAAATTTCACAAATTCAAAAATTCTATTTTTTTTTTTAAATTCTAAAAATATTGCAAAAATTATTACAAAATCAAAAATACAAACTTTTTTCAATATTCCAAAAACTATAACAAATTCAAAAATTTCCATGTCCAATTTCATGCTCATTACATTTCATGTCATACAAATAATTAAATTTTTTTTCCAAAAAATTGGCTTAAAAATAAATAAAAATCATTTTTTTGACAAACTTATAATGCCATAATTCTCAATAATAATAATAATAAAATTTCATGTCATACAACTAATTAATTTCATTTTTTCCCAAAAAATTGTGTAAAAAAAATGAAAATCATTCTTTTGACACACTTGACAACATTTTTTTGACAAACTTATAATGTAATAATCTAGATTTTGATCTCACATACCAGTCCCGACCATCAAGATTTCTCCCAATTCAATGTTCCTACTCGTAATCACTTAAAATGAAAGTTTTTTAAGCAAAAAATATGCAAATGACCTTGTTTTGACACACATGACGATTTTTTTGACACACTTCCGGGAAAGCTATCGAACACATCGTCCTTTCGGCTCTTACCATTGAGTATACCTATTTTGAGAAACAAATTTTTGAAATCCCTTCAGCCGTTTTCTAGATTTCGTCGGTTGTGACGGCCGGCAGACAGACATACATTTTTTTTTGCTATTTTAGAATCAGTAGGTCCTAAAACGTCGAGAAATGCCAAAAAAGTGGAGGTAAGAATTTCACTTTTGGCTCATGAATGCAATCCTTAGGTTTTTTTCAAAACCGAAGTAATAAACAAACACAGCAATTTCTATTTATGTTCATGTAAAGAAACTCCTAGGCAAAAGATTTGCTTCGTCGCATTGAAAAATTTAAAAATTCCATCGAAAACAAAAGAGACCGGAATTGTTAAGTATAGGAAAGGTAGTTTTAATTTGTTTTTTCCTATTTATGTCTGAAGCATGCTAATACATTCAAGTGTGTCAAACAATAAAATTTGTATTTAAATAAATTGATGACGTTTTATTCAGTAAACAACAAAAAAACGAAACTTGAACAAACGATTAAAACTACATTAAAATTTTTTTATCAACTTCATATTTACAACATAGATAATGCATGTCATCATTAGTAAAGACTAAAGATTATACAATATACCACAAACTCTAACGCTCAGTCTAAAAGGGTAGAACATCTATATTTCGATTCGATTTAGCTTCGATGTCGATATGTCTATTTCTTAATGTCTTAACAATATTGTCCAGACAACATAGTAAGTGCAAGTAAATTAAATTTTTTTTGAGGGTTGTGATCTGAAGACTTTGAAAAATATTTGCACATTCTCTTTAGTTCTTTAAAAATTTATTCAAGAATTTGTAGTGATCGGCCCGATTTCGATTCTTGCTCTAAAGCAAGAAAAAAACATCTAAAAAACAGCTACATAAAAAGAACTTATCCTATTCCAAATCTTACTCTATATCAAAATTTAATTTTTTTTTGTGATATGAATAGAAATGGCGCGATAAAAGACGTGTTTTGATAGAGAAAAGAAATGTTTTTGATTTTTCCTTTTGTTTTCTCTCATTCAACAGTTTTTTGAAGTCATGTGAGGGAAATGCGGAATAATTATTGGACGTAAAATAGGAAAAGAGGTTTTACTTGTTAATGAGATTTTCCATGTTTTAAGTATCGTTTATCGTCAAACTTAACAGAAAAATTTGGAAAAATTTAGAAAGTTTTAAGCGAAAAATATAACGTGTCTAACACTCATAACTATTTTTTAAAAGGGACAGGGAAAAGTCGAGTGTCGAGTGTAATTTGAAAAAAAAGATTTTTTAATTTAATAATTTAATTAATTTTTGTAGTCAGTGTTGAGTTTTTTAACACTTGGAGAGTTATTTTTATCACCTATGATTATGAGTATATGCGGTTTGAAAAAAATTTTATATGACTGAAAATCAAACGAATTGGCCGAGTGAAATTCTATACGCTATCTGCTTAATCCATCTGCGTATTGTCAAAAAGATTATTGAATAAATTTATGAAGTTGAAATTCTGTTAAATTTCGCGTATTTTGTTTCATGATATTTTTATTTCTAAAACAATGTGTTTTTTCCATGAACTGGCATGTATATGTTTAGTCCAGTAAGCCAAACTTCTTTAGTGGCATCCACAAGTTTCCTAAACATCGTAATTACTGTTTTGCTGAAACAATTTACTTAAACAATAATATGGCAAAAAGCCGAGATTGGCTGTAAAGGTAAAATGATTAAGATTGGGTTCAGGTTGTGATAAGTTAACAACTAACGAACAGAACTTTTGCTTAATACAAAATGTTAAATACAGCTGCTCGTAGATGACCTCTGGTAACTGAAATTTATTTCAGAATAGCATTCATGAGGATGAAGTTTTCTCATCCCTAAATGCTCGTCTGAAAAATATCGATTCCGAAAAATTATCGATTCCACAAACATTTTAATTCGATGTGAGAACATCAGGCTACCTGTACCTCGATTCTGGTTCTGTGAGAAAAAATGAAGTGGAATGGAATTATTATTTATCTCGAATTTTGATTTCTCACTAAATAATTCCATTCCACTAATTGGTATTCTCGTTCTCTTTTCGAGATATCGCTTTTAGTACAAGTTCTAAACTAGTACAAATTTTTGAAAATGGAATTAATTTGTCAGTTTATTTACTTGTTTTTTTTGTGTTTCTCTCGTTAGCTAGTTTAAAAGTATTTTTTGTAGTGCTATAGATTTGATTTGTAAAATTATTTTTTAAAATCAAATAAATAGTGTATTTTGTCACCTCGTTCCATTTCCCTATTTCCGTCTGCCTTGCATTATCAAATCTGCGAGGAGCATACAAAACAAAATGTTCAGTTATCGTAATCTTTTTTGCGACATTTTTTTCTCCATTTTTGTGCGTCTATACAAAATTTCAAAGCAAATAATCTCATTTCATCTATAAATTTGTTGACGAGATAATTTGGCAGTTCATCCCACAAATGCGGAATTTATTTTCTCATTCGACAGAACCGGAATACAAAAATCTCATTTAGTACGAAATCTCATTCCACGAAATAATTCCATGCAACCAGAATCTAGCTACTGCTGGGATCGAAACATGAAACTTATTCATTTTAAGTGTAGTTCATGCACTCACGAGTCTTAAAACAGAAAGATGAGATATATAACACAACTTTGAAAAGAGTAAGACAGTCAATAATCAGATAACAAGAACTGAATGGTCACGTTGTATTCCATTGATTGCAAGCGGACCTTGCTTAGCGTCAAAACTTTTTCTAAAAATTCCTCTAATCAGCGTGTGCAAGTAATTTTATAATATTTACTTTCACAATTTTCACTGGCTTTCTTGTGGGTGCACGCCTTTAAGAAACCGTCATGAAAGTCATACAAAATTTAAGTTATTTTATTGCTGTCAAAGGGATAAAAATATTTTTTTGAACCAAACTAAATATTGTCGGCTATGATTAGTTAGTTTTTAGATAAATAATGTAGTACGCTTCATTATTGTTTTTTTTATAAAATGGTATAATCACATAGATAGTAGTTATATAATGAATTTACTACTGATTGTTATTCTGGTGGTGGTGAGTTCGATTTTGGACATGTGCCACTCTTACTGTGCATTTTTAAGATTGTTTGTTTCCATACCAACGTCGTTAATTAATCATTCTTAATATTTAGTAAAAGAAAACGACTAACATAGTTTTTTCTGGATATTCATCCATACTTAGACACTCTTTCTTTGTTTTTCTTAATTTTAATTTTCTTTCAAATAACCTATACCAGTGCCGAATTAAATTAATGTGAGGCTCTATGCAGATGTTGATGGAGACCTATGTAAGGAGAGGTTATTATTACAAGTAATGAAGTGTACCGATGTGTATATTGCAATGGATTTTTTATTAAGCCTGCAATATTTTGTTTTTCAATACATAAATATTTTCCCTATATTTAAACATTGAAAATAATAATTTTTAAATAATTCGTTAAAATTTTGTGGCACTATTATAAATCCTTTCCATTAAATAAATCCATTATTATAAATCCTTTCCGCGATTTTTTATTTGCAAAATAATTTATAATATCATCAAAGTTAATTTCTTTCAATAAATCGCTTTTTATGCTCATGAGTGTTAAACTAGTAAGTCGGTTTTCACTCATAACAGCATCTACTTTTAATTAACTTCAATTTTGAAAATCCTCTTTCACTCGTACAATTTGTAGTCACAAGAACTAGATAGATTTTTAACAAAATATAATTGTTGGGAAAAATTTTTGCAAATTTTGCCTCATTTTGTCTGTGAGCAATCTGTAGCGTTCAGTGGATTCAGTAAAAAACTTATAAATGTGTTGTAAAAATTAAAAATTTGTTTGTACGGGTGGGTGTCTTTTGTGGTAGGGACCTGTAGGCAATGCTCAGTTTGTCTAGACCTTGATCCGGCACTGTATACCACGTTTACAGCGACATAAGCAAATTAGTAGATAGTATATTAATTCGCATCTTATCATATTTAAGATGATCTTACCCCTTGTAGGAACTGCCAATATTAAACAACGGACCAATCTCAGGCGAGTATTGGCGAGCCAAGCCTTGGCTAGTTAGCTTTGGTTCAAGTTTGGGTCAGTTGTAATTGCCTAGACTGAACGTTCAGGTTCAAGGTTCAGTTTATTATATTACGCGTTATTAACCAGTATAATGCATTGTAAACATGTGCAGGCCATATTGTTTTTTTTTTATTTTCATATATGTTATTCTTTCCACACTTTTGAAGGAGGTCATGGGAAAAATTGGTTTGGAAGACCTGGAACAAGTCTTATTTGCCAGACTTGGTCCAATACTGGTTTGCCAGGACATCAGTACAAGCTTGGCCCAAACTTGGGCCGTTTGAAAATGTTGAGTCTGGCCCAACCCCCAAAAGGTATGGCACGGTCTTGGCCCGGGCTTGGCACCTTAGCTTTTTCTTATCCGGGATGTTGTTACAATTTTTGTAAGACTAATACAGTCTTTCGACGGTAGGACTTCAGTTCGACAGTAACTCTGTAACAAATTTTGTGATTATATACATTGAATTTTTAAAACGATCGAAAAACTAAAATGGTTAAAATGATTGTGTTTGAATAAAAATCGTACTGGGACTCTATTCTGAACCATTTTCGTAATCGCAATGGAGAAATTATAAATTAGTATTCTTGAAACCATTACGAAAATAGAAAAGTGGTGAATAAAAAACAATGACATTTCGGAATGAGGTGATTAAATATTTCAAACTATTTGATATATTAAAGAAACGTGAATACATTTAATTTAAATTTTAAAACAATTAAAATAGAATAGATTGGTCTTTTAGTTGTTTTAATTATATATTATAATATTTCAATCGTTGGGTGTTGAAAACAAGCGTCACAAATATTATTTAAATAGTTGTTGTTTAAATAATTGGATATGTTCCTGCTTGCTGGAAGTCTTCGTATGTTATTCCTGTGTACAAAAGTGGAGATAGGTCATTAGTTGAAAATTAGAGACCCATTTATATTCTATCTGCTACCCCTAAATTATTTGAATGTATTGTTCGGGATATATTGATTAAGGAGATTGAAAAGTGTATCATTCCCCAGCAATATGGTTTTTTCCTAGCAGATCTACTACTACGAATATGATTGAATTTGTTGATTTTGTTGTGAATACAATAGAAGAGGGTGATCAGGTTGATGTAGTATTCAGCTATTTTAAAAAAGCTTTTGACAGAATTTCTCACGAAATTGTAATATCTAAGTTGCGCTGCGCCAGTGTTCACTCTGCCATGCTTTTGTGGTTAGCTTCTTATCTTGAAGGTCGAATACAGACAGTGAAATTAGGAGATCGTTTGTCGTCTGGGATAGAAGTTACTTCGGGGGTGCCGCAGGGTAGTCACCTTGGTCATCTACTATTTTTAATTTGTATTAATTACGTTGGTAGTTGTTTGATTCACTCAAAATTTTTGCTCTACGCAGATGATATAAAAGTATTTGTTAAAACAGTTACATTGAATGATTGTTTGCTTCTAACAAGATTTTACTGATTGGTGCCAACGAAACAAATTCGAACTTAATATTGGGAAATGTCGAGTTATGAGTTTTTATCATAAAAAAAATCCCATTAGCTACATATACAATTTAAGCAGCAAAGACTTCCGAGATGCTGCTACGTTTAAAACATTGCTTTTTTCATTAGTTCGATCTCAATTAGAATATTTATCTATAATTTGGAACCCACAATATGTTGTTCGAATTAATCGTTAACGTTTCCGTTAACCAACGGAAATTTAGTCGCCGAATATGTCGTTATTGGCTTAATAATCAGGAGTATATCCCATACAAAAACATGTATCCACAATTTTGTCAGATTAACAGTTTAAATTTTTATGTCTATCCTATTCTTACACATGAAAAATTAAAAATTTTTTCATGTAAATTTTAATTCGAAAATGAAATAAGGAACGAAAAAACCATTACCAAAATTTTAGTAACATTTCATTGCGAGAATTTTCGTAATGTTTTCAAGAATACCATTTAAACATTTTCGTAATACTTTGACATTAAATCGATACCCAAAATTTTTGTAATGTTTCAAGAATAGGGCCCATGATTTTTGTTTGTTTAATATTTTCGGTTAAAAATTCAAACGCGTATCAAAAAGCAGTTCTTGTTGAATTATTAACATTTACATATATTTTATAAATTATTCAAGTTTTTACTAATATGTCCACCAAACCCAATCATCCAACGGTTACATGGATTAATAATGAAAAAAAAAATAAAAGATCAGTGCGGTCAATTATCCACACTGTTACTGTTCCTTACAAAAAAATAACCTTCAGTTGAGCCCTATTCAGGACATCTACAAATCTTAGGACTTTATCATTTAGATCTATGATCTCTTTTAGATTAAACAAAATCAACCACATCAAATTCATCTCATTTTACTATTCAAATTAATTCCAATTTAAAACGAAAAATAAATAAAAATATAAACTATTTTTTTACCAACCCTTTAATATATTACATCTATGATACATATTTTCTTTACAATTTATTGAAGCAAGCCAACTGTGCAACGATGATAAGAACAATCAAAATATAATGATAGTGCATTTTCTATGACGTATAACTGTACGATAAAATAATATCTAATTATTCAAAAAAAATTAGTCCATCCAATTAGGCGGGAAATGAATAATATGCTAACAGTAATTTAAACTAAAATGAAATTAATTTTAGTACTCACCGAAATTATAATTTTGATAAATTAATTTCGTCGTATCATCACTTTCGACAGTGCTTATTGCAAGTGGATCTGTTTGAGCTAACTGATGACCTCTTATCTGTTTAGTAATATATTTTTTTTAATTAAACACAAAAAGGACATTGAATCGATGGTAATCACAATATTATAAAAATGCAGAAAAAATTTCAATTCATGTTAAACAAAACACAAAATTATAAATATATAAATTAATATCTACAGTAAAACCAGCACGCTATACAAATATTTTATACTACCATATACATGATTTATTCATATTGATAAATCTTGTTATTTTTTTTGGATTTTATGATATTTAGGAAGAAAGTATGAAAGAATATTCTAATTTAAAAAATTATTAACTTATGTTAATGTTAGCAATTATAATACTACTTAAAATTATTAAAACTGCATATTAGCTATTTATTTGCAATTTAAACCCATTATTTTAGTTTTGTTTTTGTTAAGTGTTATTAATAGATTAAATAACTCAAACCATTTTGTTAGAATTTAAACAATTAAAATTATACCCAAAAAGATAATAATCGTTTGATAATGTGAAATATGTTCGCTTTTATATTTTAGCTGGATTCATGACACCATATTTACTTTTTAGCATAAATGAACTGAATGAACGTTCTGTTGAAACTCTTAACGTACTTTCATTTAATATTGCTTATGATAAAAATCTGTTCTATAAATTTATTTCTTTATTTTTATAATAACTTAAAATCGTTTTAATTATTTTCTTGTAACCGATTACAAAGTAATAATTCAAACTTTGTTTGTAAACAATGAATAGTAGTTCGGAACCAATTTTTTCCTGTTAGTAATAAGAAGCTTTAACTTTATATTACATTCAAGTAGTTAATTTATTTTCAAAAAATTGAAATTATAGGCAGTTTTAAAATTTAAAAAACTTCCTACTATATTTTTTTAAACTCAGTTTTCTCCAAAAATCTCTTATGCTCTATTTAGTATCAATTGCTTTATCGATCTACAATTTTACACCTTTAACGCGTTTAAAAATTTTAATAGTTACCAAACGTAAATTTTTAATTTTATTATGATAAAAAGGAATTTTCGACTTTTAAATTGAAAAATGACTAACATTGCAGTTTAAAAGTGCTCTATTGCAGTTTAAAAGTGCTAAGTCCAAAGTCCAAACTTAAGTCAATACAATGCGTTGAAATGAGAAAAACTCATATATCATGCTGGTAACGCAGTAAGTAAAATGTGCTGAAGTCATCACTGATCTGAGTTCAAGTGCGTAATTTATTGGTGGCTCGTCATAATCCGTAATTTCTTTCAAGAATAAAATGCTATCTTTTAGTTTTTAGATCGATTTTTACAGCAGCAGGCTATGCATATCAGAATGGATAAACAGGTCATAATCACTTACCCAATAAGTGTTGCAAACGTGCTCATTGTTCAATACATTGAAAGATGCACAATTTATGATTAAAACTTTTTCAAAGCGTTTATGAATACTATTAATGTTTACAAAACCAGTAATAAAGAAAATAATCTACTCTACTTTAAGTTAATAACTTATAGATGGTATAATTACCTTAAATTTTTATCATAAACATTGAAACCTTTAAAACCAATCAAATTAACCAGCATTTCAACTATCAATTTTTAAAAAATATATGAATACGAAATCAGCGTTTAACTTTTATTTTTTTTTATTCAACGGTTTGGATCTAGTTTTTTATATAATTAATCCATTTTTCTTCGAATTTCAGATTTTCGAATTAGGTAAAAAAAGGTTCTTCAGTTTAAAGGATAATCCATTAAAATCAATTTCAATAATTACTTTGTTATCTTCACAGATTTTAATAATCATCATTTCACTTCAAGAACCATTTTATTAATTTTTATAAATTTATGTAAGAAAAATCATATAAAAAAGAAAATTTACCAAAATTCATGTATTTTCTTGTAACTTGCTCATTTGCACGACGTTTTGTTCCTTCTAGAGTAGGTTCTGTATTTAAAATATCTAAATTTAAAATTCCTAGAGGATCCAGATCAGCCATCAAATGACCACGAGACTAAATTGAATGTTAGTTTTGTTGTAAAACAAATTTATTTATTATTTATGAAAATATGTGTTTTTTCGTTTTTATGTTTATCCTAAATTTAATTTCTCTGTGGTCTGGAAATATATTACTTAAAAACTACCATAAAATCGTTATATGTAAACAATGAATATTAAAATTAAACAAAATAATACATAGCTATGTGATTCTGGAATACTAAATGTTTATATATCAAAATTCGGTCATGCTTCTCAAAAATCAACAACAAAAAATGTCATTAAAAAAACGTAATAGATTATAATCGAGACCATAATCCACTACTTAGATATATTTTGCTAATTTTATTTTTAATTTAATATCCATTTTTCCTCAATTAGTAAATTTTTATGCACAATTGCACACAGTAGACATATGACTATTAAGAATTTGTTGTAATTTTCATTAAATATCAGCTTATTAAATGAAAATTACTTACAAGTTAAATGTTACCATTGAATGCCAATTTTACCAACAAATATCTCAAAAATCATGTGGATTAAGAGCATGGATTTTGTTTTAAAGTTCCTACATAACACAAAATTGGTTATTTTAATAAAAAAACAAAAATTCAAAATGCATTCCAAATGAATAATTAAATTTAATACGAATAATATTTGTAGTTTGTTATCGTTAGCTACAAATAATTTATGTATATATTTATTTTTTGATTACTATATTTAAAACTAAATCACTTGAAGGTTCAAGTTATCGCAAAACGAATATTTACTACTATTTGTAAATAAAAATAATTTTAAAATGTCAACTAAATAGTACACCAAATTAATTTTTTCTTGCATTATATTCCCGAATATATTCCAATCAGACAATTTCATAAATTAGAACTTTAAATGCTTACCTGATAGCTCCTAATTATAGCTTGTACTGCTAAATGATCGTCAATGAGTTTATCATCAGCACTTCCAGCAAGCACAGAACTTGCTCCGCCACCAGAGCTTCCTATATATTGTGTTGCAGGAACATGATGTTTTGGCAGAGTTGCTAATGATGGAGGTGCTGAGTATGAGTTATTTCGAAAATATGCATCCCATGACTATGAAAAAAAATATATATTTTTTTATCTAAGCGTATAAAAAACTCACACATTTATATTACAGCATGAACCGTTGAAGGATCTGCCAACCATGCATTGTACATTTCCTCAACATAAGCCGATGATGTGCCATTTAGAAATGGTTCAGCTGCTGCTGAGTTATATAATCTTGTGAATGCAGCCCATTCTCGGTTAATCTGAAATTACATATACAATTTATTTAGTAAAGAATTTTTCTTGGAACATTACTTAGAAATGTGAATATTGATAAGGAATAAACTGCTAGTCAACCAAGCCAGCAATATTTGGTCAACAATCAATCACCAAACTAACCATATTTTTCTAAAACAAATATTTTTTATTTCTATTGCTCAAATTCATTCTAATCTCAAATTTATAAAAACTGTTTATTTTTAATCACCCTTTACGATATTTGTTATAAATACATAAATTAATTTTAAATTTAACCAATTTAATTACAACATTGTAATTAAATTTCTTTTTTATTATAAAAAATCTCAAAATAAATTGTATGTGATGGCACACATTTTGATTATAAAATTTACATAATCAAATACATTTTTAGATCTATGTTGATCAAATAATGAAGAAATAACGATTAAATCTGTTCATTTTCCCCTGGCGTACATATTACATAGATATACCATGGGGAAAACTTTGCAAATAATAGCAAAACTTAGATTCATATTTTGAATGGAATATTTATTGGTCACTAGAAAAATTTAATTCAAAGGAAAAGAGATTTAAAAAGAATTCACTATAAGTCATTTAAATTTTAAGACGCATCTGGATCTGTATAAACCTTTTTAGTTAATATCTAAAAAAGTAAATATTAAATATAGATAAATGGACGCTTTACGTAGAATAAAATAGAACTGTGCTGATACTTATTTTAAAGTTTTAGTTCAGACCACGAAAGATCTGTCAAGATTGTTTTAGGCCTTTGTTGATATGTTCCAAAGTGCAGATCTAACGTAAAGCTCTTTTTAAATATCTATTATGCTAGTGTTTGCACTAGCGAAAAGCCACCACAACTTGAAGAAACAATAGCATGCTGCTTCATATTAATAGATACAAATATTTATATCCAATAATCTTTTTTCGACAAATATGATAATTATTATAAAAAAGTCAGGCAAGTGTGAATATAATTCAATCGCTGAGGGTTCCGTGTATATAATATTTGAGAAAAAAAAGTTTTTGTTAGTATAGTTTCGTTTATTTGAAATTATAACTACCAAAAAAAAATTTTAGTTTCGATTTAGCAAAATCCCTACACCCGTGAATGTTTTCAAATTTTTTCTTTCAAATTTTTTATGTTCGTAGATAAGAGGGTGGACAAAAAAAAAATTACATTTTTGAAAATAATTCGAAAGCTGTGCTTTCAAAAATTACAAAAAAAAACTGCTTTGCACTACAAAAAAAATCACCTTTCATATGACACATGATATGATCAAAAATATTTTTTTTTCAAAATTTCTACTTTAAACCACCGAATCCAATGAACATTTGAAATTATAACAGCCAAAAAAAAGTTCCGATTTAGTAAAAACCCTACACCCATGAATTTTTTTAAATCTTTTATTTTGTATTGTTCGTAGATACGGGAGGGGACAAAAAATTTTTTTACATTTTCGAAAATAAATCGAAAACTGTGCTTTCGAAAATTACAAGAAAAACTGTTTTGCACTACAAAAAAAGTTTTTTTTTACTACTTGCATGAGAAATTACAATTATTTACTCAAAAACCCAAGACAATAGTACATTATGATGCTAGGACGTAAAGCTAAAGATTTTGGACGTATTTGGAGTTTGCAAATCGAGGCGTTAGCCGCTACCTTACGTCCGTGCATCATTTACTATTTTTTATTCGCCACAAGCAAAATATTTTTAAAAAAAATTTTTATTCTAAATTAAAATTATAAATTTGCATAAATTTTGAAATAAAAATATGTGGAACAAGTTACCTTTGACAAAATATTTGTTATTTTTTCCAAATTATTGTATAACTATGACAACAAATGATAACAACTATTTTAATTGGATTATGAAATTTTGAGGGTTGCTTTGATGAAAAATTCTATTTTTTATACAATGTAAACAAATACAAATGTTTTTTACTTTTTTGGACGTAGCTATGACAACAAAATATATAGTTAACAAGTAACACTTTAAGACCGCAAATCAAAGTAATAAATTAACACTTTAATACATAGGCGAATAAAAAAGTTATTTTTTCTATGATAGCACATGAAGTCTATTTTCATCACACTTAATCCCCTGTGAAAATTGGTTCTTTTTCACTAGTGTAAAAAGAATAACAAATTGTAGTTGCTATGGTATTTTCATATATACTAAGTTTATACCACCGATAGTTTAATAGAATAATAGTTTTTTGCTATTAAACTATCGATACATTGAGCGTTTATACCACAAAATAGTATTATTCTATCTGTGGTATAAACGCTCAGAATAATATTGACAGATAGAATACGGCTACCGTATTTCAAATTTGAATATAAAATCTTATCAATCTAAAAGTATTTCAACAAAAAATTATAATACTATTATTAATTTAAAATAAAAACTAAATTTTAAGTGATTTTGGTGTTGCACATTTTTTACAATCGCCTGAAATTGTCTATTACATTTAACGTTTTGACCGTTACAATTTTTTAATTATACTATGAATTAAAAGCAAAATATCAAATAACTATCCGTCAAAGTAAAAAGGTATTATTCTATCCGTTTACACCGTAATAGTTTAATAGCTATTTGCTATTATTCTATTATACTACCATGGTGTAAACTTAGTGATAATTTTACAAAGTTTTTAAAACAAAGCAACCATGAAAAAATAGAATGTGAATTTTAAATGTCATTTTGTCGATTTCTAATTTAATAATTTCTAATAAATATCGTTTCTATATTAACTATCATAGAAAAAATTGCATTTCTTACGCGAGATAAAAACATTTTACGTTCGTGAAACTGCCCCACTCGACGCTAACGCGTCTCGTTAACAAATTTTCACTCACGAAAAAGCAGCGTTTTCATCTCTTTTAGGAAAATATACTATTTCTCAGCTATGGTTACTAATAATTATTCCCCACACTTAATAATAAGTATTTTAGCACCTTGGTAAATAATGAAAATATAACTTTTGTTCGTTTGTTAAACTGAGTTCATCTTTGAATTTTTTTAGTTTCTTCCTACAATAATAATAATAAATTAAAAAATAATAAGCGTTTTGATTTTATTCTAATAATAATAAATAATGAATGAATGCAAAGACTTCACAAGTCAACTTCACGATTACAAAATGTAAACTTTATTCAAATGGAAAACTTAAGACAATTGTTTGATTTCCAAAGGTAACTAGGTTAGTTTATTTGAAATTTTAATTCATGATAAACAGAATTCTTTTGAAATTTAGTTTAGTTATGAGTTGTAGACTAAAAAAATTCTAAATTTGGCTCATCAAAATTGAATAGATTTTCAATTTCATGTCAAAAATAAATAAAAGCTATATTTTTTAATGCAAAGCAAACTATATGTGATTTTTATATAATAATATAAATTAATAATATTCGATAATATTCGAACCTACCCTACGAGGGTAGGTTCGAATCCGATCCGAAACACGTAAAATGTGAATTGTAGTTTTTTTTCTGAGAAACTTCAAACCATACCTTTGAATTGAAAATATTCCAATTACTTCTTTACTTACTTGAGTTTAATTGATCTCAAAAATCCAAAATAAATTTAAAATTCCCTTAATGTAGTCTAATGTTAATACATATAGAACTACAATTTGACCAAGTGTCAGCCATTGATTTCACATTGATTGGAAACAATCAATAATGACTATACAATCGTGACTTAGGATGTTAATTAGAATAGAAATGTTCCCCATTCTATGAATTCACACAAAGTATTGTCTAGAAATTTAATGCAAAAAATCCCATATAATGTAAAAGCATTTCCATAATATGGAGTCTAATGACAGTGGAAAAATTCAACTAAAGTAAAAAATAATTAAGTGATGAAGAAGTTTCAACTTTGAAATTGTCATCGCCTCAACGGCGTAATCGATAGCGTGTCTGCCCAAGGATTCGAGCCGGGCACTGACGAGGGTAGGTTCGAATCCGATCCGAAACACGTAAAATGTGAATTGTAGTTTTTTTCTGAGAAACTTCAAACCATACCTTTGAATTGAAAATATTCCAATTACTTCTTTACTTACTTGAGTTTAATTGATCTCAAAAATCCAAAATACAGTTTTAAGAAAATTCATTGAAAATAAAATTCTAACTAAGCAGCCCTGAATAATAAATATTTAATACGCAATCCAAAAATATGATAAACAATGTTTCACCAAATCAAAATTTTAGTTATTCATAATTTGCTTATTAAGTGACATTTTATTTTGTGAATAGAGTTTTAGTGCATTTTTTATATCAAGTAGTAAAAAATAGAATATAAACCTCGGTGAAGAAAATGTTCACCATTTCGGTTCTTAATATTCACCTCAATGTAGAAAATTTACTTTATCACCTCGGTATATAATGTACTATTTTTTATGCTAAACGGCTACAACCGTGAATTTTTTTTCTTTTGTAATGTTCGAAGTTAAAGGAGGGGACAAAAAAAACCACTCGTTTTTGATAATAAATCAAAAACTAAGCAGTCGAAAATTCAATGAAACTTTTTTTTGAAATATTTCTATCTTTTTCGATTTTTCTTAACCAAATTCGATTCCTTAAAAAAAACTTTTGTTTTACTATCTCCTTATCCATGTGAGTATGTCCATAAAATATAGACAAAAACAAATATTTGAAATTTTCTTGTTATCATCAGGTGTGGGAAAACACATTTAATAACTAGAAAATTTCAAGTTAATAGCACTTATAGTTTGTGAGTAAACCGATTATGTAGAAATTCGGACGGACACCGAAGTCTCACCAATAGGGTACCGTTTTTACTTTTTCAAAGTACGGAACCCTAAAAACATCTTTTGTATATTCATATAAGTTATGAATTTTAAAAGTTAGTATATAATCAAAGACACAATGTGGTTTAGATTTTTTTTTAAAATAATTTTGAGGTTTTCTTTAAAACCAAATTAAAACAATCGTAATCTTTAGTTTAAAAGTACAATTTAGCGTCATAATTTAGTTGAAAAAACACGATAAGAAAAAAAATATTTTTCTAATATGCCAAGCATGTCCAAAATACAACATGGAGACATGAGTGTCAGACACTCTCTGGGAATACCCCACATTTGACTACCGAGTTGCGTAACAATTTCCCGGATTTCAACATTCTTGCTATAACTTTGAACAGATGTAAATATACCAGATAAATATTTGTTGGTAGTTTTACCATAAAAGTACCGGTAAGATTTCTGCATAGCATCTTGATGAAACTTTGGCAAATGATCCAGGTTCACTTGAAAATGGAAGATCTGGATTCATTTCAAATTTGGACAAAATGGTGAACGTCTCCCGAACACCTCTAAGTTTAAATCTTCAATAACTTCTAATCCCGGTTTATGATCTTATGGAAACTTGGTATATAAGGTTTTAGTACGGTTCACAAAAGTCCTGCATCGAAAACTTCCGGTTTTATACTTCCAGTAAAAATTTTTTTTTAATTTTTTAAATTTTTTTTCATTGTCTTTATTGACACTACAGTCTACAATAATGAAGTGATTATAATGGAACTTATTAAAAAGATTTTAATCAGTATGAGAAAATTAGCTTTTTCTAATAATTGATTTTGATTAAACTTGGTAGATATGCTTTAAGTATGATTTGTAACAGTTCTGCATTTTAACTTTCGGTTTGTCACTTCCGGGTAAAAAGTTTTTTTTTCAGGTTTTTATTTCTACTGTAGCCTACAATTACAGATCGATTGTCATGAAACGCCGGTAAAAGTTTTCAGGTAACATGAGAAAGGTTTCATTAGCTTTTGGGGTACATTGGACAAAGGGCTAGGGGGTCCACCATACAACAGGTGGTTTTTTCACTATGTTTTTAATGATTGTTAAGAGCATACAACATTCGTTCGTGAATGAATTTTGATGACACTTTGGAAAAAGATGCAAATATGTAAGGCAAGGAGCTTATTAGTTTTTGAGCGATATTGATCAAAGTGGTGGGGGTTCCCCGAGCACCTGCGTTTTTGAAAGCTTCATAACATCTGTACCTGATAATCGCATTGGATGAAACTTGGTCCATAACCATTTAGTGCGGTTCAAATCAGCTCTGCCTCTCAACTTCCGGTTTTTCACTTCTGGTTAAAATTTTTGTTTGCTTTTTCTCGTACAACAGAATTTATGTTTGTTGGGATACTACTGCTTTGTTTAATATTTTTATAATTAGAACTACGCGAAATCTTAAACATGGGTTAGCCATTAATTAAAGTATTTTATGGATATTAGCTAACTATATATCCAGAACACTATGTTTCCAGAGCTGTGGTGAAGTCACCCTATGCATCAGCGTCGCAATATATTTTTTTCTCAAATACGCAGGGAAAATTTAAATATGGCAAAAATTTACAAAGGAGAATGATTCGAACTTCACAATTTATTCAATCTAACATTCAAAGCAAAGCAATAATACGGAAGTCCGTCAACACTGCTATATAGAAGCAAATGAAGCATTTTGTTTTCTAACAGAATTTTTTGAACTCACTCGATCTGCCAGGAATACCACACCATGTACTGCAATTAAAAATATCAATTGAAAAAAGTTCACCAATCTTTAAAATTGTGCGATTTAAATCTAGACACGGATTGTTTCTCACATACATGACAATGGACCAACAAAAATTTTGTATACAAATAAATAAGAATTGTGAAATTAAAAATATGTATCATCAATTAAACATATGTATCGTTGTTTTTAAAAATATAATCAACCGCAGTGTACAGATGTAATTTATTCTTTTATTTGTATCACTTGCTCACCAGTCGGGCAGTCTAGTGCATACAAACAAACTGTCGAGATTCAAGGCTGTATTAGTGTCACAATGCAGTCGTACTTTTTCGTCCGAACTGCATAGAAATAAAATGATTTGCCGGAATTAATAGCCTTGGGTGGCATCAATCTACAGATATTTAAAAAAGTTTTCAGCACTTCAGAACGCATTTTGTCCTGGAACCTAGGTTTCACAGGTATCTATTTGTTATTGTTATAAATATTGTAATTTCTGTTCCAAAAAAGCACAAACTTTAATTTTTATTAAATAAAGATTTATTTTTTACATTTAAAAAAAAAATAAACTACCGCTCTCCATTTAATATTTACTCAATTTTTTTAATTTTTTTTTAAACTATATTTCCACACATAAGAATGCTCCTTTCTAGCTTTTAATTTAAAAATAATTTTATTTCAATTTTTAAAACAGACAAGAATACGATAAGAATACGCACACGAAAACAAATTCTCTATCGCTTACATCATAGGATTGCTCTTCTGTGGAATCAACTTCCATTCATTTCGTTCTATCACAATTCAACTTCGGTTGGTGCGTAGAGCACACGCGCTTCGAAATCTGGTTGAATTTTTTTTGGAGAAGATAAAAAACCAAATATTCTCCAGCATGGAGGTATATGAGTACGTGAAAACTACGCATGCTCTAATGCTTATTGAAATATCGGTTTTGGTTGATCGTTTGGTAGGAAAACATGGGTTTCGATCTGCCACGTCATACCTGGACTACACATAAACCAAATAAGAACAAATCATGGACGTTGTGCTGACTCTTTCTACAAGTGGGGCATTTCAGAGTCCCTTCAATGTGACTGCGAAAAAAGAGCTTCGTCGGCGAGTGATCACACAAGTTTGATACTATATTTTCTTGTTCACTATTTTAGTAGCATTCCTATTATAGTGTTGAATCAAGTCAAGTTGATTTAGACGCAAAAGATTGGGAAGACTATTTATATCTGTTTTAGTAACGGCTTTTTATGTTTGTGACACCATTTCCGCTCATATGAAACGAAGTTTAATTATTCAATTGTTTTTAAAGCTAAAAAGTAATATATTAAATTGATTATTACAAGTTTATTGACGCAAATGAAAGATGCCAAACGACGTAAGGCAATATCAAAGCCATAAGACATGTAGAAATTCCAGAATACATGAAAATACAATGACAACCTTACAACAAATAAACCTAAAATATAAACCCTAATAAACAGAATTCCAACACTAACAGTAGCACCATAGAAGTATTAGTTAGAAAGCGTAATCTTAGCACATATATAAGTGAAAAAACAATTATCCTAGAAACAACTGATCTAGAATATACTAAAAAAAATACAAAAAGCAGTTGTTTCCAGTAACAACTCTTCCTATTAGCAATTACATATCGCTATTCGATGCATGTAAAGAGGATCCGGATATCAAAACCAAATAACTCTTATACTTACATGTATTGGGTCCCAGACCTGGTATATATTTAAAACTAGACGTGTTTTTGATCAAGCTTTGGCTTGATGATGAGAAATTTGTGAGCTAATGTGATCTTAGCAAATATCAATCTAAATGCGCCTCACCAACCAATAGATCAGTGGTCCCCAACCGTGTGCCCGCGGGCACCATGGCGCCCGCCAGCTGTTTTGTGTATGCTACCACAAAATATTACGTTCATTAACTTTTTCATATACTTTTTGAGTTTTTCAACTTTTGAGTAAAACAACTCGGATGCTCTATATTTTGTCTATTTTATTAGTGCGACCAACCAATTTTTTCTATTTTCTTTAATTTTTTCTTTCAAAAGTTCCATATAGAACTTTCATAAATTTCGTTAAAAAATAATCCATCTTTAAGGAATGAAATAAATGTTGAGCTCCAACTTCCAGAAGAAATTTTCAGCAAAAGAAAACCTACATCACGCGATCAGTGTTGAACATATTAAAAACGAACTATGCACACCAAATGCTTTTTGTTATCGACTCATATAAGGGTAATCTGACTAAATAAAATATTGCCATTTTGCTAGTGTTTGGAAAGAAAAAATAGTAAATTATCGTTGTAAACGAGTTGCTAAAAAAAGTACTGGTAAAATTTGCTGAATTTGGCTAAATTGTAATAATGTATTTTTGGGAAGGTGATTGCACTGAAAAAAGTATAATTGTTTGTACTAAAAAAATCATCACTGGCAATACGGTTACAAAAAGAATATAGGCAATTTCAACCGATATGCAAACTGAACTAAAAAATGACTTAGAAATATGTGAATGCTTTTCTTTACAATTTGATGAGTCAGTTGACTTATCAGATACCGCACAATTGGCAGTCATGGTGACAATGGTTTTTAATGACTTTACTGTAAAGAAGAGCTGTATTAAAAGAGCTGTATAAAATATTGCCAATGAAAGGGCGAACATCAGGTCAGGATATATTCAACATATTCATAACATGGTGGGCAGTATCGACGGATTTGTTGCCTTGTGTAAGAAAGATGAATTATTTCCCAACTTTATGGCATATCATTGTATTCACCATCATGAAGTTCTGTGCAGTAAAATACTTTCATTTTCCCATCTTATGAAAATAGTAATGAAAATTGTTAATTCTATTCGAGCAGCTCCTTTACAGCACCGACTGTTCCAGGTTTTACTAGAAGGTTCTGAAGATCATTCCAATCTTCTCTTGCATGCAGAGATACGATGGCTCAGTAAAGGTAAAGTGCTTATAAGATTTTTAAGCTTGATTGAAGAGATCAAAAAATTTATCGAATAATAAAATCAACACTTTGATCAATTGAACGATCCTTACTGGTTAATGGATTTTGGATTTCTAACGGATATCATGGCAGAATTGAATGCTTTAGATTTGGAACCTCAGGCAAAGATAAACATATTGCTACAATGATAGGCTCTGTAAACTCATTTAAATCAAAACTTTATTTATGGATATCTGATCTGAAAATTAAGTCCCTGGTGCATTTCCCAAATATGAATAAAATGGTGAGTGGTAGAGATTTTGACCCATCATTATTTATTATTCACCTTCAAAAACCCACAGAACAGTTTGAAAAGTATTTGAACAGTTTGCTATAATAGAACCAATGGTCATCTTTTTCTTTAAATCCATTTACTAGCCAAGAAAATGTAACATCATTAGCGACATCAATTGGAAAACTTGTTGGAAAGGGAGCAGAGGAACTGGAACTTCCGATTTTGGATCTTACAAATAACATTTGTGCTGAAATCATATGTAACAGATGAAAACTTTGGAACTTGGTTGATAAAGAAAAGTATCAATTATTAAAAATTGCAGCATACAAGATAAAATTGTTCTTCGGTTCCACATATTTATGCGAATCATTATTTTCAACTATGAACATAATTAAATCAAAATACAGATCTAAAATTACCAACGAGCATCTTGATGATTGTCTGCGGGCAAGAATATCAGCATACAGCCCTAATTATGAGGTATTAGCTACTGATACTCAGTACCAAAGATCACATTGAGCTTGAATCAAACTTTTAGTAAAACTTGTTTGGAATTAAAATTAGTTCGTTGTATTAATTTTTGTTATTTTTGTGTATTAATTTATGTTATACATGTTTATGAAATAAATAAATTTGTTATTGATTATTAAAGTCACTATAAATTTACCTTGGAAAATAAATGGTGCCCGTTACATCATCGGTATTTTGAAATATGCTCTTTGTTACAAAAAGTTGGGGACCACTGCAACAGATGATTGAATAAAGGAAATTGATTTGTGAGAATGTTCTTTTTCTAAATTGATATAATCGCGAAAGTAAACTAAATGTATTCTGTTAATTTCGAAACGACCTCAACTCTAATCTATAATTTATGAAACACTTATAATTAAAAAACGTATACATTTTCGTAGTAAAAAAACAAGTTGATCAGATAAAATCCAATATTAAATCTTGTTTTATGTAGCTATTTGAAATTTTTTAAATACTATTTTTGATTAAATATATTTGAAAATATTAAAAAAAATTAGGCTTGTGATTGCAAGCAAATATAGCCGCCTAACTGTAGTAATTGTTTGGAATAGTGTGAGGATGTTAGCAACGATTATGTTGCAATTATTATAACAGGTGTTATGAAAGTTACGATTAACTGAATAACTTAATTTTTCTTCATAACCTATTATGACAAAAATTCCACACTATGTAATGTATTTCCGGTTAAAGTACATGATAAAATATTTGGTGTAATTGACACGGATGAGTAGACGAAATAATGGGCAAAAATTGAAACTGTTATCAATTATGACAAACAATATTTTTTTGAAAACTCGTTATCACAAGAAAATCCAACAAATGTCTCGCGACCAGTATTTGTAACACAAAAAGGGAAAAAATTTAATCTGTAAGAAATTAAGACGTTTAAGAATTAGATCTCTAAATACAGAAAAGAACATGGAGATGAAATTAAAACGGACGATGATCAGGCCACAAACAACAGAAACAAGAAACCAAACTCAGTCTAAATATTAAAAAAAAAAAAATCAGAACACATGATCAATCAAACTTATTGAAAATTTAATTTATAATTCATCAAGCATTTTTAAATTGGATCTGAAAGTGTGAAAATGTAAACAATTAAATTCAAAATAAAATTGTTTACTATATATTAGCGGCAATATGTGACCTTGGTAAATTGGTCAAGGTTTTTTTATACAATTTAAACTTATTAAATTTGAGGCGAACATTATTCAAAGTAATTTTAGTAAAAAAAAGTAACGAAATCAAAAAAAATTCAAGGTAACACTTTGTAATAAAAGTTCATATCATAAGCTGTCTTATAAACTAAAAAATGGTAAAATTTATATAAATTGTGAAGTTAAGGTTTTGGGTCAGGATAAAATTAGGTTTATGTTTTTAATTAAAATCGTTTCAAATTGTTAGCCCAAAATTATGGCATTCGTTTAATTAAATTAAAATTCAAAACTTGAATTTGTCTTGGACGAAAGTGTCGTATTCCATTCGTCTGTTATTCACTAGTCTGCTTTACGCTCTTAATCTAACGGCTTGATTCGTAAATTTTATAATCGTAAATATAAGTCATGATTGTATGCTCGTTGATTGTAATAGAACAATAGAATAGAACAACTTTGGTAAGAAATAAGGCGAAACATCAGCGAATCATTCGTGGTCTTACAGCCAAAACTACGTATCATTTTGCCTCCGTTGTTCAAAATTAAAAACTAAAATCAAAACAAATTATTTGGTATATTTTAAATTACTGAAACATATATACTTTTTTAGCTGTATAATGATGACTTGTGGGTTAAGATAAATTCATTGCTAGGAAGGCAATTCATCGATACATAATGGATTACATACTACTGAACATAGTGGTGAGAAGAGTAGTTACTACTATTCAGGTTCATATCTTATTGGTGCTGGTCGACCAACTTTCATTTTTAGTCAAGTCTTGTTGGACAAAGAAATTGCTCTCCACATAACTGTATGTGACAACCTGCGATTGAAGTAATGGGTTGCATGATTAAAGGTTGTATACTATCTGACTTATTGGCGATCCTTTGTGTTCAAAAAAATCAAAATCAAGGAACCTGTTATAGAAAAAATAACAAAAACAAAGAAATCAATGAACAGACAAATGTTAAATAGGAGACAAAATAATAATAAAAAATGCTGAAAATTGGTATTCTTTTTATCTCTAAAAGTTGTTATCAATTGTGTGCTAGTTTCTTAATAATTAAGCAACAGACTGCGTTTCTCGTGACAAAACACGATATTATAAAAAAGTCAGAAACTTTTAGACCGAGTTTGTATAAAAATTTTTATCATGTAACTAAGACAACAAGTCGAAGACCAGGATGGCAGTTTTCATAGTCCACATATAAAGAAAAAAAATTTGACCTTTTTTTGTCATATTTTTCCCTAAAAATAGCTGACATCATGATAAATTGATAAACAATATGATAATTAAATGAAGTTTTTGGCATTAATTTTAACGATAATAAAATAAACAATCAACCGAAATCTAAATTACACCAAGAGACATCGATTGTGACAGTATTCATTTGAATCTCGTTGGTTGAACAAATTTTAGTTCGCATACGACGTTCAAAATGCAATCTTTTAAATAACATTTGTGGATTCAATGCAACCCACAAGCCCGTACAACACCTCAAAAAGGATAAACTGTATATGCAATATATCACAGAACCACAAGTCTCTCAAATTTTTCCCCTTTTCGGCTACTTTAACTTTTTAGTTATGAGTAGGAAAGGCAAAGCAGCAATATATTCTAGGTCGTAAATTTAGTATACCTCATTGTGTGACTGTTTTAAAACATCTGCTGCTATATTTTATTTATATTATTATATTAAAATGCTTGAATCAAATCAAATGATATGTGTGCTTTTCAAAGAAAGTTTAAGTGAAAATGAAAAAAAAAAATTCTTTGTGCATTTCATTTTCTTAAACAAAAGCAAGTTTAAAGTATCAATAACCATTTAAGTTGAAATTTTATCCGGACAGTAATAATTCATATCTTTAATTGCGTCATTATTAAATAATCTTATCTCATAATCGACACGCCTCCACAGATATAAAACAGACAAATTATAAATTAATTTTTGACATTTACAATTATCTAATCTGCTGATTTTAAAAACTTAAAACTATTAGAAATTAAAGACATTTTAAAAAAATCTAGTTGATAAAATAGAATGCTTGTGAATATTAAAAGCAAATTAAACGGGTTATTAAGCAGACTTCTGGTTTGTAGGGTAGAGAGAAATCACTCAAATCGCTGGCAAATAAAAGACTTTTAAAAATAAGCCCAGAAACCAAGGTAGAGTTAAAACTAATAAAACGTTCTAAACAAATATTAAAGCTAATTGTAGTGAATATATCTATATGACACTTCATCACCAAGGACAATATTATTTTCATTTCCAAATATAAACTAATTAAAGCCGATCCAACGTCATTTCCATGACTATATTCAATACTACAAAATAAATACACAATTAGTTTCGGTTTCATGCATATTAAAATTTTGTTTTTAAATAATTGTATCCAATTTTGGGATAATTGCTCATAAAAATATCATTCATAAAAAAATTAAAAAAAATTTGCTACAAATACTAAAAAAGTCGGACAAGTGCGAATAAAATTCGCTCGCCAAGGGTTCCGTGAATGGAAAAGAACACAATATCAAAAATAAATGACATAAAATTGTGTTGTAAAGTCTTTATATCGCCAGACTATGGACGCATCATAACAGAATAAATGTTTAAAAAAAACGTCAATAGTAAATGTCAATCACATCTACATTGATCAAAAATGACATAAAAAATGTTACTTGAGGTTAAATCTTATCCATAGATGTTTATGTTAACTAAAGAAAGATTTAACCAGCTTTTAAATGGTTTAAATTGGGAATATTTTTTCTATAAATCAGCGTCGAAATTTAGGGTGGTGGTATACATCTTAAAGTAGCACTTTTTTAACAATAACTAAAAAACTGTGCATCGCAAAATTCTAAAAAAGAAAATGAATTGTTTCTTAAATTAGGTGCCCTTTCAAATGACACCCAACTCATTTGGATCAAAAACGATTTATTTCTTCCTCTCCATTCCCATCCCCAAAACACACAGAAATATAATTATTTGAAAGTTCGATATGATTATCGTTCAAAATATAGCAAACATCCTGTCTCTGTGAACTTTTTCAATTTTTTCTGTGAATCAGTGTCGAAACGTAGGGGGGAGGGACGGTCTTAAATTTGCACATTTTTTAGAATAACTCAAAAACTGTGCATCGCAAAATTCTAAAAAAAATTTGCAATATTTCTTAAATTAAGTGTTGTTTCAAATGACACCCCACTCGCTTGGGTTGGGTAAAAAAAAGTTTTTTTACCCTCCCTACACCCATCCCCTAAACACACAGAAATATAATTATTTGAGAGTTTGCTATGATTTTCGTTCAAAATATAGCAAACTTCCTGTCTCTGTGAATTTTTTCAATTTTTTCTGTCAATCAGTGTCGAAACGTAGTGAGGACGGTCTGAAATTTGCACATTTTTTAGAATAACTCTCAAAAACTGTGCACCGCAAAATTCTAAAAAAAATTGCAATGTTTCTTAAATTAAGTGCTCTTTCAAATGACATCCCACTCGCTTTTTTCACCCTTCCCCACCCCAATCCCTTAAAATATAATTATTTGAGACTAAGCTATAATTTTCGTTCAGAAGATCAAACGTCCTGTCTCTGTGAATTTTTTCAAATTTTTCTGTCAATTAAGCTCGAAATCCAAGGTGGGGGGGACCAACTTTTGGTGTCACTTTTTTGATAATAATTCAAAAACTGTGCATTGCAAAATTCTAAAAAAAACGGCAGTGTTTCTAAAATCAAGTGCTCTTTCAAATGACACCCCACTTGGTCTGGATTTAAATGATGTTTTTACCACCCCTTATCATTCCCACCCCTTTAATAAATATAGTTAGAGTATCTACCCCTTTTCTATATTTTTTATTAAAAACCTACTCATTTTTCTATCATTCCAAATATATTTTAAAATTTTCGATGAATTAGGGTCGGAGTTAATCAGGGCAATAAAACATAGAGAAAACGTCATTTTTCAAAATTATACAAAAAATGGTGGGTGTGTAATATTCCAAAATACATTTTTAAGGAGTACTGAAATGAAGCCCTTTCATAGGATACCCTAGTCGTCTCGATAAAAAAATGTATATGTTCTCAAAGGCTTTACATCGTACCTCTGTAAAACAAACGAACACAACTTTATTTATTTTTTAACCCGCCATCTTGTGTGGATAGGTTAGTTTTATAAGCACCTCAAATTTTAGGTTCATCGGATTAATGGTTTACGAAATAATCGAAATAACGCGAAAAACACGTTGAACTCTTACCCAGTGATACAAAACTCGCTCTTTAAATTTATATATTCATTCCATAAGGAGTGAGTTAATAAAAATTCATAAAACTTATTCCTCTTTTACTCCTTTTGTTTATTCTTTCGCTTATGATTGATCTTCGTTTAAATAATAAATTTGATCTCAATACCGTGAACCTTTTTTTTAAAACTGTTTTACCTATTCTTACTCTTCTCTGTGTTTATTTTATTTAGATTTAAGGATGTAAATTATAAATAAATGGTATATATAGAAGACGTCCGATATAGAAGAATGATATAAATGTACATTTTTAACAGCAAAAAAAATCGATTACTTTTGGAAAATTTAAATTTTATGATTGAGTGAGAGTAAGTAATTTTTTTTTGTGACGAGTAAGTCTTTATACATTGAAGTATATTTATTCACAATTCAAAGAGTAGTCTTGTACAAAATTTTTTTTGTAGCTCACTATTCAATCGTAAAAGAATGAAGATATGAAAGAAGGAAAATCAAAATTCTTTTAGTATTAAGAGTAAGAGTAGATGGGAAGATTTTTTTTTAACTCTGCCTTACCGTTGAACTCTCGTTATAAAAAACAGAATCCTAAAAATATGTATTACTATTAGTAGTTGGAATAAGCATTTAGAATGTTCATATTTTTAATATTTTAGTAGATACATTTTAATAATATTTAACATGAGCAGCTTTTAAATATTTTGGAGTTCTATCCATAAGGCAACGCCTTAATTTAATTTTTATTAAATTTTAATTTTTAATTTTAATTTTTATTAGAAATACTTCCTTTTTCCATTCGATTATACATCTATCTTTAATACAATGCAACTCTTTTTTGCCTATTTTCAATTAATTTTAGTTTCTAATAGCGATAAAATAACAAATATGTGCGATTAAATAAATAAAAACTTGGAATCACATACGATCTAAGCTACAAAAGTTTTCATATTTTGTTGTGATGACCATACTAATGCGTCCGGTTTGTATTGTTTATTGAGTTAAATTAAGACTCAATCGAAAACGAAAAAACAGATATTGACAAAGCGAAAGCGGCAAACGACAAACTTTCAACTATGTCCATTTCTGACAAAAGTTTTTACAGTGCCATTGATTCTTTAAAATCTGGCCCCGCAAGAAAAGCCACAATGTTCGCGGAACGCTTTGCTTTGAACTCGCCGGCTTTGGATACTCCTAAAGAAATACCAGAAATCCAGCAGGAGTGAATATGAAAGAACTTCATTTCAAACCAAAAATTGTTGAAAAACTCTTAAGGGGGTTAAATATCAACAAAGCCTCCGGGCTAGACAACATTCCTCCTATTATTCTAAAAACATTTCCAAAAGAACTAGCACCTACTCTTACGAAATTTTTCTGCAAATCCTACAAATTTGGTATTTTCCCTTCGTGCTGAAAGTTGGCCAATGTCCAGTCTGTCCTTAAAGAAAAGACAACAGAATTTGAGGTTATTGTGACAGAAACATTCGGTTGACAGAAAAGAGGTTGTAGTGACCGATTTTTTTTACAGTGTGCGTATTGTGGGGGTTCGAAATTTAACATCAACTTTTGATTCCCTACAACATCGTCGTACTGTTACTGATATCGTTGTTTTTTTTATAAAAATCGTTACCAACAGTGCTCGGCTAAAATCGGTCGATCAATCCATCATGCCTCAACCATATTCTTTTCCCCGTTTTGCACGTCAATCGGTTTGTGGAAATAGTCGTGATCACTCACTGACATAGTGACGGAATGCAGCGAGATTTCTTTATCCGTACATCGTACAAATGGAATGCCCTCCCCAAATCAATAGTCTCATGGGTAGTTAGTCCACAAAAGGTTAAAGGGCTGGGTGATATAAAAGGAGTTCTAGAAAATAAATAAATTAAATAAAAATAAATAAATTGCGAAAATATCGATATATTGCTGGTGGTGGAAAATATCGATAATTACAAGTATATTTTGATACATATCAATAGTTATACCGACATTTGAGATATCGGCTTTATCCGTATTTGTTTATATCGATATTTTCTATAACTTTTTTGATATCGTTCAGCCCTAGTAGCAGTAAAAAAATACCTATAATAAATGATTCATTTTGAATTATAATTTTTAAATTGTCAGGTCGGAGGTTCTTGCCTATTTAGTTTTTACCTGAAAGATAGAAAATTTCCCTATTTATGGGCGACCAGTATTTTAAAAGAAAATAGTATGAATTCCTATTATATTTTTCAAAGTAAATATGTCATTCGTAATATGAAAGCGTATTCGATATTAACATAATAAACTGCATAAAATTTTTAAAAAGTCCTGCAAAAGGAGTAATTTTTTTTAAATATTGTATTATTGTTTTGTCAGTGCTGGTTTTGCTTGCCCTGAATTCACAACCCGTGAAGATTTAAAAATGAAAATTCAAATTCAACCAAAAAATAGCAGTTATTTTGTTACTGCTACATACTAGGTTTGGGCGATATTTAAACAGTTATAGAAAATATCGATTTGAAAAAAATATAATACCGATATATCGAAAATTATCGATATATTGATAATTATATAAATATCGATAAGTATCGATATATATATAGGTAAGTATAGATATTTCGATAAGTATCGATATATCGATATGTCGATATTTTATCATTCCGATATCGTTATTCGATATATATTGATAATTTTTCCGGCGCTAATAAACACAACTATAAATGTGTACCAACTTTCTCTAATAATATTGCTATACTTCTTACCGAAGTATTTTATTTGTCAACTTACCTGCACAAATTACACATCATACAGCATGGAACCTAGACGCGAAGCGGTCTAACAAGAAATATAATATATATTTTGAATTTTTTCTTCAAATTTTTATGTTCTATTATCATGATTAATTTGATTATTTTAGGGGTGGTAGCCGGTAAAGTAGAAGAACGTTTCATATAGAAAGGAGCTTTTATTTAACGGGCGTAAAGTCCACGGTAACCAGGAAGTAAACTGTGTTTTACAATTCAGTTGTGCATAAAGTAATAAATTTAGTCTAACTAATGCGTAATTTAATTGTAAGTAATCATGTAAGTCATTGTGTTCGGTTGATCCCATGTTTAAACATGAAAACAACGAAAATTATTGAACACCTATCTTTTATCGTTTTCTACATCTGCAACTTTCTCAGTTATTAATATAGCACAAATATCATTTGATTAATGTAACGTTTTATATTTAATTAAAACAGATTCCAGATCTTTAGAGCAAAACTTCACCATCAAATATTAAAGGCAAAATAAATTCTAAAATAAGATTGAAAATTTAAATGTTTTTAATACATGTTTTTTATTTTAAATTTTTAGTTTACTCATAAAAAAAAATACAATGTAAAGTAGGCTACAGACCTTCAATCAATTTGTCAATCAATTCGAAAACGAAAATAAACGAAATAAAATTTAGTGTAAAATCCCCTAAATTTTATTTTCGTTTTCAATTGATTGACAAATTGATTGAAGGTCTGTAGCCTGCTTAAACTCGCAAGGATAGAATTTCATATCATAAATTAATAATTGAAAAAAAATTTTTTTTTTTTAATTCATTTGCCAACATTCCGAATGACGTCTAAATTCAAATTGAAAAACTAGTTTTAGTTTTGAGATCAAACAACTTATTCCAGAATTTAGATTTAGTTAACATTAATAAATCAAATTTAAAGATAAATTGCAATAAAAAACGGCAATACACATGTGAACGCTAAAAAAAATTTTTGATAATTTTTAGGCATCTCATGCAAGAAACGTGTATGAGTAAACCATGACACAAAGCCTTGTGGTTATCAATCCAGACTAACATTCTTTGGATTCAGAATTCTTGTTCTTGGATAGTTGTTTCTATAAAAAGCGGAATACGAATATGAAATAATAAAAATTAGTCTTAAGATTATTGAGTAGAATTTAAGTTTGATCAAAGCAGTCAATGGCCCTTCCACACTTGTATGCAGTGCAACATATCACTTCTTCGTTTCTTGCTTCTTTGAATATAAATTGCCTATTAACTAAATTCAAATATGGTAACACGAACCGCATTGTTCGTTTACGGTTCGTAAACGATTCGTAAACGATTCACCATGTTTAGCGGGTAGGTATTTTATAAGCAAAGAGGTAAGAAACGAATAAGTGATGTGTTGCACTGCATAAAAGTGTGGAAAGGGCTAATAACTATTTTATAATCAAACTAAAATGAAAAATTATATAAATTTTGAATTACATAAAAATTTGATTGTCATTACATATATAAATCGCTTTAAAGCAATTTCTTTTTTCCTTGTTATGTCATTGCTTTAAAATTCAAATTACATATCAAGCTCAAATCAAGGTCAAAATTATAATCACTTAAAAATTTAATTTATCTGAGAATATAAAACAAAATAGCTATCGGCAACTTTTAATCACGTTGTGGAAATTATCTCAGAAAGCATACAAATACATCAAATAGAACAAAAACATCTGCTTATCTCGCTATATACACCGAAAGCGTACTATGATTAACTCGTGACAAATAACAATGACAATTGTTTACTGGCGAAATTTAATCTGGATTCATGAAATTATAAAAATAATTTTGGACTGTTAATTAAATTCATTCATAATTCATAAGAAATTTATGTCGAATTTGTGTCAAAAAAGTGCTCTGACACACCCCTTTTGCTCTCAGATCAATTTTTTGCCTGCATAGAATCTTGATGAAACTTTGAAATATGATCCGATTTTCATGAAGCGTTTGTAAAAGGTTTCAATCAATGTGAGAACAATTTTATTAGCTATTGGAACATTGGACAAAGGGTTGGGGGTCCACCACACAACAGGTTTTTTAACAATGTTTTTCAGTGTAATATACACACTGGTGTGATATAATAAAATATTAGAATCAAACATATTTAAAATTTTCGAATATTCCAAGTTTGCAGATAGTTGGATGATGTTGAACCAATTGCACTCGTTGTAGCCGTGAGCTCCCAGAGCTGTATACAACATAGGTACTCAGGGATGATGTTTGGGCGGCAATTGCAAGAGAATCCGGTTTTAAAAATGCGGGTAAACTTTTAAATTTAATCTATTAAAGAAATACTGTGCACATTAACGATTGGATAATAAATAGAACTTATTTTTGCAATTACATGTACCATTACTAAACATATGAAGATAGAACATATCATAAATAACTACTTTTTGGAAATAAAACAAAAAAAGATATAGGTATATTAAAATACGTAATTTTTTCTGTTTTTTTTTATTCTTCACACAATGTGTACATTTGTATTATACGGAATTAAAATAATCTTGATAAATTGGTCATATGATAATGTTTCACTAATCTTTTATTTGTCTTTAAAACTTTGTTTCACACACATACTAAATTAACCCAATTACTAACTTTTATTTATGTGGAACCAAATTCTAATATGTATTTGGAGGATTTTATTTTATTATTAATATTTATGAGCTATTAAACCAAAAAATAAAGATTGAAAGAAATTAGTCATTTAGAAACGTAAACGTCATAGGTTTGATTAATTAAAAGTGTTGAAGTCAAGTTTTTTTTGCTGGTTTTATTTTTTTGTGGAATTTTTTGTAACGAATTTTGAATATAAAATGTAGTCTTTTTATTCCAATATTGTTGTCCGTTGTAAGTAATTAAATAAAAGCATACTATTTTCAACGCATTATCTGTTTTTTGTAAATATTAATTGTTAGAAAACTGATATTTTTGGAGAATATATAGACAAATTTTATTCCTATGTGTTAATGGATTTTCTCTACTTCTATTTTTGTTGTTATTTAATTAATGTAGTTATTTATTGTTATTTTAGAATCAAAAATAATTTACTGCACTAGTGTAAAATGAAATAATAAATAATACAATGTTGGCACCGCACAACGATGTCATGAAAAAATAAAAACACTTAAGCCAACAAAAAATTTGTTCGTGTTTTAACTAACACAACTATTCAGATATAAAGAAAGAGTGAGATTCACATATCATTCCGTCCTGCGTTGCCTATTTTATTTTACATCACAGGTCGCTGACGCACTTTTGCTTTATTTGTGTAACTATTGTTAAATGTCGGCGGCACATTTATGTGTGATAAATAACATTCAAATGGGGCCCTATTCCCGAACACATAAATGTGAATTTGGACAATATTGTGAAGTTTGTATTGCGTTACATTAAACGGACGGTAACGATTTTACGAAAAACGAATTTCACAATATTGTCTAAATTAAATTTAGACAATAAGGTGAAATTCGTTTTCCGGATAATCTTTACCGTTACCGTTTAATGTTATGCAATACAAACTTCACAATATTGTCAAAATTCACATTTATGTGTTCGGGAATATGGCCCCCGTTTACGGTTATTTAAACCTTTTGGGGCCTTAAACATATAATTAACTATTAAAGGATACTAAAAAGTGTAACGATTTTGCGGGTTTGTAACCGACGATTTGTTCTACTTTGTTTCTACAGAAACTAAAAATTACCAAAAGAACTAGAGTTCTGATGTTACTGATTCTGGCCTAAAAATGTGGTTCACTATATATTGGTGTTAATTCATTATAAAAAATTATATTTATAAAAATATAAAAAAAAAATAGAACACTAACTATTTTGCAAGCGTTTCGCAAGTTTGTATTACATCATCAGAAAAATGTTTATAACTAAACACAATACAGGTTGGGGTTAGTTAGAAACATTTTTTGCTCCGATGATGCAATAGAAAACTATGAAACGTTTACAAAAAAACGTTTCTTCCTTTTTTAATTATTTCTTCCTTTTATAAAGAAATGTTTAACGTTTCTTCCTTTTATAAAGAAATTAATTGACTATATCATAAAAACGTTTATTTTTAAATAAATTATTAAAGCTAAACAACTTTAAATAAATAACATTGCTTTTGCAAATTTGCTACTAATACTTTCAAACACTTGTTTTTCAAAAACTATGAGTTCTAACAAATATTATTTTCTAAATATTTTAAGCTAAGTCATTATTAGGGTTTCTACAGAACAGTTATTTTATTCAATACATAACGGCATTAAAATGATTTTAATTTAAATTAAACTAAATTAAAATGTGTTTATATCATGAAAGATTTAATTTGTAATCTACGCTGTAAACTCATATTAAATATGACAAGATGCAAATTAATATACTATCTACTAGTTTGCTATGTCGCTGTAAATGCGGTATAAAATAGTATTTAAACTGGTCAATTTAAAAAATAAAAATCAGTTTAATACGGAATTAAGAAGAGTAAATTAAAACAGTGAACAATATAACAACGTACGATTTGAGTGTGTATTGCAAGTGAAATACTAAAATATAGGATAGCTTTCCAAATACTTTGTGATTCTACTACTAAGTACATTTCAAAATTAAAACTGTACACCGACGTTTAAAACATAAAATACGACAGCAAAGCAATCGCCAGTTTCTAGTCACAATAGCACTATTTACAGGCCTTTACACTATTTACAATATTCAAAATCACAAATGGGACATTATCAGACATAACATAGATAAAAAATCTCAAAATCAAGAAAACATATTAGCATAATTATGATAAACTAATAAAAGAAACACCTGGGGACGAATGAGTTTCACAATCCACAATGCTGACGTTTTTGTAAAATGAAAGTGTCGAAACTGAGCTATTTAAGAATCTAGTTCGAGTAGCACTGCGACCTGAAGATCTATTTTATTTATTCCTGTAGTGGAATAATTTTTTGCGGTAGAAAGAGTATTAGTTTCCCTTGAGCAAGTTTGATATAGCTGCGCCATAGAGTGGGAGCAGTTACGGATAACGTGTTACATTGTTTCTCACTCAGAGTTACAGAATATGCATCTGTCAGAAGTCGTCTTTCTTGTTAAGGTGGTGATTTGTATCTTGTCTAACACATCTTGTTAAGATCATCAGATACACTCTTTGTAGATCGATTATGTTTAGAGTGGAAACGGGAAAGCTGCCTTGAAACTTTTTAGATTGCGAAGACCCTTCGTCATAGTTCTTCCTTTTGCCAGTGTTATGTAATATCTAATGTTTACTCATATGTTAATAGCAGGGACAGAAGAACGCGTGGTAGTCACCCCTGTAGCTCGAAAATTAACAAAACATTTATAAATCAACAAAAACTTATTCCGCCCGTGATGCGGTGAATATATAATTTATTTCACATATGTTAAATTCAAAATCAATTCATTAAAATTATTGTTAATTTATCTAACAAAGAAGTAGCTCACACAAATGAACTAGATAATATTTGAAAACTACATAGTACCTCCATCACACTTTTACTTCTATTGTACGCATGGAGGGATCAGTTTTTATTAATTTGTTAATTTTTTTCTATTTTTTGATCCACGGGTGTGACAACCCCGCGCACTCCAGTCCCTGTTATTGGCACATGAGTTAACGTGAGATATCACATACCACTGGCAATAGCAGTGAGATATCACTAGCCAAGGTGATATCTTAGGGGTGCTGGCGGATGAACTGTATTCAGTCAACGGTAGCACTCTCAATCTTAGCTAATGAATATTCCTTGATGCTGGAACGCTGTAGCTTGCCCGAAGAAACGAGCTTTCATATAACTATATATCTGAGCTTTAATCATTGAAAAATATACTGCGTCCCATAATCAAGGATTATGCCATTAGCTGGACTATTGGCAAGCCAATTTTAGTTTTGTTCCTGCAAATTTTTAAAACAAATTTGCTTTTTATCTCTTATTTTATTTTTATTTTCCCTATCCTATCACGAAATATTGGCCTATGTCATATTTTATATGTGATAGGATTTATAGTTTAGTTGTCCATTATTTAACAAAAAATATTAAAAAAACAAAAAATACAGATTTGCGTCCATTAACATCCTTAGAACGCATGTTGTTGTGGGACCTTGGTCTTAAAAGGTTTTTATGTGTTGTTGTGACACATATTGTAATGCCTACTACACATCACATTTTATTAAAAAAAAAAAATAGACACACCTAAGTCCTGCGTTGGAATAATGACAGAAATGAATTATCTTGTGTGAAACTTAGTAGTGGAAATGAATTAGATATGTATAATGTATATATTTATAACCTCAAGAATAATACAAGCCAATATAATCGTATCATAAAACTTTTACAGATATTAGTAAAACTTTAATACTTTGTATATACTATAAAACTTTTAAATATGTTTTATCAAAAATGTACCCACATAGTCAATATATTTACAACCACATTGCATTAGTTTTAAAATAATTAATTTGTAATACCTTGCATGTTCAGTTGAATTTTAAATAGATAACGACTGACGTCACTTATAATTTTGGTTGTATTTTTATAATTTCTTTACAATTCATTTATTTATATTATAGTGTACAAAAAAAGAATTTGGCTAAACTTGTATTATTATGTTGAAATATTTGAAAAAGTTGGCATAAGTATTCGACGAGTTTAAAATTTACAATTAAAATGTTTCCCTTTCGTTTTAAATCCACCTACGTACAATTAGGTACAACTACACTTACAATAATAATTAACGCTCACTTTCACTTACCTTCGGTTTTTGTGCAATTGATTTTTGCATCAAGGTTGCAAAATTTTTAGTTCCATTTTGCGCAAGTAATGCTGCTGCTAATGCAGTTCTAGCTCTGTGCATATTTCTGTCTTATTTACAATGGAACCTGATTCTGAAATAAACGAAAACAAACATTTGTTATTAATCCATGAAATGGAATAAGGTCAACTAAACCATCGATCACTTTTTAGTGATAAATCTTCATAACGGCATTTTAAAAACCAATTCTTAAAGCGCGCTCTATTAATTGATCAAGATTCAAGACCAGAAATATCACATATCTCTGTGTGCACTTTTCAATTATATTCTAGGCTTTATTGAAATATAAAAATCAAATATTGAATGAAAAAACTTTACGAGTTTGCACACGTTATAATTTAAACTAAGCTAACAGCTGCGAACCAAATTGTACGTCAGCAGTTAAACAATAAATTCTATAGATTTCAATTTCAGAATTGAGTACAACATTGTGGCGAATATGTATGTACAGAAGATTTATTTAACATATAAAATGTTTTATACAATATAAGAAAAGTTGACTGAAGTTAATAACTATTTCCATGAACCAATAGGTGAATGTAAAAACATTCGTTTATTGGGTGTCACAGTTTCAAATGACCTACTCTGGAACGATCATGTAATGGCGATGGCAAAAAGCGCGTCTAAAAAACTCGGCCTCCTAAATAGATGCAAAAAAATTTTCACTCCATACCAATTGCTCCATGTTTATAAGTCCTATATTCGTCCCTGTATGGAGTACTGCTGTCAAGTTTGGGGTGCTGCCTCTGTTTCCATCTTGGCCCTCTTGGACTCTGTTCAAAAGCGAGCTATACGAATTGTAGGTGATCGAACTTTGACATCACAACTTGATTCCCTACAACATCGTCGCACTGTTGCTGACCTCGTTGTTTTTTACAAATATCGTCATCAGCAGTGCTCAGATGAAATCAGCGGCATCATGCCTCAAACTTATTCTTACCCCCGTTCCACTCGGCAATCGGCTGCCGCAACCAGTGAAACGGTAAAGATACCGCGCTGTCATACTGGCAGATCGCAGAGAGACTTCTTTGTCCGAACTGCGTACAAATGGAATAGTTTGCCGGAACACTTAGTCTCAGGTGGCTTCAACCCACAGATGTTTAAAAAAAGCGTTAATCTACACCTCAGAACGCCAGTTGTTGTGGGACCCAGGTCTAGACCTAGGTCTTAAAAGGTATTTATGTGTTGTTGTGACACATATTCTAAACCCTATTACACAACACATTTTATTAAAAAAAAAAAAAAAAAAAAAAATAAATTGACTTTGGCCTTATATCATGAATTTGTTTATTTCAAAACAGAAGATTTTGAGATTGGTGAACTATATTTATTTTCACATAAAAATAACGTGGGGCTGCCTCAGCTACACCGTTCTGTACATGTACACTGTTGAATTCATTTTAGGGTTCGATTCACTATATTCGCTCTTCCGAACGGATTTCGAACGCAAACGGAATAGAACGCATTTCGATTGGAAGTAGAACATGCTTTTTCAGTGTAATATTTGGTCCTTTGATTTACACAGTCTTTTTAACAGTTAATTTGGTTAAAAACTAAAACAATATTTCTTTATTGTTGAATTTTTTTAAGTCACAACAAGAGATCTGAGGGTAAAAACCAGCTGGCAGATTTGCGTTTTTGTTAAAAAAAAACAGTAAATTTATGACAATAAATAGTATATTAAGAAACTAGTTGCATAATCGACGATTTTATCGCACGCAATCTGTTTAGAAAACGACCCGCGCAGCGGGGAGTTTTCTAAAGGATAAGTGCGATAAAACGTCTTATGAAACGAGTTTTTTATACTATTTTTTCTATTTTGCATTTTTTGTCTTGAAATTTTAAAAAATGTGTATTTTATTAAAAAATAGTCAATTTGAAATTTTGTTATTATTACTAATTATTTTAATTAATTAAAATATTTAACACTAATTTAGATATTCTTATTAATTTTATTTGCATAATTATTCGTTTTAATGTTCACTGACGTTTGTATGACCAATGTGACTAACCTTGAAAGACAAAACTTTGCGTATCGTAATGAAGGCCATTTCGATACGCATTTGGGTATCGAAATGACTTTATTTTAGACGCAAAATAGAAAAAATATTTTTCGTTATTTGTATTTTTTTTTCGGCAAAGAAAAAAGATTACCGTATTTACGAAATTATTTATTTTGAAACGAAAGTGTAATTCAAAAGAGAGGTCGAAAGTAATTAAAAATTGTTAATTGCAAGCAGCCAATAGCTTTTCTATAGGTACTGATTTTAAAATTGCTATGGAACGAACTCAGAAAGTGATATTTGGAAATTGCGTTTATCAAATTGTGAGTAAGGCCAATTCGAAGTAAGGTTGGAAAAACGTAACAATATGAAATCAATATATTTTAACCAATTTTTTTTTTGTGTTTTAAAATCAAGTGTTAAATGTTATCACCCTATTGCAGTACATGGAGTTCGATTAAATCTGTATCATAGTTAATTTTTGTGGAATAAACTTTCTCTTTACATTTCATACAAAAATTATCCTTTAATTTTTACTGGTGTACAATGGCAATCATTGACTAAAAGAGCTAAACGACGAATAAATAAAATTTGATTACTAAACAATAAAATCTATATCTTACAAAAATTTGTGAGTCAATGTTAATTGAAATGAAAATAATGGTGTTGTGTGTCTATCACATATTTAATCGTTGAAAAGCCGGCTTGTTTTAGTTATGGAAGAGAATTTTACATTGTGCAAGTTTTTCTGTGCGCTTATACCTACAGTGCACTTATTCCACTAAATAATTCAATTAGTTGCTAACTGTTACGATAAATTTTTGATGGGTTATAATTTTAGAAAAACCTATTACCATAAAGGATTATGAATCTATTGTATGAAATTCTAAACATTGAATTAGCTAAGATATTCTATTCTTTTTTTGTGCCGGATACATGTTCCATATAGGAACGTAGGCTGACAACAAGTGTCCCCTTCACCTGTTTTAATTTCATCAATTCACTCAATTTTATGGTCGAGTTTCACTTGAATTTAATCGATTAGTTTTATATTGGTGATCAGCGAATAATTTTTTCAATTTATCAAGTATATTTGACTATCGGTTAAATTGGAAAACCGGTGTGTTAATGATTGTTAATTACACTAGTTTACAAGAAAAATCTCCCGAAATAAAACCCAACTTTTCTTATAGATTTGGATCTCCTGAACACGAATATCATATTAATTTTTTTTGGTTAGCTCTTGTTTTTGAGATATTCACGAAAAACCAATTTTTTTGGTGATCAAAAATGTTGTTTCGGTTTTCGGGTCTCATATTTTACAAAACCAACAAATTAAAAATATTAATGAAACAAATGCATAGTAAATATACCATCAAACATTTTGAGCTATATTTTGTAAAAATCCATTAAGGACTCTGGAAGTTACAGTCGAAAAAAGTTGAAAAAATACAAAAAAATCACGTTTTTTTTTTAAATTTTTCCATTTTCAACGCCATAAATTTTGAACAAACAAAGACACTAATTTTTTTTAATTTCTTGGAGCCTATAGTAGCTTTAATTTTCTTTCTTTTAAGCTAAAAGATACGAATATTGGTGGAGTTGGCACCAAGTTATTCAAGTTTTCCCAAAGAAAGTCAAAACTCAAAATTTGGAAAAAATAATTTTTTACTTAATTTATTGTGCCATAAATAATAATTTTATAAGTTCAGTCGTTCTCAAACATCAGTAAAGAATTATTTTAAAATAGTAAAGTATAATTTCCATTTTTGTTTTTGAAGTTGGGAATTGGATCGATATGAGACGTATATAGAAAAATATAAACAAAAGATAATGAATTGTGAGAGGCAAAACATCAAAACTATTTAAGTTAGTTCAAGCACCATAAAGTTAAGCCCCTATTTATGTCTATTAATGCCTGTAAGATTTGTTTATTTTCTGTTTTCTCTTTTTTTTTTGTTTTTGATAATGTAAATTTTTTTCTATCACCGCCCACCTTGTGTTACTCCTTATGTTTATGATCATTTTAAGTTTAATTTAAGAAAGCAATTACTTCTCCTTTTAATAGTTTTTCGCTTTTCCCAACTTTTGTTTAATTAGTTTAAAGAGGTTTCTTTTTAAGTAGATAATTGTCGTATGATTAGTTGCAAATATAATCTCTCTGAGGATAAATTTAATTCCAAACATTCAAGTGAAAATAATAATTAAAAAAGAAAAAATATTACAAATATAAATTTTAAATAGTGTATTGTTTTTAAAAATCAATAAATCACTAGTGATAGCTGCTTTTTAAAGCAAAATAAATTGTTAGTAAAGTATAATATCAAGTTTATTTAAATGGCGTCGTCAAGAAGTTTCAAGTGTAAAAATAGCACAAATTCATTTTGTTTTATTTGTGAAAGTTACATGATATTTGCCAACTCCTAAACTAAATCCGAGGTGGGAGGAGCTAGATCATGTCCAAAAACTTCACAAAAAAAATCTCAATTTCGAGAAAAATCATATACAAATAAAATACAACTTTTGTCAAAAAAGGACATTTCATAATCAACAAACTGATATTTTCCAACTCTTAAAATAAATCAGAGGTGAGAGGAGCTAGATCATGTCAAAAAACTTCACAAAAAAATCTCAATTTCGAGAAAAATCATATACAAATAAAATACAACTTTTGTCAAAAAAAGACATTACATAATCAACTAACTTTTACTTTCCAACTCCTAAAACAAATCCGGGGCCCTGGGAGGAGCTAGATCATGTCAAAATACTTCACAAAAAAAATCTCAATTTCGAGAAAAATCATATACAAAAAAAATACAACTTTTGTCAAAAAAAAGACATTTTATAACCAACTAGCTGATATTTTGCAACTCCTTAAATAAGTCCGAGGTGGGAGGAGCTAGATCTACTACCAAAACAACTTATATATAAATTAATTATGTTGCAGAATTGAAATTATTCGTAAAGTTGAATTTTTATTCTAAATTTTGAGTTTTGACTTTCTTTGGGAAAACATGAATAACTTGGTGCAAACTGCACCAATATTCGTATATTATAGCTTGAAAGAAAGAAAATTGAAGTTACTATAGGCTCCAAGAAATTAAAAAAAATTAGTGTCTTTATTTGTTCAAAATTGATGGTGTTGAAAATGGAAAAATTTGAAAAAAACATAAATTTTTCGTATTTTTTCAACTTTTTTCGACTGTAACTTCCAGAGTCCTTAATGGATTTTTACAAAATATGGCTCAAAATGTTTGTTGGCATATTTACTATGCACTTGTTTCATTAATATATTTTATTTGTTTGTTTTGTAAAATATGAGACCCGAAAACCGAAACAACATTTTTGATCACCGAAAAAATTGGTTTTTCGTGAATATCTCAAAAACAAGAGCTAACCAAAAAAAATGAATATGATATTCGTGTTCAGGAGGTCCAAATCTATAAGAAAAGTTGGGTTTTATTCAGGGAGACAAAAAAAAACCAAAATTTGTAAACTAGTGTTATTTGCATGCTTAAAAATACTTTGACCTAGATGGGAGTCGAACCCGCGGTCCTCTGAGTTCGAAGTCTAGCGTGGTGCCACAAGACCACTCAACATGGATCATTAGTCAAAACAAATCAATTAAGTTACTATTTTGTCCATAAATGTCAAGTATTCTTGTAATAATGGAACCGAGGGTTTAAGTTTCAGACTTGGGAAGCATCAAAGTTAGCAATTTCTCCCAATAATCTAAATATCACAATATCATTTTGATTTTCAATGTCAAGTTTGTTTTTATTTAAATTATAAATTCAAATAAAACATGCAACGCAACGTAATCAACACATTACACAAACAATTATCATTTCTACCATAGCATATAAATATTAGATTATGATGCAAGGACGTAAAGCTAAGGTTTTTGGACGTAAGGGGAGTTTGCAAATCAAGGCGCCACATTAAGTCCAGATTTGCACCCACATTAAGTCCAAAATAGCTTACGTCCGTGCGCCATACACTACCTTTTATTCGCTGCAAGCAAAATATACGTGATCCGGATCCGCTTAAATTTTACATGCAAACTGAGATCTAAAAACAAAGTTGGATCTGATTTTGTATGTAAAACTTAAGCGAATTCGGATCACACGGTTTCATGAAATGCAGCTTATGATATCGTTATCGTAACCTTGTCCATCTAACTGCTAAATATCCAAAGAAGTGTCTGCATCGCTTTTAACATAACATCTTCCCAGCAAACCTCGCGTACTGCGGTCCGTGCAACTATTGACATGAGATAGTCTAACGGATGAGCAATTCTATCTCTAAATATTAGCCAATGTCATATTTTATTATGTAAAAGGATTTTTTGTTTAGTTATCCATTCTTAAAAAAAAACAAAACTAGTGGGATGGGAGTGTGACCTTAGGGGTCACGCCAAGAACTGCCCGTAACGTCAAAAACTAACCAGTCAAGACTGCTGCATAAGATATACGGACACACCAATTTCTACCTCTACACTTTTTCCCACATGGACGTAGGAGGTGAATACATCACTTAATATCTGCATTGACAACACACTTATTCCCATGGTCAAAAATCCGAAACTGTTGGGGCTCTCATTCGATCAACTCCTTAAATTCAATGCTCATGCTTGACAGTTGAACTCGAGATTGAAAAACAGGAACAACGCATTGAAAGCACTAGCTGGTAGGTCTGGTTCATGGTGCAAAGATAAAAACACGATCATAACAACGTACAAAGCAATAGGAAGACCTATTTTAAATAACGCTGTACCCATATGGATACCTCAAATCGCTGACACTCACTGGAATAAGTTACAAATAACACAAAACGCAGCCTTGCAACAGCAACCGGATGTCATTTGATGGCTCACCGAGATCACCTGCACGAGGAATGTAACATATTGCCGGTCCGTCAACATAATGAAATGCTTACCAAACAATATCCATGGGTCTGTCACAAAGAGCAACATCCCTGTAATGACGCTTTATCCACGATTACACCACCTAGAGACATAACTGCGAAATGTTTCTTGAATGATGTCAGAAACAACCAAGTAAAGTAACCGGTAACATCGACGAGTATACGTATAAGAAGGGCTTAAAAATAATTCATACCAAAATTGTTGAAGACACATTAAGGAACTACGCCTCTAATCAAGTTCTTAATAGTAAGCCACCACAAGTCGCTGCGGAAGAGGTCAAACTATCGCCACATCTATTCTATTCCATTTAAGATCCGGTTGGTCACGCATCTTAAATAACTACATGAATAAAATTGACCAGAACATTGTTGACAAGTGTCCTGCATGAGAGGACACCCTGCATGATGCAGATCACCTATTCAATTGTCCAGAAAAACCAACCGACCTGACAAAGGAAGATTTGTGGTGCCACCCAAGAGTAGTAGCCCGTCGATACAACAACAATTGTGTGAATAGAAAAAAATTTCAAAAATTGCACACCATGTGTTGTTAGATTCAGTCTTATTATTCATAATGGAATAACTTTCTATCGGAGTGAAGTTATATGATATATCACAACCAATTCATTGAATTAACCAGTACATCTTTTTAAATTTTAAATTCAGTTTTTTCTTTTTCGCCAGCGGGTTCCATCTCAATTTAACATCCAATGTCATGCCGAGGTACTACCCTGTGTTTCCATAAACAACTTGTGTTGAGTTGATTTTCAGAGGTATTTGGCTTACTTTTTGATTAGTGGTACCACCAGGAGTGAAGACTGCGGAAAAGTTACCAGGTCCGAACATAAACGAGGACAGATTAATAGATCTTTCTCGAACCTATGGGTGGTGGTGCATGGCCAAAGTTCACATGAGAGGATTTTGTTTAATTCAGCTTAATTCGGCATCCTATTGTCCAACGATTTCTCTGATAGTCCCAATGGCGATATCATCTGCAAAGGTTGCAATAGTTGTTTTGCTAAGGCTAAGCAAGTCTATATAACAGGTATAATACCGGTCCTGGGACGTTACCATGCGGAACTCCATAATTCTTGTGCATCAGTTTTGTTGACTTTCGTTATATTTTCGTTTTGTCAGTCAATCAAACTGCATGAAAATGCCCGCTAGTATCTCTGCAAATAAGTCTGTTTTTTCTTGGGCACTTTTGGCCCACGTTTCATCATCTTTTTTAATCAGAGGGATCTACGCTACTGGCTTTTATCCCAAGAGAGACTTGAAAGATGTCTGTTAATTGTGTCAGTTTTTACTTCTTTAATAGCTGCCTTTACTTGAATGCACAGATTATTTAAGATAGTTTTGTTCTGAAGATCGAGTTGTATGTCAGATTTTTGTGCCTTGCACTTTGATCTGATCAATTATCTTAATTCCATGGAAAGATTGCGGTTAGATTACGATAAAGTTGCGGTGCTGGAGTATTTCGGATTGGTGTTAGTTCTATTTTCCTATATATAATGAACTCTTTCTTTTTTGTCATTATTACTTTACGTCCTCTATTACTTTACGCTCTCGTTTACGCCCTTTTGTTACTTAACGCCTTCTGATAGGAAGTATTAAAAATGTATGTACCACAGGTGTAAAGTTAATTTCTGCCTTAGTGAGTTGTTGCGAGGGCTGAAGTACTAAATACAAGGCTAAATAACAAATTCTTAGTCTGGTTGAAATTTACAACTTAACACCCTTGGTACATAAATAACTATTATAAAACATAAATTACAAAAAACATAAACTAAAAGTCTTTTGATGCAACATTAATTTCTCATTTATCGAGCAAAATTTGTAAAATTAAATTTAAGTGGTGCTACTTAAAAATTGGTCACATTACAGACTTCTCTTTTTAAATCTACAATATAAAGGTAAACAAAGTTTAAAAACAAAACCGACCTTGTAATTTCTATTTTCAAGGCCAATTAAAGTGAAATTATTTATTTATAATTATTACGGAGCCACTGTAAATTTTATAAATTGTTGATTTTTAATTTTTTTTTTTTTTCGAAAATAAAAATAAAACCTCGCCAAGATCCACACATACGAAGCTAGGTAGTTTTATTTGTTTTATTTTGATCAAGTGACAGACACGAATTGAATATACATACCCAAACAAATCTAAAAATAAATATTTTTGAATAACAATAAATAACCAACTTAACAATTGCTAAAATTATTTAATTATTATTTACTAATTTATATTCACTTTCAAAAAAAAGTAAAAATTTGGTTAGCCTTAATTTTTTGACACTAATAAAACTATAATTTCACAATTCGATATTCAACTGAAAAAAACATCAAATTTTTTTTATTTCAAGTACGGTTACTTCTAGGAAAAAAATGATTCAGCGCGAATCACATTGTATAATTTTATAGCAAAGAATCCAGTGTTAGTATGGGGGTGTGTTTATGTAATCGAAATTTTAATTTTAATAAAACAATAATTGTATTAATGTATAACACAGAAATTTTAGAAGAAAAAAATGCAGACAAAAAACCACAAATATTGATTTTTTACATTTACATAATATAACGGTATTACATAACCAGTTCTTTGATATATTAATTCAAATTCACTTTTCTATTATTTTTAAACACAAACTAACACCTTTTAAACCTATATTTAATTTGAAAATACTTGATTTAAAAATTATTAAAAATTATATTCACCTGAGAAAACTGAATGGTTGACACACAATATAAAAAGTGACGTTTATTCAAACTATAAATATACTAACATGGTTTTTAATCAATTTGTATCAAAAATTATACCATTTAGATTTGGTTTCCATTTGCGTTCAAAACTGTCGGATAGTAGTGCTATAAATAATTCAACCAATGATAACATTTCTTTTATTTCATAATATAAATTAAGGCGATCTTCGACTTTTGTCACATTGAAAATATTTTACATTTGAAAAGGTAAGGCGGTTAGTTTTTAAATAAAATATTTAACGAAAACAAACAGTTGATCTTGAACAAACATGTAAGTATTGGAGGTTCAGACGCGAATCCAAAATATAAAAAAGACACATATTTTGCCATTGAAAAATTGAAGGAATATTATTTAACGGCGTTTTTTCTTGCCACGAATGCTTCAGGTCGTAGAGCCTTAACCGGGTTGAATGGAAAATGGCACATATAAGTAATGTACTTACTGGTCTTATATAACCGCGTAACCATTTTCTTTTCGGTGCTGATGATAAATTAGATTTTCTTTAACATGCTGAAAAAAAAAGAAAGCCGGACCTTTATGAATTCTAACAATACGATCGCTATCATGCAAAATTCCAAATATCAAAAACCATATACTCTCAAACTTAATCCAGAGGTGTGGCAACCGATACGAGGGATCGATATGGTGATGGTGACCCTCATCAGTCGCTAATGGGCAATTTCATTCTTTTTATGTAGAATAAGGTTTTGTGCAGATTTCATGCAGGCAATAAGAAGCTGTAGTCGATTAACATTTATGTAAGTAAGCCAGGTAACTGTCCTTTATGATTCCTAGCACAATTATATTATTGAGTTCGGTGATCAGCTTAAAAATTCGCCATCGTAGACGGCTTGTTGAATGAGCTTTATAAACATCGGCAAGCTTCTAAAGAATTCGTTTTAAAATTCTCAGTTTTCTTTAAATGACGAATATACAAATAGAGAATACCACAACTGCTGGGAGATTGCTTATTTTAATGTACTCCATGAACTTGGAGTTGGATAAACCGTTTGTGGCGAACATTTAAATTTAAAGATTTTCAATATTTGGTAGGCGATGTTTTTATCGTTTAAAAATTTATAAAAAAAACAAATTTTTTTAGAGTTCTTGTTTTTTGTATGCTGAAAACGGTTTACATTTAATCTTTTTTTCTTGTTTTTACTGAAAGTTCCATTTGTAATGTAATTCTATATATTTGAAGATCATAATTGTGGAGTATATCTCAATAAATTAAGCATCCTGTACAAATGATATTTAAAGAATAAGAATAAACAGTGATTAATGTATGCAGAATTTGGTTGGAAGTTTTTATATCAATAAATTAACGTTCATAAGGGTGCTTACATGTTTCTTTTAAAATGTGTCAATAGTTCATCGAGCTGTTTACACATGTTTGATACTAATCACATTCTATTGTGTCCGGACTATAAACATGAAATTTCTGGAACTGGATTATTATATTTATCATCTTGAATATATGACGATATGTTAATGATATTTTTGAATCAGAAACACCTGATAAATTTATCTTCGATTCAAAATTTGACATAGCGGCAGTAGCCACTAGAATTAAATCAACTGAGTGTGCAACATCATTCATATGCATCATCATCAACAATCAGCTCGTCAATAACTCCAGCCAGGACCAACTCCACCTCTATCTAACTCCTACGTCTATATTTGGTGACCACCCGACAAGGAACAGAGTCAACTTTAAGTAAACATTTAATTAATTAATTTTACTATTAAAAATATTAAATAATATTATTAATAATTTCTTTTTTCTTTAATTTAATTTTGATAAATGTGATGATTGTACTTACAATTTAATATTTCCATTTACGATGGTGGAGAGTGAAACAAAACGCGTTCTTCTACTCGAAAGTACAACCATGAAGGAAGTCTGTTTATTGACATATATAATTTTTACAAGAAAAACAGTGTTACAATGTGTGACAACAGATGTCACTTAATACGTCGAGGAGATAATGTATTACATACATTACATACATTACAGCTCCCCTTTAAATTATAAACTAAGTTTAGTAAACATATTTTATTATTAAAGAATTAAATTCTATAAATTTAATCTATTAGGGGGATTTCTACGTCTAACTGGTCGAGAAGACTTATTTTGTTCATCCATCATTTCCTTAAAACCTAAAAATTCTTCATCAGAGCTATTATCTGAACTGAATGAATCTTCTCTTCCAGTTGCCGTAGCATCCATTACATTTGTATTTTGCCTCAATGTCTCATTTAATTCCTGTGCAACATCATTCACATTCAAATCATTCAACTCTACATTGTCGTTAGTTGAATACTTCAATTTAACATATTCCAACTTTGGATTTGGGTCATTTTGACATACTGGCTCATTCCTCGATTCATTCAACAATTCATTGGTATGTTTACGATTTACTTTGATCATTTGATCAATATGTCGTTTTATTTCTCTTCCAGTTTCCAATTTGCATAGGAACGTCCTCCTCCCTAAAACCTTTATTATCTTACCCGGCATCCAACCTTTTTTATTTGGGTTTCTATAATCCCTCACCATAACATTTTCATTCACATCAAATTTGACGTGTCGGTTACTTCTGAAATTTTTCTTTTGAATTGATAAACTTTTATCAATCTTCTCACTGACTTCATCATTGACGAATTTTTCGTCTTCCAACATTTCGTTTGGTTTAATTAGATCAAATCTACTTTTGATTGATCTGCCAAACATAATGCTTGCGGGAGATTTACCCGTGGAACAATGATTTGTTATGCGGTAATCAAACACATATCGTTGTACGATAGTATCGACATTTGTCGTTTGGTTATTACGCTTAGCATAATCTAGTGCAGTGAGTAACCCTTTTTTAAAACTGCGAACGGAATTTTCCGCTGCACCGTTGGATGCAGGATGTCCAGGCGGAATATTTATGGACTTTATACCATTTAATTTGGCAAATTCTGAAAAATGTTCAGATACAAATTGTGTTCCGCAATCCGAAACTATTACGTCTGGAAGTCCGAACCTTGCAAAAATTTCGCGCAGTTTGGAAACGGTGAAAGCTGCTGTGATATCTTTTGTTCGACACACCTCTACCCATTTTGAGAAAGAATCGGTCACAATTAAATAATAATTATTATTTACAGGTCCCGCGTAATCTACATGGATTCGCGACCATACTTTATGTGTGTTTTCCCAAGATATGAGTTCCGATTTGGGTGGATCAGGGCGTACAGATAAACATGCACTACAACCTTTAATAAGTTCTTCCAGATCATAGTCCATTCGTGGCCACCACATGTATGATCTCGCAATCGATTTGCTTTTTACGATGCCAAAATGTGATGCGTGAATACTTGTTAGCATGTTTTTCTGTAAACTTTTTGGAATAATTATCCTGTGACCCCATAATAAGATACCAGACTCTATGGCAAGCTCTTCCTTTCGTCGAACATATGGTTTAAACAAGTCGTCATGTAGATTGGAATAATTATTTTCTTTAACTGCTAGATATATTTTATTTAAAATAGTATCGCTAGCTGTTTCGGTTCTAATTGAATTTTGATCAATGAATATGCCCTTATCTTCAATAAAATTTATGTAAGTTTTCTCAGCTGAGTATTCCTGGGTAGATGGAAGAGGTAAACGCGAGAATACATCAGCGATATTATTTTTGCTTTTAATATATTCCAAAGAATAATCGAAAGCTGACAGATTTACTGCCCACCTCTGTATTCTATTCCTGCCATCTGTGGAAAACCACGGTTTTCGCCAAATAATCCCAGTAAAGGCTTATGATCAGTCTTTATAACAAATTTGTAACCAATAAGATAATGGTAAAATTTAAAAACTGAAAAAATTATCGCCAAACCTTCCTTTTCAATCACACTGTAATTTTTTTCCGCGCTAGTTAGTGTACGACTACAAAACGCTATCGGTCTGTCTTGACCATCGGGTAGTTGGTGAGAAATAACACCAGATATTCCGTAACTGGAAGCGTCTGTGGTTAACACAATAGGGAAATCGGGATTGAAATGAATCAAAACCACATCTTTGACAATTTCAACCTTTAAATTTTCAAATGCCTGTTGACATTCTGGGTTCCATTTAAATATTTTATTTTTTTGTAAAATTTCATAAATCGGGTGCATCTTTTGCGCTAGATTAGGCAGGAATTTAGCGTAATAATTAATTAACCCGCAAAAAGCTCTTACTTCCGAAATATTTGAAGGAGATTTTGATTCGACAATTGCCTGCACTCGTTCATTTGATTTAGATAGACCCTCTTTAGTTACATCATGTCCTAAATATGTGATTTTATCTTTGAAAAATTCGCATTTTGCTTTGCGTAGCTTTAATCCCGCGTCCGATAACCTTTGAAAGACTTTAGCTAAATTTTCTAAGTGCTCTTTTCTTGTTCTGCCAGTTACGACAATATCATCCAGAAAGTTTACGACCCCTGTAATTCCGAGTAACAACTTTTCTATTTCCTTCTGAAAAATACCTGTCGCAGGCTTTACACCAAAGGGTAATCGATTAACCAGATAAACTCCTCGATGTGTGCTCCAAGCGGTTAGCTTACGAGACTCCTCATCGAGTTCTAACTGATTATATGCGGCTGCCATATCTAGTTTAGAAAATTGTTCACCACCTTGCAAACAATTGAACACATATTCGATTCGTGGAAGTGGATGCCTATTATCAATTAAATATTTATTTAATGTTACCTTATAATCGGCACATAAACGCACCCGGCCATCGGATTTGAGTACTGGAACTAAAGGTGTTCCCCAGTCGCTAGTTACGACCGGTGTTATTACCCCCGACTTTTCCAATTTCGATGACTCGTCTTCCACCTCACTTTTGAATGCATAAGCTATTTGCCTTGGCTTACAGAAAATAGGAGTTGTATTTTCTTTAATCTCTAAATGTATTTGGTGATATCGAAACTTTCCGACTTCCCCATTAAAAAGATTATGATGACTATTCAGCAGTTCGTCTAAACTATTCGGCGTATGTTGGACCGTATTGATTTGTTTAAAAATAATCTGAAATTTGGATAAAAAATCTCTACCCATTATCGAAATCTGACCTTCATCTACGACTAAAATTGGAAAACTTAAAGTTTTATTACCATATTTAATTTTAGGCGTGAACATACCAATAACTTTTATTGCATGACCAGAATACGCACAAAGTGTCACATTAGAAACTGATAATCGAAAATTATTGAAATGTTCGTTGAATAATTTGAATGGAATAAGTGAAGCACATGCACCACTATCTAATAAAAACTTTAAATCTTTTCCATTGATATTTACATTAATATAAATTGCTTCATAAGAATTTGAATTAATATTTCTAAACATGAATATACTTTTGTTATCAAAAAAATCATTAAAACTATTCTTATGTAACTGACTGTTATTTGTATTAATCGAACTGTCAACAAAATTTTGTGACATGTCATTTTCATGTTCTATTTTGATAAAATTAACTTTTTTATTTTTATATACCGGAGCAATGTGTCCCATTTTGCCACATTTATTACATTTAGCTGATTTAAATTTACAAACAGCACTTAAATGATTTTTGTATCCACAGTGAATACATTTTAAATTTGTTGTGGAGTTCACATCATCTTTATTTGAAAATTTATTTGTGTGGTTATGTTTCTTTGAAGGAAAATTTTTCTTCGAACCATTTCTCTGACGAATTGCATTTACATCTACGCTTTGTGGTGGTGTTTCATACTTGATTGACAACTCCAATGCTTTATTCAAAGTTAACGTAGCTGCACTTTCTTCGCAAATTCGCTCAAAAGCTTTTCCGGACATGCTAATAACAAATTTATCAAGGATGATACTTTCCAGCTTATTACCGAATTCGCAATTGCTGGCAAATCTTTTTATACGCGCCATAAATTCCACAGAAGTTTCCGTGCTTGATTTAGTGAATTCGGTAAAATGCTTTCCGTTCCTTGTATACGACAATCGGTTTTGTGTAATAACTTTTTAGTAATCCCCACAATTCATCGTATTTTTTCTTTGACGGAGCATCCGGTGTGGCAAGATCTCTCACCAATTTGTACGAATTCGCACCGATATAATTTAAGAGACATACCTTTTTCTTTTCCTCGGTGGTTATATCATGAGCGTTGAAGAAGTTTTCCAGACGTTCGTGATACAGGATCCATTCGTCCTTATCCGGGTAGAATTCTCCCATTCCAACACGAGTTGCATCGTCCATTTTAGTATTCAGAATTTAATTTTTTATATATATAATATAATGAGTTTTTACTTAAAAACTTTTTAATTTTATGTTTTGGATTGAACTTTTAATTAATTAATTTTTATCTCGTCGCCATTGTGATGATTGTACTTACAATTTAATATTTCCATTTACAATGGTGGAGAGTGAAACAAAACGCGTTCTTCTACTCGAAAGTACAACCATGAAGGAAGTCTGTTTATTGACATATATAATTTTTACAAGAAAAACAGTGTTACAATGTGTGACAACAGATGTCACTTAATACGTCGAGGAGATAATGTATTACATACATTACATACATTACAATAAATTTAAAGTAATTGTTTTATTTCATATTTTAAAATTTTGTTTAAATAATTTTATTAAAAAAATTAACATAATAAAGGAACGTTTCAGTTTGTTTAGGGGTGTTGTCGTTTGCAGCATCCGTTTTGAAAATCTCGCAGTAATAGTTTTGTTCGTCTCAAGTATTTTGAAACGCGAAACAAACATTTTTATTTTTATAAATATTTTTATTTTATATTTTTTTCTTTTTACAGTGCCAAACATTTTCTCCTACACTCAAAAAAATAAAAATCACTTTTACAAAATTTTTATAAATATACAACACACAAAATTTTTTGATAAAATTACAATTTTTTCCTTCTAAGCGAAAAATAATTTGTAAATCAAATAAATTTTTTGTTTTTTCAAATAATTTTTTTTGTTATCTATAATATTTTTGGTAAACTTACAAAAAAATTTGTGTGTTGTATATTTATAAAAAATTTGTAAAATTTACTTAGTTTTTTTTTGAGTGTAGCGACACATTCTTCTTTTTTCTCTCCAAATTCTTATTGTTCGGCTTTCAAGCCACGTCAACTCCTGCTAATGCGACCATTTTTTTGAATTTTTCCTTTTGTTTAATAATCGATATCATGGGCCGAAGCTTCACAACTCTTTCCTTTGTAAGACCCACTTCATTCTCCGTTACCCATGGGCCGAATTAATCACCTTCTACCTTCGTAAGACCCGCTCCAATCTCCTTAACTAATGGGCCGAATCAAATTTTTCGAATTTTCTGATTTTTAATTTCTATCCCTAACGTTACCCATATGTTGCCATAACATGAACATCTCCTAACGTTAACCATCTATCTGTTGACAAAACAGGTATGGTGCTTGGTGATTTCATCTAATTAAGCAGAATCTCCAAATATCTGATCTTAAAGGAATATCTCCAACGTTACCCATATGTTTTTACAACATGAACATCTTCTGACGTTAACCATTTATCTGTTCACGAACAGGTATGGTTCTTATGGATATTTAAAACGACATTTCGTCGTTAATCAGATATTTATTCTCAAAGCGATCTTTTTCTATGGTACACGTCTCCAAGGTAAACATTGGTCTCAGTCAACTTTGTACTGTCAGACTTTATCATACTTGTGTTACCATAGGCACTTCTTTGCTTACGCTAAATTTCTGCTTATTCTTGCTTTTAACAGCTATTTTTCGAAAAATGAACTAATATCCACGTTTCTGCATGCTAGTATTGTCTCAGTCAACTTTGATCTGTCAACTGTCAACTTTGATTCAGCATCACCGACGTTACTTTTCTGCTTTTCGTATTTTAAACGAACCTTTTAACCTATGGTACACATCTCCACAAATATTGGTCTCATGCAACTCAGTTCTGTCAGACCTATATCTCCACTCGTGTTCCCATAACTCCATAATTGTTCGTTTCGTTTCTTTTTTTTTGCAGAGCTCCAAATTCTCCAAATTTTTTTCTCCACCAAATGGTATCGATTTCTTACAACATCTTCAAACTTTCTATTTTTCGCTACAATACTTGAGCATTCAAAAAACTCTTCCCTTCTCCTCTTTCCAACTCTTAATAGCTACTTTTCATTTATCGTTCCATCTTCGATGGCACTAGGAGGGGAGTGTTGTGGCGAACATTTTAATTTAAAGATTTTCAATATTTAGTAGGCGATGTTTTTATCGTTTAAAAATTTATATTTGTTCTCGTTTTTGTATGTTGAAAACGGTTTACATTTAATCTTTTTTTCTTGTTTTTACTGAAAGTTCCATTTGTAATGTAATTTTATATATTTGAAGATCATAATTGTGGAGTATATCTCAATAAATTAAGCATGCTGTACAAATAATATTTAAAGAATAAATGTACCTCTATAGTGATTAATGTATATGCAGAATTTGGTTGGAAGTTTTTATATCAATAAATTAACGTTCATTAAGGTGCTTACATGTTTCTTTTAAAATGTGTCAATAGTTCATCGAGCTGTTTACACATGTTTGATACTAACCACATTCTATTGTGTCCGGACTATAAACATGAAATTTCTGGAACTGGATTATTATATTTATCATCTTGGATATATGACGATATGTTAATAATATTTTTGAATCAGAAACACCTGATAAATTTATCATCGATTCTAAATTTGACATAGCGGCAGTAGCCACTAGAATTAAATCAACTGAATTTGGAACAACATCATTCATATGAATCATCTCAACAATCAGCTCGTCAATAACTCCAGCCAGGATCAACTCAACCTCTCGATCAATTATAACTCCTACGTCTATACATTAATCGACAAATGTGTTCATTTTAAAAATTACATAGAAGTACTAATTGACTAATGAGGATTGACCAAGATCTGCTATGGAAATGTGTAAAATGATAAGAGAAAAGGATATCGTAAAAATTTTTTCTTACGTGGATAATGTTTTACGCATATTGCACCAACTGCAGAACGATCATTTTTGTGCTCTAAAATGCATCAAAACTTATTTGTGTTCATCTATAGCACAAAATCGACTTGACTTCTTAGCAATTCTTTGTATTGAGTCTCGTTTGACGACATCAGTTAAACCTGATGAACTACTCATTGATTTTGCTGGGATAAAAGTTAGACGTAAACATTGAACTTAAGTATTAATTGTTATCAAACAAAGATTATTATCTTCCAGTACGTCTATTCTGGCATTTCCCTGTGAATTGGGAATTGAGAAAAAGTTCAATAAATGAAATAAAGAAATATTTTCAGTCAAATTATTGGCAACGGAGATAATATTGAGCTTTTCGGATGTAGATCATGCGCGATATCAAGAAAAATTTTATGTTATGTTAATGCAAGCCAGCAATTAATCCGAATGAATCATGAGATCAAATGCGTTCTAAAAAAAAGTATCGAAAAAGTGTCGCAACAACACCCAGTGGGTTTTTTGGTTTAATACAATTATTTTGTGCCTTATTGTATGTATGTCCACGAATAAATTATTTCGGGAATAGTTTAGGGAATTGTTTAGGGAATAGTTTTTTAGATGGTTTTGAAATCACTATAAATTAAAAAGCTATTTGATGAGTTAAAAATAGTTTAATTACAACATACTTATAAACTTGAAATAGTTTTCTAGTTTAATAATTTTTCATAAACTTTTATTACTGGCTAAGGTTAATAAATGTAAAATTTACTTGATAATAAAAATGATTTCTATCAAAACCTGACATGATTTTATTTCTTTAAAGAGTGGATTAAGTTAATTGATCTTGTTACATCTTGTCTATGTCTACTCCCCACCATCGAGAAGCAGAAATCCTAATAAAACAAAAACAAAATTTGTGAATATATTACTATTACAGAATTACAGATTTTGTTTAAAGACAAATTAATAACTGATTTCACAATTCGACAAACCAGGTTACGGTCATGTAAACCAGATGATTGTAACAATAACATATAAAATTATAATTTTAAAATAGAAGTCATATGTGGCTGGTTTTACTGAAGAACTAACTTTCAGTTATCTTGATGTCAAAAGAAATAGATTATGTATTGTGAGTTTTACCGATAAAAGATATTCTTGGATCTTTTCATTGAAAACAACTTTAAAAAAAGTTGTAATCGTAATTCCCAGATTCATTCGTTTATATATCATTCAACGTCTAGCGTTCAACAATGTTCGTTCTTTGGATAAGTTTTCTTCTTATTTTTTGGTTGTATTATCGGATTTCAAATCGTCACGTTTATAATGCAGTACGAAATTTCGTAGGCACCGGTAAAACACTGCCGTTAATTGGTGATCTTCATTTAATACTAGGAAAAGATGTTAGTGGTAAGAAGACAAATTATTATTAATTCTTTTCTTATTTATTTTTCAACTCTGTTTCTAATTTAAGGTATCGTAAATTGGTTGTTAGAAGTTTTCAAAGACAGTTCAAAAACAGGAAAATTGTGGTTTATGACAAAACTAACAGTAGTTCCAACAAAACCAGAAGATATTCAAACAGTTTTAACTTCACGTCATTGTTTAACAAAACCACCATTATATGATGCAACTCCTGGTGCAAAATACGCATTGGTCACAACAAAACGTAAGTATAATTTCATGTTTTGAATATTTAGTATCATATCATCAAGGAAAAGGTGTTGAGATTTTACACCAAGTTTAAATGTCCAAGTGATTGACTTGGATTATACTGTTTTAAGGTTTACCGAAAAATAATTATCGAAATTCTAATTACAATTTTTATATTACTTAAATAAAAAAATGAGAGACACATCGTGGAACCAATTTATTATTTTTCACCAAACAAAACACAATAACCAGTTGCTGTTATTTGATTTTTTTTTGTAGCCCAGTTTAAATAATTTGTAACATATCATTTAACACTAAGTGATAAACAACATCATCCTAAAAATATAAGAACTGTTGCAAATATATTGGAAAATAACAATTATCCCTATGGTGTTATTAATAATGCAATTATGATTGCCTTAAATGAAAAAGAAATTTTAACTACACAAAATTGTTCCGAAAATTTACCAATTACAACAACAAAAATTTTTAATGGATTGAAATATGTTCCCAAATTATCGGAAAAAATTAAATCTATTGCTAAAAATTACAATATCAACATTGCTTTGGAACCAATAAATAGGTTAAAAAAAGTTTTCACACAAACTAAAGATTCATTAAATATATGGGATAAATCGTGTGTTGTTTATAAAATTAAGTGTAATCCTCCATGCAATAAATGTTATATTGGTCAAACCAGCAAGAAATTATTTTTTAGGACAAAACAACATATGAATGACTACCACAACATAATAATTGATAATTCGCAAAATCCTAAAATTAAAAAGCAAATAAAAAACAAATCATTTAATTTTAAACAATTAAAATTTACTGAAAGAAATTTAACCGACAAGCATGGGCAAACTTCTTTAGTTTCTCATGGCTTAGCAAAATTTAAGGAAGGTGATGTTGAACATTTTAATTTTGAATCTGTTGAAGTTTTACTAACTGAACAAAATAAATTTAAAAGAGAATTTTTGGAGTCAACAGAAATTTTAAAACATGATAATAGCATTAATATCAAAACGGATTTGAGGAAGATTAGTGATATTTATTTTCCTATTTTGAAAAAACATTTTTGTAAAAATCTATCTTAACTTTGTCAAAATTGTAAAAAAATTTTATCAACTATTCCTTTGATTTTTGTAAACAAATTTGTTCTGTCATTTTTAGTTTATATAAATGTTTTGTTTTCAGAAAGTTTTATTAACATAAACATTTTTTGAGATAATAGGAAAAAACTATTTGGTTTATATAATTTGTTAATATTTTAAATTTTTGCTTCAAGTTCAGTTTTGTATTCATTTTTGATGGTTTTTTGAAGTTATTTTTATAACTTTTATTTGTTTTTTGTAAGTTATTTTCAAAAAAAATTGTTTGTTTAAAAAATTTTAAAATGTTGTTGTATGTTTACATAATCCCTGAAGATGACTGTAATTAGCAGTCGAAATATAGGATTTATAGAAATAAATAAAACTTGTTTTAAATAATTTAAAAAAAAAAACAACATTTTCGACTATATACACTTCAGTTATTAAAATATTTGAATAATATTAAAAGTCGAAGAGATATTAAATATAAATTGATTATATATTTATGATCAAAATTTGCATATAAATTATTATATAAATTCAATTTTATTTTTATTCTACGATTTATTGCTTAAAATTTTATGAGCTTTTGTAATTTTTTATGAAATAGTTAAATTGGTTAATATTAGTACACGACGTCAGTTATCCCTATACAAACAAGTTGAATTTCAATTTGATCAAATTGCGAATTCAACATCTAAGTCGTTGAAGGTTTTCCAAATTTTACCAAATCTTTTCTACTTTTTCATCATACGTTTAGAAATTATAAGCTCTCTCCATACTCACTGACGGTCATGCTCACAGAATATTCCTTTTAAGTATTATTGGTATAGTAATTTAAAAATGAGGTTTTGCAAAGCTTAAAATTTCGACTGTTTATCGATTTAATTCAACAGTAAAACGTCGTCCATTTATCAAAAATTCTGATATTTTAGAATTTCAAAGTTTTCTAATAAAAAATGAAAAATAAAATAACAATTAAACTGAGAGGGACAAGCTGTTCATACCATTTGTCATATTTGTGTCAAAGTACAATTTACCTAAAATCATAAGTGTTTTGGAGTACAAGGATTACAAAAAACGTAAAAGGAGTAGAACATTTCACAGACCCCAACCACACCGTACCGTCCCAAAAGGTTTACGTCTGGTTGAAATAACATAAAAGAAATATAACATCCAATACTTCCTTTCCGATTACCTTTTCTTTTTCTATTATAACGCTGAGCTTTTGCTGTTGAGCATCTATAACCAGTTTACTTACCTTATCAGGGATTATAAGCTCGTCCCACGATTACTAAGTCCATATGAGCTAGAACTTCAGGATGCCAGGTCCACCAATGTTCAAGTTCAGATCCTTGTAGCTTATAAGTAGATAAGTGTTTAGTTTGCATTGAGCAAAGAGATAGAGGAACGAATGTTTCATTTGCCACAAATCGAAATTTGTTTAAGTCTTGTGTCTTAGTATCCGGTCACCAGAGACATATCACTTCCAGATGTTATGGCATCAACTTCATCATTGTGTTTTCACCCCACATTGGGCGCCATCTTGTAGTATTAGTTGTGACTTGTGGCAGACCGTACAGTTCTACCAGTTGGTCGCACACACTAATATACCCTGAAGGTTCTTCCGACGGACCTCTTTACAAGAAATTTAAAATAAACTAAATCGCGTGCCTCAAACGCCACCATGGCTTCTGAACGAGATGGCCGAAATGCCAAAACTCTCCCTTAATAATTTAACTTAGCCCATCATATATTAAAAAAAACTACAACGTTTAACAAATTTGTAACCACTCACCCATCAAACGAACGTGAAGCGAGGTATCCACGAATTCCTGTCCTGATGCAGTTGATGACGCAGTCTAAACACATTTGGTTCAAATAGTTGGACCCTTTAAGTAGGCTGCCCTGTACAATATTGCCAATTTCGTCAAATAAATAAAACTCGAACATTCTTATCCATTGCCTTTGAACTATTTATTTATTTATTTATCAATATCTCACAAACTTATCATTAGTGAATTTGTCCAATTGTGTCTATTAGAATCAAAAGTTTTTTTGAGTTAATCATTAAAATCGTTTCCTCTTGTGACACTGTAACTAATCTGTATATTTTCACTCTATTCTCAATATTCTTAATATTTACAAAACATTAATATTTTCATCAAAAAAACACTTAATCTTTTTTTTTTTTGTTTTTTTTATTTTGGTTTAAATCAAACAAAACCGTTTGGTTGATTTCCTCACAACCTACACCTCAAAATCAACTACTCGAAGCACATCCACATTCCACTCCAACTCAAAACTCAATCTCCAAAAAAAATCCACCAGCTGCCAACCCAAATCAATCCCGACTGTCGTTTTTGAAGCTTGAAATTCCAATCGCGTAAGCCAAAAAATTATCGTCAGCATAAATTTTATTAACAAGTTGTTTATTGTTTCGTATTTTTTTCTAATTCTTTTAGCTTTCCATAATTTAATTTGGTGAAAAAACAAATAGAAAGTAAAAAAGAAATTATGGTTCCCGAAAGTGTCAAATTTACTTCGCAATATTTTAAATAGTTGCGTTTGTTTTTACGAAGAAGTTGTTTAAAAATATTTAAATACATTTTCGAATAACGCTATACTATAGGCAAAAAGAGTTGCCCATTACAGGACAGGACGAAAAGAGGGAGTCTGGCTGGCTTCATTCGTCCTGAGAATCCTAAGAAATAGAACAAACGAAATTGAAGCCGGGCTCGAATCCAAACCCCAATATGACGACTCTCAGACTCTACCGACTCAGCTAGCCGGACCAGATAACAAAATTAAAGTCGAGGTTCGAATCAAGGCAGGAGATGCAATGTATAAGCAAAATGGGACAATAGGAAATAAAATGAAAAATGGTATATTTCGCGTCATCGGAAAATAATGTCCTCCAGTTCGTAGCACGCGTTAACAACTAATCTGATAACTTTGGCCTTCACGAATTTTGGATCCAATTTGGCACTTAGCTGCTTTCCAGCGTCATTCAGTACGATGTTTCGACGGAGGACGATAGCAGCGGAGAGAAAAACACGTTTCCAGGCACACAAATTGTAGCGAGCTGCATTTTACCCAAAGGCTTCAGTAGTCAGCTCTTTAAATCGGGAACAAGTCCTGGATAATCTGGCCACGTGTGTTTTTTTGTAAATATTTTGAACAAATATAATAATTATCAGCATTTTAGAATTCTAACAATTAACCAAAATTTAGTTTGTGCTCCCTATTATGCCTTCTATGGGCTACCCATAATCACTCATGGTTCGTCCTACTTGTTACTCCGACGCTTACGTTGTCTGGACGAGAGTGGAGAAACCCTTGATTGGCCAGATCAATTATCCAGGATTTGTTCCCGATTTAAAGAGCTGACCACTGAAGCCTTTGGGTAAAATGCAGCTCGTTTTTTATAAATATTTTGAATAACCTAAATTTTGATGCACAGAACATCGAAGAGCACAAGCAAGCTCGCTAAGATGTACGTCCTACTGGGTATGGTCTTCGGTCAAGTAAGCACGTAATCCAGCTATGACACTCCTTTTCACGCTCGGACGCGATAGTTTGTGGGGAGTAAAGAACTGTAAAGGTAGATTTCAAACAAAAGGTAGATTTCAAACAATTTAGATCTAAACTACGACCCATTGTCTGAGACAATTATTTCGGGACCACCAAAAACATGGAACACATTGGTTTCTAGCAGTTTACAGATAGGCTGTAAGTTTCCGTAAAGGAAAAAGAAACGGGAGTTTAGTGAGATGGTCTAAGACAATCAAAATTGCTATATGACCAGACTTAGTTCGGAGGTAAGGACGGATAATATCAATGAATAATCGTTGAACAAGTCTTTCTGATTTCAGGGAAGTTGTTATGGGAGCATGTACCACGGTGTTAGGGGCGGTGACAGTCTTACAGATGCCACATTGAAAAACATAGGATTTAATTTGAGTGGCCATCCGGCGCCAAAAATAAAATTGACGAAAGTTATATATCAATATGGTTTTTGCAACTCCACCGCGTGCAGAGGAAGGATGATCAGCCTGGAAATCAACTTAGTCGTTAACTCTTCGGAGATCCACAATTTCCAAGATTCACCTTTCGGTGTAACATCGCTCTGAGAGAAATTAAGTTTTTTATACACAAGTCTATCGGACGTGCGTAAATCGGGAAAAGAACCAATGGAGCCAGAGACTATCTTTACAAATTTAAGATAATTGTCTCTGTTGAAAGCAGGACATTTTAGATCAAGCTTAAAAATATCGGTTTTAACCTCGGTAACCATCGCGATTGCTGAGGTTCCCATTCCATCCACGCTTAAACAGATTTTTAGGCATGGCTTGTTACTACCGTCGATTTATTTCTGCGTTCGTCCTATTAACGGGACCAATATCGAATTTGTTAAAAAAAATCTACTCATAAATAGTGTGGACCCCTAAGCTGATGTGGCCTTTAACTCGTTAAAAAAAGCATTGACTTCAGCGCCGTTCTAGTGAATTCTAAATAGTCTGAGCCGTTTATGCCACAATGTGACGCGAGTAATGATGGTGTGGGCTGGTACAGTTGGACAAAGATAGGGTGTTGAGCATCCTATAGCATAAATGTCCAAGAAACTGAACTCAACTCAACGTAATTACTCCGTTTCTTTTCAAAAACAATTTTACCGTCACTCTCAGCAAGCCCCTGCTCCGATTCCTTGTTAAATCTATTAATTGTAAGTAAGATATGTTGGATGAATATGAACTCCCGGTTGATTTGGTATACCATTAACCATTTCTAGTTTTGCACCATGCCAGAATTCTCCAAGTTTACTAATCGCCTTCTTGTACACTGACAAAGATTGGAAATAGGAACATACTGTTAGTTTGAACTGATTTCGATGCCAACCTCTGTACATGCATACCAAGATGGTGTCGCAGTTCTCGTTAACAATTTTTAGAAAGGTATTGACTAGTGTAGTTACCGCCTTCTTCCAGCTTTCATGTTTGAGTCGCTCTTCATATGAACATCACTATTGTGCATCACTAACATTTTATTGCATTAAAGGAAAAAAGTGCACCTAGGCAGAGATCACTAATGTGTAAATAAGGTAAGTGGTGTCTATACCTCAAGGTTGCCTAGTTTCACGGTGATCCCGAGTATTTGAATGATTCCTTATCCGTCTCACACCTGAATCATTTTTACCACAACGTATAATAGACTCTGCTTGTGTTTGACAGCATATTTGGCAAAGAATAACAATAAACGAATCGATATAAGTCGTCCTGAAAAGTTGGAAGAGAATTTATTTATTTCCGGTGTAGCTAGCATTGGTCCGACAATATCCAAATACGTCGCATGCTATATTTATGAAAGATAAAAGTGTTAGACTTTGAAAAGTTCGTCACATATTTTCTTCCTTGCCAAGTTTCTCCTTTAACGTTGCATTATAAAATTCAATATTTTTGTTCTTTTTTGTTTATATTTTCAGCAAATATTTGGAAGCCAGTAAGACGTGCTCTTGACCCCTCCTTCAATCGGCAAATTGTGAAACAAACATTTCCCAAGCTTAAAGAAGCGTCTGAACTATTAGTTAAGGATCTAAAAGTATATGTAGATCAAGAAGAGTTTAATTTAAAAGATCCATTACTATTGAGGGTTATCGATTCTTCGTTACGCTCCTCATATGATTGTTTTGTTGATGATATAAACAAACTCAAACAAATGAGAGCAGCAATTACAAACGGATTAAAAAAAATTGGACAACGGCTTAGAGTTTATTTCATGTTTGTATTTCTGAGTACAATTGACAAGAGAATGAAACAACCCGCTGAAATAATATATGGGGGGTTAAAAGAAGTTTTAGATCAGGTTAATATTTTTATTCTTTGGTAACATACAATAATTAAACATTTTCAATTTTTTAGGCTGTTAAAAATTTAATTAAAAAGAACAACAATGAGGTCGAATTCAAGCAGCAAACAGACAGTAAATCAGCAAATTTTTTCCAATCCTTATATAACTTACTAATGAATAACGTTATAAACCCTCTGGAATTTGAGGATATTTTAATAACAACTTTTGTGAACGGGATTGATACAACAGCTATTACCATTGGAAATGTTATAATGTGTTTGGCACTTTTTCCTGAAATTCAAGAAAAATTATTTAAGGAGTTGTATGAGAACCTTAACAGCACGACAGAAAATGACTATGATACAGTTAATGAATTAGAGTACCTGGATTGTGTGCTAAAAGAAAGTTTAAGATTTTTACCAAGTGCTCCAGTTTTCTCGAGAATAGCAACAAATGATATTGTCTTAAGTAGGTAACAGTTTTCCGAATATACAATTTTGAATTAAAATTATAATTCCAGGTGATGGTGTCATCCCAAGTGGCGCCGAGATTCTTATTTTAGCTGATAATGTCCATAAAAATAAGGAAATATGGGGTCCGAATGCTGATAAATTTGATCCAGATAACTTTCTACCGGATGCATGTGAAAAACGTCATCACTGTAGTTTTATTCCATTTAGCTATGGACCAAGAAATTGTATTGGAAGTAGACTGGCATTAGCTATAATGAAGGACTTCATTGTAAAATTGGTTTTAAATTATAAATTTTCAACAAAATTACGAGTTGATGATTTGGAATTTGTACGTGGTTTAACGTCCCAGCTAAAATCAACTTATTTGATATCAATTGAGGAGCGGAGATAGTTACAACAAATCATATATTACTTTTGGAGAATAAATTAAAAACTCTAGTAGTTAAATGTTCAACTTTTTTGTATAAAGCAATTTTTTGCATAAACCTTTTGGGTTTTAACATTTTCTAGACCAAAAAGTTTATTTAACTTAGAGAAATTTTGTATTGTTTTAAATTTTGTTATGATGAAGTGAATTTTCACGTGCGCTTCGGATTGATACTTTTTTCATTACAAACTACAAACGGACAAGCAAATGGGCCGGATCAATGGTACCTTGCAACCCTTGTCAAGGTTCAGACTGACTGATGCCCTTCAAATAGCACTATCGCTAACGGAGCCTCTTGGGTAACTGTCAGCCTGCACGTATAATTTGGGAATAACATGAATATAGAAACTAAAAACGAAGAGTCAACAAAAACCTTTAGCGGTTTCTAAGGTGGTTTAAAATGTCGATCGACTTTGGAGATTATGTTGGTTTTCGTTCCTAAGGTGTGGCGATTTCAGAAATACAAGCACCTGTTGCGAAGGTTGTTGTAATTTTTATGTCACTCTTATTAAACATATCGACATCACTATGATGTACCATATACTGACAAAATAGCAAATAATGAGAAGAGCATCAAGTTTACGAATTGATTCCATTCCTTAAAACTATAAAAATTTCAGGAATGTGTTTATCTTACTAATTCTGGTAGACATCAAAATAAGCTTGGATGGCTAACCCGGATTGGTTGAATCGTTCTGCAGCATAGCGTTAAAGTAAACAATTGTTCTCAGAAAACAATGCTTCTGGAATGTTGCAAAGTACTGAGTTTATTTTACAACAGTTGTATATTTAAGTGGTTTTAGAATTACAATTGACAAACGAACTGATCCAACTAATCCAAGACCAATAAGAAGTTCTTGTTACTAAACTTGGATGCAGAATATCTGTTGTGCCCAGACTCTTCAGTGGTCCACCCGCTTGGTCTCTTTTTTCTTGGTCACTTTGGTATCCACTGACGTGATAAGATCACAACTTTTACCAATTTCAATAAAACACAAAATATAAATCAGTAAACTCAGTAATAACTCTTTTATTTGTAACCACTGTTAAAATTTTTATAATTTATAACAATCACATTTAATTTTTTTTTTATTCTTGCACAAATTAAAATTAATATTTAACCTTTTTTTTTTAATTTACAAACTGATGTTAAAAATTAGGAGCTTATGCTCACTTGGATTACCACACAACAATTGACTTTTCGATTTTCTTTTCGTTCTTCAAAATCAAGAACTACGTGACCAAAAACGCTGTCTTGCATTTTTGGTGAAACATAAATCCATCATAAAATGTAAAATCAAACTTTTGTTTTCTTTTAAACAAATTAAGAAATCATTCGATTAAATTTTGTTTATTCTAACATAATAATTAGAATATGATATTGGGTTACAATACAATGTATGATATGAATGTACACTGGATACATAAGGTGTTAAACTGAAGTTAAGTAAACTGAAATGGTGGGTTGGTTACCACATTACCCTCCCGCTAGTGAAAGATATTTCTTATATATTGCTAAGAAATATCTCTTTAGTTCACAGAGCCAAAAAAAATCAGTTGTTGTAGGTTTACAAAGTAAAAATTTACCTTACATAATAAGAGAAATTTTATTTTCCTCTATTTTCTCAATAAAAAAAATTAAAAATTTATCCTTACCAAATGAGAGAAAATTTTTTTGTTTTTCTTAGTTTCCTTAATTAATTCTTACAAAATGAGAGAAATTTTTGTTTTTCTTTATTTCTTATATAAATTTCATATAAATTTAACCTTACAAAACGAGAGAAATTTTTGTTTTTCTTAATTCTTTATATAAAAATTTCATGGCATGAATTCCTTATTTTTTTGGAAATATTTGTTATCTGTAGAACCAGAGAAGGTAAAGCAACAAAACAATACCTTACGGTAATAGTAAATTCAACTGTCTCTAGACTACCGATAAATTTTTGCTTCCACCTTATTTTCTGTCAGAATTCTAATCAATTTCATCGATTTCCACAAGATTAAAAATTTTCCTTTAAGTTTTCTCAAGGTTTAACAAGAATTATTTCACAAGAATAAAAATTTCATTTAAATTTCTAAAATTCACTTAGAATTATTTTCTATTAAGATTTCCACAAGATTAAAAATTTTCCTTTAAATTTTCTCAAAGTTTAACAAGAATTATTTCACAAGAATAAAAATTTCATTTAAATTTCTAAAAAATTCACTCAGAATTATTTTCTACTAAAATTCTAAATCAATTCATCGATTTCCACAAGATTAAAAATTTTCCTTTAAGTTTTCTCAAAGTTTAACAAGAATTGTTTCACAAGAATAAAATTTAATTTAAATTTTTAAAAAATTCACTCAGAATTATTTTCTATTAAAATTTGTTATGCCACTGTATTATGGCTTGGACTTTTATATAATCAAGATTATTATCAAAGTTAATAAAAAGTTACGAAGAAAAAAAAGAATATTCCGGAATGAATAAATCCTCCCCTGACGGATCCTGACTTTGGGAGTCTCTTATTATTAGTTCTTTTTGAAATAGCATTTTACTCTAACAATTACTGTCTTAATATTATAAAGGAAAAATGTGGTGAACACATGTATATGTATATAAAACAACAAAAAAAAGAATTTATTTCTCTTACTTGCGTATAACTTCCCGAACTTTGGAATCTTCAGCCTTTGTTGATTGAAATTCTCACACAGTATTCCCAAACACCAAATAATGCCAGTTCCAGCTTCCTTAACCAAAACCAATAATCTCAGCCTTTTCAAATGTGCAAGATCACCAAATCCAGCTTCTTAATCAAAACCAACAATCTCAGCCTTTTCAAATCCAGCTTCTTAATCAAAACCAACAATCTCAGCCTTTTCAAATCCAGCTTCTTAATCAAAACCAATAATCTCAGCCTTTTCAAATATTCACTATCATCAAATCCAGCTTCCTTAATCAAAACCAATATATAGCGAGCAAGCAAATCAAAAAAAATGTCATGAGACTTCCAGTAGTTTACACTACAGGTAAACATACATATACAAATGTATACAGCATAATTAACTTTTCTATGCTGATCACCAACCAAAAAAACCATCAAAATTCTTTTCAGTATCACTCGATAATTTGGTTTTTATTTATTATCACTAATTATCAACTTACAATTTCTTGCTTAATTTATCTTCCTTTTCAGGTTTTTTGAACAGAGTGATTTATTAAATTGAAAAAAAAAAGAATAAATTCAAACTTGAACAATGATGTTTCATCATTGAAAAGTAAAAACAGAATCAATTGATTTTTTAAAGAATATGTCGCCATTGACATTTTATAATAATCCGTGTACAAAAAAACAAGCTCTAGCAACTTGAAGAAAAAACATTTTTCGTTATTGTGAGTATGTTTAATATACTTTTCGTTATTTAGTTGTCTGGAGAATATTTTTGAATTTGAAAAGTTTAAGTTGTTGTTTTAGAAAATGAATATGAGTTTTTATTATGAGTTTTTATAGTGGGAGTTTTTACTCCCCTAAGAGGGAGTGGAATATCAGAAATGTTAAGATTTTTATTAATACATTCTGAAATGTAATAAATGTGTTTCAATTATTTAATGAGAAGAATTGGACAACCGTTACAAATTCTAAATCAATTCATCGATTTCCACAAGATTAAAAATTTTCCTTTAAATTTTCTCAAAGTTTAACAAGAATTATTTCACAAGAATAAAATTTAATTTAAATTTCCAAAAAATTCACTCAGAATTATTTTCTATAAGGATTTCCACAAGATTAAAAATTTTCCTTTAAATTTTCCTTTAAATTTTCTCAAAGATTAACAAGAATTATTTCACAAGAATAAAAATTTCATTTAAATTTCTAAAAAATTCACTCAGAATTATTTTCTATTAAAATTCTAAATCAATTCATCGATTTCCACAAGGTTAAAAATTTTCCTTTAAGTTTTCTCAAAGTTTAACAAGAATTATTTCACAAGAATAAAATTTAATTTAAATTTCTAAGAAATTCACTCAGAATTATTTTCCATTAAAATTCTAAATCAATTCATCGATTTCCACAAGATTAAAAATTTTCCTTTAAATTTTCTCAAAGTTTAACAAGAATTATTTCACAAGAATAAAAATTTCATTTAAATTTCTAAAAAATTCACTCAGAATTATTTTCTATTAAAATTCTAAATCAATTCATCGATTTCCACAAGATTAAAAATTTTCCTTTAAGTTTTCTCAAAGTTTAACAAGAATTATTTCACAAGAATAAAAATTTCATTTAAATTTCTAAAAATTCACTCAGAATTATTTTCTATTTTTTTTAAGTTTAACAAGAATTATTTCACAAGAATAAAATTTAATTATTATCCAAAAGTTAATAGCAGAAATTAAAAAAAAAGGAAATTCTATTTATTCAAAGGTGCAAATATTTTCAAATGACTCACCCACTCTATCTGGCGGCTTCCCAGCTGTGAGTTATTGTGATGAAGTATTACTACCAATTTAAGATATCCAGCGGCTTCCAGATTGAGGGTTGTTGAAATATTTAATTCTGCCAAAAGTTGAATTGTTTTGTGTTACTTTCCACCAAATTAATAAGTTTTCTTCTATCCGGCGGCATCGCAACTGTGAGTTATGTGTAACGATGAAATTCTGCCAAATTAAATATCTAGCAGCTACCAGATTGAGGGTTGTTGAAATATTTTAATTCTGCCAAAAGTTGAATTGTTGTGTGGTACTTTTGTAATGGCTTGTTGCTGGTTCCACTCCTGGCAAGGTCGCCAAATATGTTGTGCCCAGACTCTTCAGTAGTCCACTCGCTTGGTCTCTTTCTTTCTTGGTCACTTTGGTATCCACTGACGTGATAAGATCACAACTTTTACCAATTTCGATAAAACACAAAATATGAATCAGTAAACTCAGTAATAACTCTTTTATTTGTAACCACTGTTAAAATTTTTATAATTTATAACAATCACATTTAATTTTTTTTTATTCTTGCACAAATTAAAATTAATATTTAACCTTTTTTTTTAATTTACAAACTGATGTTAAAAATTAGGAGCTTATGCTCACTTGGATTACCACACAACAGCTGACTTTTCGATTTGCTTCATCGTTGAACAATCGTTCCTCAAAATCAAGAACTACGTGACCAAAAACGCTGTCTTGCATTTTTGGTGAAACATTAATCCATCATAAAATGTAAATGTAAAATAAAATTAAGAAATCATTCGATTAAATTTTGTTTATTCTAACATAATAATTAGAATATGATATTGGGTAACAATACAATGTATGGTATGAATGTACACTGGATACATAAGGTGTTAAACCGAAGTTAAGTAAACTGAAATGGTGGGTTGGTTACCACACATCATTTGAGAAACCAGCATTAATAGTCTTCTCATTCAACAGCTGCTGCTAAAGTTCGAACTAACTAACTAAACTAGTCTATTACACGCATTCCATTAACAAGCGTAGATCTTAACATCATAACCAAAAAAAAGTTCGCTGTATAATGTATTCCCTGCCTTTGCACCTCCAAGATCGACTGATTTCTAAGAAGAGATAACAGTATTCAAATCAGTGAGATAGCCAGAAGAAAACTTTACCATCTCGTTTAGCCATTTGCATGTTATACTTATTTAAGGAATATCAATTAGTCATCACTATTAAATGCATTGGAAGCCAAATTTACGAGTAGTGGTTTTGGAATTCAAATTAACGTGTACAACGGTGGCATCAACTAATGAGATGGAATTTATGAGAACTTTCGAGTGTATCAGGAACAAGATTATTCATACCTTTGTAATATTTGATTTGGGCGCTTTTAACTCTAACTCGTCAAACTGCATGAATAATCAACTGGTATCATTGGTATTTGGTGATAATGGTGAATCGAAACCGTTCGACATACAAACGAAATTTTTAAACAGACAGAACAGTAAAGTGACAATTAAATGAAAGCGATTGGGTTAGTACCCAATATTTTAAGCACAACGTTGGAAAAGAATACTTTTAATACCAGATTTAGAAGCACCGCAAGGAATCGAATTCCTTGGAAAATCCAACTAGATTAAAACAATACCGATGAGTGACTAAGGATAAACCAACGATACCATCTGGTCACACCTAAGACACAACGTATTTCACGTTCTGGCAAATTCTGCAAGTAGCGAAAAGAGTAGAGTAAAACGTTTCAATAGTAAAACGTTTGTCCAGGAATTACTAAACGCCAACTGCGGTTGTATCTCCAGACTTTTAGGCTTTTCAAGAAAAATCTACCAAAATCAATCAATACTGGAAATTTATATAATATGATCCAATCGACTTAACTAGCCTATACAGTACAGTAAGCCATGAACTAAAGTATATAAGTGATGTAAGCTTAATATATTTTCAGAATTAGTGGCAAAGTCAGCCAATGTATCAGCGTCGTCAATATTTATTCTAATTTTTTTATGAGTTTTTCAAACAACAAATTCCATTCTTAGTTGAGACTCCCAGCAAGAGCCTAGTTTATTGATTTTTAAATTACCGTTGCTAGTTGTTTTATGGCGTTTGCAATTTCATCATATCAACTTTTTTCGTCTATAATTAAACTATCATTTTTAATTATAGTTGATTAACAGTGTAGCTTGTAATATCATACCTTTAACAGAAATGATTTTATTCGTTTTATTAATTTTATATGTTCTAAAATTTCAACCTTTTCAATTAGTTACTAATCTCTCCCACTAGAAGAAACCGTGGCGAATCTTTATTACATATTTTTACTATTTTCTTTAGCAACATTTACTTTTTGACTGAAATATTGACTTTCAAGTTTGAATCGAGCTGAAACCGTTTCTTTTCAGGGCTTAAGATTTTCTATCTGAATTGTTTTGTCTCCTTCACCTAAATCAATTAATAACAAAAATATACAGTTGTGTTTTTTTTTATTATTTTACTTCATAAAAAAGCAACTAAAAATAAAAGAATTTAAATATAATTTAGTAATTATGCATTATATATAATATATATATTTTTCAAAAATATTTTATTTACATTGAAATAATAATTATTATAGTATTTAATATATTTTCATATGGTTTTCTTTTTCGAAAAGAAAATTTATATAGATTATGCTATATTATATATATATATATATATATAAAAAAATTAGTTAATCATCAAATTAATTTCTTTGTCTAAAATATACTTGTACCTAAAAAATTTAAATAGGTAATACTTTTTAATTGGTTTTTTAAATTTATTTCAGTTAATAAAATTGAAACAAAAAAAACTGAAAACAATAAAATTGTAAAAAAATTAACTAAGCGCATTTAATGTTATTAATTTAAGATAATTTTTTTTATGAATAATATTGGTGTTTGTTTATATTGAGTTAAATGTATTTTGAATTTTAATTAAATAATTGATCTTATTTTCTATTGTATTTGAAATTTTAATATTTAAAATGCAACGAGAATTAGAATAAAATAATTCTGTTAAATGAAAATTCATTAAAAAATTTAACAAAATCTTGGCTAATATAATTGATTTATTAACAGTAATAATTATATTTAAGAATTAAGAAATGAGCGTGTTTGTTTACTTTTTGTCTATTTCTAATATATAATAATAAATAGTTAATCTCTCATTGTAAACCGTTTATGACTTCTTTTTCGTAGCTTCTTTTAAAATGCATTTAGTTTTTATAACAGAGCTTGCTTGAAACAGTTTACATTTTTGAAATCGACTAATATATATTACGTTGTATGCGATTATAATTCACAGCTAGTATACATGCTGATTTACTGTATAAATTATACTGTACACTTTCAACATAAAAATTGTAATATTCGAGAATTGGTTTTACTACAAAGTTATAATAGAAATTTTTTTTATTCTCATTAATAAATAAATGATCTTTCACCGTTAAAAACTTCCGAAATCAAACATAATTTTTTATTTTGAAGTTACCTAATATAAAAAAACCAATGTCACAGCAACAACATATTTTTGACGAATACGGGATAAGCTTTTATTTCAAGAAAATACGTACAACTCAATTGTTGTAGGCAAGTATAACTTGGCAATCTCATTCACCTTTCAATACATTAGTATGGCATACATTATACTGTTTTTATCTTAAGAACGTATTTCTAGTATCATTAGAGCATTAAGTATTTAACGATTTTTAAGTTATTTTCTCGCACTCAGTTCATAATCATTTGAATTTGAATTAAGTTAATTTTACCTTAATTTCAAGTTTGAAAATTTAAGTAATCAACGGTGAGAAATCACTTCGCATTTTAATTGATTGTTTGAAAGCAGTTGAAATAACGATAGGATAGAAAAATATAGCACATTTGTAAGATTTAATGACTGCTTTATACACATATATCTATAATAAATCAGGTTTGTTTTAAATATTAATATATACACTAAACATAACCTCTTAAATTATTTGTTAATTTTAAAAGTTATAAGCAATACACAAATCCGACAAATCGCATAATTATATTACTTCTAAAAACAGATCAAATCAATCTGAGAATATAAAAAACAGCAAAATAATCAATCAGATCGAAATGGTCGAAAATGAAAAATCCTCTTTAGTATGTCATATAAATTAGATTATCCGAGGTGACGATAAGAAACACAGCATAAATCTCCTATTATAGAAATCGTTTGTCGTAAATTCAAATACTTTTGATTTAAAATTATGCATATAATGTTGATTCGATATATGTTGTGGGCACAAAACCTTCTTCCCAACCATTTGGACCATTAAGCCTTCGTACTCTGGTCCAACCATCACCTTGATCTAACTCAATAATTTGTAGTTCTTCGCCTTCATTCATTGGAATACTTCCTTCACTCGTTGCTAAAAAAGAATAATATATTTACACTTAGTATTACGATATAATTTTTCTGTAAATTTAAGAATATATAAAATAAAATAACGTTAAAAATTCGTAGTACAGTCTTGCTACGTTAGAACGACTGAAATTCACTTCAGCAGTTTTGCACATGTTTAGCAAAAACTGACTTTTTTTTCAAGAACTATAAAACAATTGTTGAGACATCTTTTGTTATACATTTATACGGCTGACATTACACAGAGTGATGTAGAGATATAGTTGAGCAGAACTTTTTTCTGTATTATAACATCATCTGCGGGCATGAGAATTTTACAAAATTTTACATTTTATTATTTTAAACATTATTTTAAACATTCGGTGGATGATTAATGACCTAACAAAAGAGTTAGAGACCCAGAATTGGTGCAGTACCAGTACATCTTTTTCATCATTATAGACTATCCCACGTTTCTTAGAATATGTCTTAAAGTCAAACGAGAGTTTTGGTTCGGATATAATAAAACGGCATTCCAAAGGAAATCTGAATTTATTAACACCATATCCATAATAAGACAAATATGCCTGTCGTTACTGCTTCGAGATTTCGATATTTCTTCGATAGTCAATCAGTGCTGACAAATTGGAGAAAAAAATCTTAAACAGCAAATGAATTGAATTGTTAAAATTAATACAAGCGAGAAACATGAGAAATAGGATGGTTCGCGTTCTGCCCATGCTTACAGATTATCACATTGTATCTAGCGATCATGTGATTAATGATCAAAGGCAAGATATAGATATAATTATATGAAGAATAGTTTCTTCGAACAAGCAATTTATTTTTTTTTGTGACACATTAAAAATTAAACTTAAAAATAGGTAGACTCTTCTATGAAATCTACCTAAAACAAAACATGGATACACATTAAATGAACTTACAATCGATTTGATTGCGCGTCTTTTAGTAAAAAAGTAAAAAGTTAAATATTTGAACATTGGGCAGTACATTAAGCAATAGCAATAGCGTGTCATCTCATACGTTGACTGAATATAGTTGATTTACTAGAAGCCCTAAAATTTCATCTTGGTTAATAACATCTCACTGCTATGGCCTGTGATCATTTTTATGGAAATGCGGAGAAAATTTATTTTTGTACAATTATATACTATTTCCATTTGTGAAAGTTTTGAATAAAGTATGTTGGAATCAAACATCCAGGTATTGTTAAATATATTGTAGATATAGATATCGAGTCAAAAGGCCAAAGTTTTGTAACTAATCGAAAATCGACCACTATGGTTAAAGCGGAAAGTCACTCTTTCAGTGCTTTATACTGTATGGTATACCTGAATAGGATAATTGCTCTATAGACTAATTGCATCTTGTTTTTTTTAAGTGCATCGTCGTTCGCGGCATGGAAAATACCGATGAATCACATTATATCAGGACTACTAAAAAAGTTTACAAAAAAAAATGCGTACCTTCAAATGGATAAAGCGCTTTACATGTACCAAGCGGTTGTAAGGGTTCCTTTTCATATTCATTCATTTGTTCGTTTGCACTCCCTTGTCCAGATCCTGGTAATGAGGTATGTGATGTTCCTAATCCACTTTCAGGACTTGCAGAAGTACTGTAATATACATTAATATAAATATAGATAACCAAATTTAATGTTTGAATATATTAAGATTAATAATATTAGCAACTTCTACTATTTTAGTGACACTGACAAATGTGTTACAGTACATCAAAATGTTTATATATTAACAATGTTTTTATAACGAACAAAACTATACTACTGTATCAAGTTTTACAAATTAAATATTTACAACAACAAAAAACAATGAAATTAATAATTTAAATTAAATATTTTTTAATAATATTTAATTTAAAAACGAAACTAAGTTTTAATCCAAAATTATTTTAAGCAACAAACAAGCACAAATTAATCCAATTATACCCATTATTGCAAATATTAAGCCCAATTTGCGCCTGTGCCACACTATTTTCAGAAGCTGACCTGCTTAAACTTCTGCAATCATCGTTATGATCGTCCCCATCGTCATTTTCGTTACTTCCGCTAGAATTTCTAAAATAAAATAAAAATAAGTCTAACTTTTTTTTTTTAAATTTTTTATTGTTTCTTAATTTTAATTTCGATAAAATTTTAAATTGATTGAGTTTTAAAAAAACAACTTTTATTTAAGACAACAAAGTCCGTGATTATTTATTGAATTTAAACATTTAGATTCATTTTGGCTCACATATACAAATGGAATAGTTTGCCGGAATCCATAGTCTCAGGTGGTTTCAATCCGCAGAGGTTTAAAAAAAGCGTTCATCAACACCTTGGAGCGCGAGTTGTTGTGGAACCTACGTCTTAAAAGGTATTTATTTGTTGTTGTGACACATATTGTAAACCATATAACACAACACTTTTTATTTAAAAAATATGGAGTTTAAATAAATATCACGAACAAATACATTTCTTTTTTTTTTATTTTTTTCGATGTCTTTTAACAAATAAAATTCCAACAAAATTTGAATCCGACCGCCTTTTACGAAGTTGGGATTCGCTATTACCGAAAACTCAATTGTTCAGTTTGAGAATTTACACAATTCGTGTACAAATCAATTTATCAGAACTGAAAAAAATTGAAATTTGACGTTCGGAACGGTCTGTGATTTGCCGTAAAAAATTAGATTTCGCAACTTAAAAATTTTTTTTTCATAAATGAAAATATTTTGTTATTTCTGGAGAACTAAAAGACGCCTTGAATAATGCGTATAACGTCGAAGATATAAATATACATAAAAATCGATAACCATATAAATTTAAAAGTTTGATTCTAAAAATAAAAAGAATTACATATCTATATTTTCAACAAACTTTTGACGAGCTCAACAAAAAAAATATTGATATTTTTCGTCTTCAACTAAGTTGAGGGATCAGTTTTTGTTGATTTGTATTTTTTTTTAATTTTTGATGGGTGTGACAACCACAGTCCCTGCTATTGACAAACGAGTTAACCGTAGATATCACATACCACTGGCAATAGCATTGAGACATCACTAGCGTGATCTTAGGGGTGCAGGCGAATAAAGTCTATTCAGCCAACGGCAGCCTCCTCAATCTTAGCAATGGAGTACTCCTTGATGATAGCACGTTATTGCTTGCTCGAAGAATTGAGCCTTCAAATAACTTTGTTTGGACTTTAATCACTGAGGAAGACAGTGTGTCACATGGTAAAAGGACATGCCACAAATTGGATTTCAATAATCCCCGTTTTAGTGTTGTTCCTGCAAATTTTTAAAACAAATTTACTTTTTACCTTTTATTTATTTTTGTTTTCTCTATCCTATCATGAAATATTGGCCTATGTCATATTATAAATGTGATAGGATTTATTGCTTCCTCTTCTTTAAAAAATATAAATAACAAAAAAACATAGATTTGCATCCATTAACACCTTAGAAGGCATGTTATTGTGGGACCTTGGTCTTTAATTATTGTGACACATATTGTAATTTCGGTTCTATGATAAAATATCACACGAAGAAATCACACACGAAAGAATATCACGTTGAAAATATCACAGCGAAAAAATCACACTCCACGAAAATATCACATCATGAAAATATCACATTTCGAAAATATCACATCCTAAAATCACACACGAAAAAATATCACATCCTAAAATCACACGTGAAAAAATATCACATCCAAAAATCACACGCGAAAAAATATCACATCCTAAAATCACACCCACAAAATATCACGTAGAAAATTTTATTGTAAAAAAACACAATGTCCGTATATAAAATAAAATGTTTTGAAGTGCTCTAACTAAACTACCAATCTGTCATTTGATATCGTATTTGACTTAGTGATAAACGTTTTCAACAACTTCACGTTATAGCCCTATCAACTCAACATTAAGTAAAAACTTATGAAAACAGTACGCCAAAAGTAAAACAAATGGGAGTTCTCTAGCCAATCCGAGAGACATTCATATTTTAATATTTGAAAAATATAATATGGTATATGATTCAGGAATTGATAATCATACTAGAATAATTCGTTTTGCTCATACAATTTTGACAGTTTTGCTCGTAACTAATGATTGTTGGCTTGCAGATGGAACATTTAAAGTGGTTCCAGAAATATTTTTTATTTTTTTAATAATATGGTGCGTTGCATTGCCATGTATATTAGCATTATTACCAAATAAGACATGATACTTACTGTAAAATGTTGATGGCAGTTTTAGAATTAATACCCAATGCAAATCCTAGAATAGTTATTACAGATTTAGAGATTGCAGAAATGTGTACCATCGATATGAAATTGTTTGGATTCTCAGGTATTGAAAATGTCGCTACAACATGATTATTATTATATGAAGCAGTGTGTTGAGGTCGAGATCTAAATCTAGAGATCTTGAGTATTTGAGATGAATATTAAAATTTGAGATGAATATTGATTAAATAATTTGGGATCCAAAATCAATAAAATAAGATTAATTTGTTTGATAGGGTAATGACGTGAAGTCGTTGAAAACGTTTTTACTAAGTCAAATACGGTATCATATGTAAAATTGCTATCTCAGAATTCTTTAAAAAATTTATATTGTATATACGGACATTATGTTTTTTTACAATAAAATTTTTTTACATGATATTTTTTCGGATGATATTTTTTCGCGTGTGATTTTTGTATGTGATATTTTTTCGCGTGTGATTTTAGGGTGTGATATTTTCTCGCGTGTGATTTTTGGATGTGATATTTTCGTGATGTGATATTTTAGTGATGTGATATTTTCGTATAGTGTGATTTTTTCGCTGTGATATTTTCGGCGTGATATTCTTTCGTGTGATTTTTTCGTGTGATATTTTATCAGGACACCGTAATTTCTAATACACAACAAATTTTATTAAGAAAAAAAAAAGTAAAATACCAAAGGAATTATTTATCAGTACTGAAAATGATTAGGAAAAAGTACAAACATTTAGATAAATTGTGCTTCACTGAGGTGCTTTCACTATAAACCTTAAAATTGTTTTCTTGTACAAAACCTTAAATTGTTTTCTTATTTTTTTTTAAATAATATGTACTGTGTAATAGGCATTACAATATGTGTTACAGCAACACATAGAAGCCATTGAAGGCCTAGGTCACGTGTTCTAAGCTGTTGATGGACGCAAGTATTTTGTTTCTTTTTTAAAGAATGGATAACTACACAATAAATGCTATCACATTAAGCCGCATTTACACGGTTCACTTTGGATGATCATTTTGGATGATTTCCTCTCAGTGAAAGTAAAAGTGAAATCACTTTTCGTTTACACGCATCATCCAAAATTAATTTTTATTTTCATCTTAATATGGCGGTAACATATTTTGACGAAATCAATTAAAAAATTGCAACTGTTATTGGTTCTCTTGAGATATGAAAAATTGTGAAAACTGTTTGAAATTGTGAAAACTGTTTGAAATTGTGAAAACTGTTTGAAATTGTGAAAACTGTTTGAAATTGTGAAAACTGTTTGAAATTGTGAAAACTGTTTGAAATTGTGAAAACAAACCCAATTGGTAACCCCACAAACCCACACATAAATACTTAATACATATACACATTAATCATATTTTTTCATATTTATGTTTATATTTAATTTAATATTATTATGATTTTTCTGAAACACAAAACAATTCCTGAAAAAAACATAACCTGACAATATAACCATAACATGACAATGATTTTGCTTATGATTTCTTTCATAATTCTGAAAAATTTGTATAAAAAAAACTCAATAAAATAAAAGCAGTAATAATAATGCTTCACTTTTTGTTTACACGATTCACTTTGGATGAGTCATCCAGAACTATCATCCAAAGTGATCAAAAAGTTGAACTCGTCTCTACTTTGATCATCCTTCATCCTGGATGATCACTATGGATGATTTGTGGTTTACACGGTTCATTTTGAATGAATCATCCGGATGAATCACCCAAAGTGAACCGTGTAAATGCGGCTTTTGTATGAAAATTATAACGAAGTCTCAAATAATTATATTTCTATGTGTTTAAAAAAAACCTTTTTTGACCCAAGCGAGTGGGGTGTCATTTAAATAGAACACTTAATTTAAAAATTATTGCAATTTTTTTTAGAAAGTTTCGGTCCACAATTTTTGAGTTATGGACAAGAAAGTGCAAAATTCAGATCGTTCCGCCCCCTACGTTTCGACGATGATTGAAAGAAAAATTTGAAAATATTCAGAGACAGGAATATTGGTAAATTTTGAATGAAAATCATAGCGAAGACTCAAATAATTATATTTCTGTGTGTTTATGGGATGGGTGTGGGGAGGGTAAAAAACCATTTTTGACCCAAATGGGTAGGGTGTCATATGAAAGAGCACTTAATTTAAGAAATATTATAATTTTTTTTAGAATTTTGCGGTGCACAGCTTTTGTGTTATTGAAAAAAATAAAATATTTTTAGTATGCAGCCTCTCCACCCCCCTGAATTTCAACACTTGATTGACCGAAAAACTAATCAAATTTAATCCATTTACAAGCTGGTGTAATTGAATCTTTCTTAAGTTACCAAAAACATCTATGGATAAGATTTAACCTAAATTAATATTTTTTTTGCCATTTTTGATCAATGTAGATTTGATTGTAATTTACTATTGACATTTACAATTTAACATTTATTTTGTTATGCGTCTATGGTCTGGAAATATAAGGACATTACAACACAAGTTTTTGTCAATAATTTTTGATGTGTTCTTTTACATTCACGGAACCCTTGACGAGTGAATTTTATTCGCACTTGTCTGACTTTTTTACAGTTAGTATACAGTTAATAAACATTATTTGTTATTTTGTTTATGGAACATTCTAGATTAAAGATGTTTAGATTAACGATAGATTTATCGATTTTAACAGTATTGTTTTTTTTTATTTTATTTGTATACAAATCTGTTAAGCAAATAATTCTACATATTTCTAGCGGAAATTCCCCTTAGTCTTTGTTTACTGTGATCATTCTGGAAATCCAATTAAATTTTTATATTTTAAATTAAATGGATCCTACCGTGAATGTCACCGGATAGTTCTAGGATAAAACTATTCTTGTTGTTTCGTGATTTCGATTGTTTAGATCTTCGTTTAAAAGAAATCTAGCCCTACAAACCGGGGATGATTAGCTGAAAGCCAGAAAAGATAGCGAGGTTCATTAACCTGACGCGATCTTTGTCGTTGTTTTTTATAACATGAAATTGTGATATCCAAATGAACATTCAACTAGGGTTTCAAATATTGTTCGGGGAGAGCTCGTTCTGTGATCAAGATATTTTGATAGAATTAAATTTGACGAGATTTTGAACTCCAATTTTCTTAGATCCTTGTTCACATTTTTGTGGGCACATTTGTGTCACTTTGGTGTTTAATACATTAATAAACAATCGCAATGCGCAAACCTTGTTAGTTTAATGTTCTCAAAGATAATTTTTCTAGTAATTTAATTAAGTATTTAATCAGTTTTTAATTAAGTCTTTGCACAACTTCTTAAATCAATTCTGTTAATGTAAGTAGAATGCGGTTTGGAGTATATCTGTAATTTTAGATACCGATATAGAAAGTTAAAATTAATGCTCTATAGACAAATAAGTAACAGAATACAATTAGACAATACAATTAGTTTTCGTCATTAATACTCAAATAAATAAAAGCTATTAGCTATTTAACTAGAAGATGATTAAAGATGAAAAACAATTACGGAAATAAAATGGAAATAATAATCAAAAAAAAGATATATAAATACCTGGGTGATCTTTGGCCATTTTGTAAAATCCTACTAGCCTGCGGACTATGTTGCGCCATTGGTATTGTATGCGCTTTATCTAAATATTCTTGAAATTTCGCTAATTCACCTCTTAATTTATTTAATTTATGTTCAGATTCATTTAATTGCCCTTCAACCGTCATTGGATTACCCAAATTTGAATTTGCTTCATAAACTCCTTTCATTTTCATAAGACCATCACGTGCTGCTGTTTCTTGATTGATTTTTTGTTGCAATTCTTGTAATTTTGCTACTAATTTTTTCCGCCGTTGATTTGGCGGTAAATCACTATAATCTTCTTTCATACCATCGGCAGACAATGTATTCTAAAAAATAGATAAAATTATTATAAGATTATTAGTTTTTGTAGCAAATGAGCAACAACAAACAACTTTGTTAAGACAAGAAAGAATGTGCTCGTCTTAGTCAATTCATTTAGAGTACAAAACTTGATACCAATAATTAAACATAGTAAAGAAAAATGGACGAAAATATATTAAAACAAGTAATACAGTTTTCTACAACAGTTTAAACAATCGTTTGATGCTTTAAAGATGATCGAATGTTTAAACAGAATAAAAAATAATACATATATTATTTAAAAACAATTTTTGAAGTGAACATAAAAAAAGAACAAAAACATTAATTTAGTATTTATTATATATTATATATATATTATTTTCGATTTTCTATCTTCTAACAAGTTCCTTACTCAAAATGATCTTAAAAAATGGAAAGTAAAAGAACTTTGTTTTTTCATTGGAATTGAGTGCGCATTAGTGCAACTGCATTAGTTTAAGTTGTGACTTAGAATAGTGAGTTTGGATTAAAATCATCATCAGATTATATCCATAAACAACCAAACTAATAATAACGGAGGGAAACGTGAACTTCATTTGTAATTATTATTACAAAATGTTATTGAGTAAATAAATACTGTTTTTATTTTTATAACGTTATCCAATCTGACGGATAATCCGATTAACAATTTTCAAATTTGAATAACAAAAACAGATTGAGAAAGTAGCAAGATATGTAAATATACATATATTTTTATATCGGTTTCAGAGAATGGTGAGAACGTACAATAATTAGTTGAACAAGAATTGAATTAACATAATTATTGATGACTATTATAATTAATTTGATTTGATTTTTAAATAAATTGATAATTTAGATAATGAAGGATTATAATTAACTTGTAATTTTCTAATTTTCTTAAATTTCGGAGTTCCTTTACTCTATTTTTTCAGTTAGAAAAACTTAAAAAAGAGCATTCCCAAATACGGAAACGAAAATAAAAAAATATCGTTGTTACTTCTAAATCGAAATAAGCATTTTCTTTATTTACATTTACACTTAATTTTTGTTTAAAAATTTGATGGTTTTCTTTGTTTTAAATTGTTATATAAATAAATGTGGTAACTACCTATAAAAATAAATAAAAAGGATAACGAAAAATTGCTAAGTTTTTGTCTTCTGCATATGGGATGAAAAAGCAAATCGACACCAAATTAGTAAAATAAGAAAAAATCTCACTCTTAGGAATAAAATTTTAACTTGTGAATAGAATTTTAAGGAGTTTCAAGGGCGAACAAATAACATAAATGTAAACTGTAATAAATTTACATACAGTTAATGAAAGGTAAATATTAAATTAATTTTTGAAATTTGTAGAATATTCTTAATCAGAATAAGTAATTCGTGTTACATTTCATCAGTTTTAAAAGGCAAAATTAATTTTATTCGTTCACTAATATTTGAATTATGCAGTTTGTGTTTTACAATGCAATTGAAAGGTGCTGTGCGCTGTTGAAAACTGTTTGTGTGAATGAAAATCAAAATATCGTACAACTGTTTAACGTTAATAGAAAAAGTTAAAATTTAAAAAATTTGCATAAAGTACATATAATTATCAAACTCGTTCCTACGTGACCTATTTAATTACATTACATGCTAACCACAAATAATTGAACTAATTAAAACATAAATAATAACATAAATCAACAACAAACGTATACTTTTAAGCTAAGAAAAAATAACTTCCTTTTTTAAACTCAACCCCCAAATACTAAAAATATTAACAATAACAATTATAAAATAACACAATAACTATAAGCTCTTTTTGAAAAAATAATCTTTACAGATAAAGCATAGTTATCATTGTTTTTATTCTCACACTGAAAATAATAACACTCATATCTCATACCTTGATTGTGATGCAGGCTTCGAGTATCTTCTTTAAATTTTTATTATTATTTTCATAATTTATTTTTTGCGGCATGAAAAAGCAAATATTTAAAAAGAAAAAAAAAGAAATACAGTTACACAGACGAAAAGCAAAATTAAAATGAATATATGTTTAAATTACTTTGTTATTCTAATAATATCCAGTCACATATCTATAAAGTGTAGTTAAATTATATATTTACATCCAAATAATTGTTTCAATTTTAAAAGTAAAATTATTTATTTGAAGATAGTAAATAGTGAATTAATTTCGTCTGTACCGAAAAAAGCTGCAATACCGAATTATCGAATTTTGTATTCTTTTGGATGTAGTGCAACACAAAAAATAAAAATTTGATAATTCGGTATTGGAACTGTACCGAAATTTATTCGGTACTGTCGAAAAGAATTAAATATAAAAATAAACTGGATGAACCTTACTTCGAGATTAGTTCATAGTTACGTATTTTCGTCGATGTTGATTTCTCCGAAAAACGAAAGAATTGTTTAATGGCTTTGGTATTCTATGCTTTTATTATTATAGAAAAAGGGAAACATGATGTTATATGTTAAAAGTACATATGATGTTAAATCAAATTTTAGTTGAGTGTTATAATGGATTAAATATTATCTACTGTGTTTAGTGTTTAGCACACAATCTGGATACCAAAATACTAGCAGAATAGTATTATTTACTATGTGCACACAAATCAGTAGCAACAAACAGAGCTGCAAAACCATAAATTATTTTTAATAGTTTGATTTTTGGTTTTTCTCAATGGCCAATTATGGGTTTGGTTTCGGTATTGGTTTTCCCAGATAATAAATCTTGGTTCTGGTTTCGGTTTTACTATGCAACATGTTTTGGTTTTGGTTTCGGTTTTTCTAAACGTCAAAATTTGGTTTTGGTTTCGGTTTTTAGCTAAAAAATGTTTGAGTATTCGTCAGAGAATTCATTAAAAACTACATTTGTCAACAGTGTCAACGCTCAGTAAAAAATTTTGAGCTAATTTAAGAAACATTACATGCCCAGGGGAAAGTGTTTCATTTTCGCGTAGAGCCTAGAGCATTTCAAGATATGACAAGGCGAACTTGCTACCGTGGTTTGTTTACTATTTTATTCATGGCTATTCAAATAAAAAAATTTAAAATAAATTTAAAACATTAACTTTAAATTTATATTCGAAATGTTATTTCTAACAACAATAATTTCCAAAGCCAAATTAATGGAATTTTAACAAAAATCACAATAAAAAACATAATCACTAAATCATTTTTACTGTCCAACTGGATCGGGAAGTCATAATTTGGGTTGGAAGGTTATTGAAAGACAGTAATAACTGTAAGACAGTAAAGTAAAGAAATAGTTTATAATATAAAGAAATAGCTTAGGAATTAATAGATACGACTAATTATTATAGTAATTGTCAAATATTAAGATACGACATCTTTATAGAGTAATTTTTTAATGAAAAAATTAAAAGTTTTAATTATATGAAAAAAAAAAATAGCAAACGACTATTTTTATATCATCTTAGATTCGTAACTGATTTTTGACAAAAAAGTAAGCTACCAACTTTGTGTTTAGCACGACAGTATTTGTTGTTGCATTTTATTGTTGTCTTATTTTTTGAACAATATTATTGGACTTAACTAAATTTTTAGATTTGATTTTGGTTTCGTTTATTCTAAAATTTGGTTTTAGGTTCGGTTTTGGTTTGATGATTTTTAAAATTTGGTTTCGGTTATGCTTTTGGTTTTGATAATTTTTAAAACGTGATTTTGGTTACGGTTTTGATCATTTTTAGAATGCGGTTATGGTTTCGGTTTTACTGATTTGATGTGGTTTTCTGGTTTTGCGGTTTTGGTTTTCAAAATCCGGTTTGCAGCCCTGGCAACATCCAAAAATACCATATCACATATTTGGTTTTTCAATGCATGTAAGTTTGAAGAAGTGTCAGCATAAATCCTTTTTTGTTGCACAAAAATAATAAAGTACTTTATTTTTTATCAACTCGATGTCTCTATCTTGACAGCTTGGAACAACGCTATAACATGATAAACAACCTCATGTTACGAATAGACCAATTAGTGGTTAAAATGGAAAGTCTGAATCAGTTAACTGTCTGAAAACACATCATAAATTTGACAATAATTTCACTTCACCATGCCAAAAACCAGGTATATTGTTTCACAAACCAATCATCTGACATTGAGAAACATAATAATTAATGATTTACTAAAAAAAAACTAGAAAAATGTGTCAAAAGGAACGTATTCTTTTTTAGCTAGAAAAAGACACCATATAATATATAATTACTGTAAATATAGTCAGATATTTAGTTCTTTTGGAACCTTTAAAGTATAATCAAAATCATTCAAGTTATACTGCAATCAAAATAAGAATTTAGATGTATAAAAATATGTTTATAGGTTTACAGGTTCTTGCGAAGCATAAGTATTTTTCTAAACAATGACTTTACGTTAAATTTGTTTAAATACGTAATCTAATGAAGCAAACAATTCATACCTTATTGCTATTAAATAATCCAAATATTTTAGTTCTTTTTTTTAATTTTGATGCTCCAATCGTACCACCTTTGATTGTTAAGTGATTAACTGGATAATTATTTGTTGGCATATTATTTGTTGAATCTGGATCTGATTTGGATAAATCTTCAAATGGAATGTCAATTGGAGGTGTAAAACCAGATTGGTATCTAAATTAAAAAACGAGACTTAAAATCGTTCATTGCATTATCATTTAATAAAAGTTAATACCGTTCTATGACTTTAGCGGAATCTTCTTTTTCATTCATAGATTCCGCTGCTTTGACTATACCTTCTAGACATCTAGCTATTATGGGTGCCACTGACGATTCCACATCTGCAGTACCACGTATAAATTCTTTTATCCCCCTTGTCCTTCTTTCGTCAATTTCTTGTAATCTATTAAATACCTATAAAATGTAAAGAATTTAGTAATTATTAATAATTTGAATACGTAAAATCTTCAATTACTGAACCTCAATCTGAATCCTACAAGCCCTTACATAATAAATGAAAATTACTTACATCAGGTAGTGAGGATTCGAAATGTTGTTGTTGTAGTCTATTGGTTTTTTGTAATTGATTGGCATATTCCGTTTTAGCATCTTCGGATTGTTGACATTTCATCGTCATTACTAGTTTATGTTTCTCTACATCAGCTCGACTTAAATTTAAATCGGCATCTGCTTTTTGATAGTTTTCAACAGCTTTTTCAGATTCTCTAAATGCTTTTTCATAATTACGTTTCGCACGTTCAAGTGCTGATATTTGCGAACTGAGATTTGATGTTAATTGTGCACCTTCATTTAACCATTTCTTAAAAAATATGAACACACTTCTAATTTAAGTGATATTGTTTTGATAATTGTAATGATTTTATTTACCTTTCTTTCTTCTCTTAATTCTTTAGATAAAAATATAATTTTTGTTAAAACTTGAGTTTGTAAATTTTCCGATACAAGTTCGCGTTGTCCAGCTAAATCTCCTATTTCTTTTAAAACGTTCCTAAATGCTTGCCATGATGTAAATCTAAAACATTTAAAAATTTTAATTAAAACTCGCTATTACAATTATTCAGCAACATTCTTGCATCACAAATTAACTTACTCACAATCTTCTTCTTCCTTCTTTTTTGGTTGATAACTTTTGGCCAGTCGTCTGAAAATTATAAATAAAAGCGTAATAAATATCATTTTCTATGTCTGAGTAAGCACATAAAAATTTAATTGTTTGTCCAACACGTTTGGGTTGAATGAAAAAGAATGAGAGAAACACTATCCCATAGGTAATAAAAACAAACAAAACTGTAACAGCAGTAATTTTAATCGAAATCAATTTGAGGTATATAAATATGTTTTTAATATGGGTGGACTAGTTAGAATTTTAATAAAAATTCAGAGGAGTGGATCACTTAATGATCGAAGACACTCTGGTTCGCCTTCAATAAGTCGTTCAATACAAAACAGTTCTTGAGAATGTTGCTGAGAGGTGTTTCATCAAATCAACGTTGTAAAACATTTCTAATTTCGTGCAGCTCGCAGCAAGATATGAAAGTGAACGACATGTGGTTTCGAGTGGAGCTAAATAAGTTATTTAAGGAAAAAATATATCGCTTTTTTTTAAAATTTAACTTTATTTATTTGGCTCGAACATGTCATGAAACATGACATTTGGTTTTCTCAGTCCAGTTTTTCCGGATTTGTTGGTTATCAATATTATTATATTTTTAGTTGGTTTCTGTATTATCGATTGGTAATCGATATGTTGTTTTATCTATATATTTTTGTTCAAACTTCTTTATCAGTTATAAACTTCATATATATCGGATTGGTATATCGGTTCTGCAGTTCTAAACCTGTAAATCCATTTTTTGGACTTGAAAGGAATCGAACTGACGATCCTAGTGATGCATAGTCAGTGTTTTAACACCCTCGGCTATACCTCACGTAATATATATCGATCTTTGTTTGATACATTTTGATCAAAGGATCTGGTTTTAACATTTCAATTAACGTTGGTGATTTTCAAGGTGATTTTTCAATAATAGCCAGCAAACGATTACCAACTATCTTCACATAATACCGTCCGGTCGTTTTGAGATAGCAGTGTAGCCTAGTAAGAATGCTGCGTATTTTATATTAAATAGCTGAAATAAATCTGGACCTTCGTACGGTATGGAAATGCTCCTAAGCTAAATTTTTATTTGGCTATCGACATATTGAAATAATGAAGTGGACCTAAGAATGGAGAAGAGCCTAGAATAGCCCAACTTCAATACAGGGAAAAACATGAACAACCATTAAACGAATTACTATTTCGCAACGTTGAGGTTGAGATCGTTCAACGGTTTTTGAACGACGGAAATTGTGTCAACGAGTTCACTTCATACCAGAAAATATAGAAACCCCATAAGAAGAATCCATTAGCTGATTCCTCGAACGAGTTATACATTTGCTAAAAACGCGAAACGTGGTTAAAAATTTTAAATCATAAAAACCAATTTCGATATTGTGACTAATTACTAACCAGGCGAAAATGCACATCATACTTCCAACACTGCAAGAGCATCCCCCAGTGACCGGTCAAAATTAATCTTCACCATTTCATGAACTTTTAATATCGTTAGCCACAAAAATCTTCATATTGATTTACTCAACTCACCACTTCCACAAAAATTAAAATACTAGGCAGTAGAGGAAGGTGTACTACAATAAAAAGACCTAAACAGTTCAATTTTTATATGTTAATATTGTTTTTCTGAAAATACCCTCTTATGCTGGCGATATGATATTTTTCTTAACTTTCAAGACTACACACACATTTAAATACCCAGGCCTCAACAGCTAGATTAACGAAAGAGAAGCAAAACTCTTAACTAAAACATAAATAGCAACCCTTTCACGACATGGAACCGTAACATATATCACAAACTAGATGTTAAGGTCCCCACAACTGAATAAAAATCATGAAAAAACTACAAAAAACCTAAAATGCTACATATCGTGTTCAACGGGTTATTGCTTGATGACATCGTAACCAAACGTGGGTTTGTTTAAACAGATGTGTCGTGCCACAAACATATTCTACTAGAAAGTGCAAACTGTCGAGATTCTACAATGCCGTACTAACAGAATTACTTCGCATATAAATAAAATTATTTCCCTTAATCAATATTCTCAAGTAAATTTAACAACAAAAAACTTCCATTAGCACATCAGAACGAATGTTGTTGTTGGACTAAGTTATTTGTGTTATTGTGACACATATTAGAAAACACAAAAAAATCCTGATAATTTTGATCCTTGAGGAACTTTGACGTTAGTTAAAAAAGAATTACGCTTATCTTAAGATCCTTAATCTTAAATTTCCGATCTCCTCTTATAAAGATTTGTTTAATATAAGTTAAAAATAAACGTTGTTTACCGTAACAGCTCAGCTCAAAATATAAAAATTTTGACAATATAAAAACTGTACCATGGTTTTCCGTCGAATTGTGTAAGGAATGCGTGATATTTTTAATATCTACAAGAGAATTGATTATATCTCTATGAATGTTTTTCATTACAAAAGTTAAAACAAATAGCGTTAATTTGTCGATGATTTCGGATTTTTATTATAATTCTACCATGTTGACGCATGGAGATATCGGTTTTGTTTGATTCGTAATTTTTTTTGTTAATTTCATCTACGGTCGCACTCCATTCCCACTCCATTCACTCTCCAGGCCCTACCCGATATTCTAGCAATAAATAGTATGGAATAAACGTTGTCTTAGTTTCAGATATGCACTTTTCTTTTCCATTAATTCCGATTGAACTTCTTGAATTGAGCTAACTGAATCAACTGACTTAATTGATTGTTCGATGGTTATTCTTCCTTCATTAATGAATTAAATTTTTGCTCTTGTAAGATATTTTGTTTTGGCTATTTTCTGACGTTTATTTATTTTTAGATAAGTAAAAATAATTTTTGTGCGTTGGAAAATTCAAATCGTTAATGATAATAAATTTTCAATTATATTTATTTTAAATTTAACTTAAGCCAACGTATATACGCAATCGAGCATTCAACTTTCTTCAATAACATAATTATCTGAATTCTGAAACCAATTGTAAAATATCTTCAAACTCGACTGTGTGACATAAATTTTTTGTATTTCTAACTATGTTAAATTAAATATCCGAAATGTGGATTTTTTCTATTCGATTTGTGATTTTGGATACCAAAAGATCGATACTCGGTACAACTAACGTGTTTGGTACTTTGCAGTAACACGAATGGACAAATCGAAAGACTACTGAGATACTTGGCACTCCAATCGGATTAGATGGATTGGTTTGGAATTATAAAAAGTATAGAATTTAGTATTTAGAAAATTTAAACAACTTGTTCGGCTAAATTTTTATAGAACAATTAAGCAGTAAGTTGGAAAGTTTTATGAAAACTATTTGTGTTGCTCACCGTAATTTGGCTGCATATTCTACTTCGATGGTACACCGATCTCTTACGAAATTCCCAATTCTATCTAAATACTCAAGTCCTTTTTGTGTATGTGCTCCTAAGTTGTCATACTGGTCCTGAAAAAGAAAAAACAAAAGTTGTATTATCATTTTTATAACAAGATAAGAAAATATTTAAATATTTAGTGTGAAATGGTTTTTATTACTGTCGAAAATATTCGTCGAAAAACTTTTAGTTTCTCGGAAACGGAAACTATAAAATTATTTTATTTTTTTTCTAGTTTTGTGACTTAGTTGTGACTAAACTTGTGTTTCTTGAGCGCAAGCTAGATAGGTATGACTTTAAAAGTTTTTTATATCCAGTGGTTGTGGGAGCCAGTTTCACTTGTTTGTTACCCTGCCTACTTCATAAGATTTTCAATATGAATCTTTAACAGGGTTAATTAGCAAACTGTGATGAATTTTATTCCAGTCAATAAAAGGATCTGTTACGCTTAGCTGATACATTTTCGCTTTGAACAATTCTGAAACTAACATGAAGATCAAAAATAAAATTAAAAACTGGAATCATCCAACCGTTGTTGTTTGAAAACATTGTTGGCAAACTTAAAAGTAATTATAGTGGAAGAGAATATGTTAGGAGATTCAAAACTGAAACGAATAATATTAATAAAATAAAAGTATTTCATTTAACAAAAAAAATTTGACGAGTAGTAAGTAATTCGATCGTATATTTTTTTTTTTTAAATAAAATGTGTTGTGTAGTAGGAATTACAATATGTGTCACAACAACACATAAAAACCTTTTAAGACCAAGGTCCCACAACAACATACGTTCAAAGGTTTTGATGGACGTAAATCTTTCTTTTTTTTGCTTTTTTATATTTTTTGTTAAAGAATGGATAACTAAACAATAAATCCTATCACTGACAAAACAAAATATGACATAGGCCAATATTTTATGATAGAATAGAGAAAATAAAAGTAAATTAAAAAGTAAATAGCAAATTTTTACAAAAATTTGCTGAAACAAAACAAAAATGTAGTTGCCAATTATCGAGCCGGTGGCATATTCCTTGATCCTGTGACGCACCGTCTTTCTTAATGATTAAAGCCCACATATAGCTATATGAAAGCTCGTCGAGGAAGCAATAGCGTCTCATCATCAAGGATTATTTCACAGCTAAGATTGAGGGTGCTACCGTTGACTGAATACAGTTCATCCGCCACCAACCCTAAGATGTCACCTTGGATAGCGATATCTCACTGCCATTACCAGTGGTATGTGATATCTCACGTTAACTCGTATTTCAATAGCAGGGACTGCAGTACGCAGGGTTGTCACACCCGTAGATCAAAAATAAAAAAAATTACAAAAGAATAAAAACTGGTCCCTCCATGCGGACATGAAATCGGTTCTGCCATACCGAAAAGAAACATAGTCTTCTAAGTCTGCTAATCCGATTATCTAGTTATTACCCTCTATTAACAGATATAAAAATTAGATTTACCGAAAATTTTCGAAATTTCTTTGTTTGAAATAATTTTTTGAAGGTACAAAAGTGTTAACATTTTGATATACAATATATGTATTAGGTAGTGTAGTTCGCAAGCCTTTGTTTTTGTCGAAAGGTTTTGGCACAAATTGTAGATGATTATTGTGGATTGGACATAACTATTAAACGAACCAATAGTTAAAGAGCAACGATAAAATCGTTGGAAAACATTTACTTCAAAGCAATAATATAAATAACCGAAACCGCGGCAGATCGTGTTTGTTAGAAACTTATTATTTCGCCGTTCCCATTTGTTTCAATTTTATGTTTTTCATCGGTAAATAACCGAACAAACAAATACGATTTTACTAGCATGTAAATAACAAATAATTTACACTAAACAACCAACCTGATTTATTGCTAAAGAAAGATAATATTTTTTATCATAAATCCATTTAAGTTTTTACTAGTATAATCTTTTTTATGAATCACATGAAAGAGAGCTTACTTTTCAAAGTACAAGAAAAAATGTGTGTATGTATAATGTAAACAAAGTAAATAAATTGAAATTAATCAATTCAGAATAATGTTTAAAATTTAGAATTTCTCTTGATATTTGTGTTTCTACAGAATGTATTTACTACAAAAAGCCTATCATTTTAGTTTGTTTAGTAAAAAGTTTATAAAGGTTTATAAGTTTACCGCAGGAGGGGTCGATTTTGATCGATTATGATCAATATTGATCTACGGGTCTGACTAGCCTGCGTACTCCAGTCCCTGCCATTGACATATGAGTTAGCGTGAGACATCACATACCACTGGCAATGGCAGGAGATATCATTAGCCAAGATGATATCTTAGGGTACTGGCGGACGAACTTTAATTAGTCAACGGAAGCACTTCCAGTCTCAGCTGGCAGCGTTCCGTAGTGGTACCGCTCGTTAGCTCTCCTGAGGAATCAGACCAACACATAATTATGTGTGGGCTTTTTGTCTCGATTGAGGTGGTGAGCGGTGCGTCTGGGGTACGCTGTATCAGCTGGATTATTGGCCATTAGTTTTGTTTTGTTTTCTGCAAATTTTTCACAATTTGTTTTTCACTTATTATTTTGTTATTATTTCTTCATCTTATCATGAAATATTGGCATATGTCATATTTTATTGTATGATAAGATTTTTTGCTTAGTTATCCATTCTTTAATAAAATATAAAAAAAAATAAACCTTTTGATACATATATGGGAGTACAACAGAAAAGATATAAGTCTGCAAGTGGTAAAGCAAATATGCGCAATCCACCCGCCTCTAAAGCGGCATGTCCACGGTATTTGCAGGGACAACACATATATGAACCAAGATCAAATTTTAAGATACATGTTCAAAACATCTGCAGATTGAACGCTAACCATGACCACGTGCAACATCATCTTGGGCACGACAAACCGAACATTCTATTCCTTACAGAAACACAAGTTTCTGAAAATTTTCTCTTTATAGAATTGCTGAATTACAAATATAGGCTTGAATCAGCTTTCAAACTCCATTAGGACGTATGCGCATTCATTCATGAGTGTTGCGTATACACCCTTTCCAAATTTAGAACTACACGGTGACGGCTTCAATACAATGGTTTTAATGATTTGTCTTCCAGAAATTACTTCTTTTACAATAGCTTTATACCGGTCCCCCAACAAACGTTACCCAAACTTTTTTAATTTACTGACAAAAATTGTGGACGAGATTAGAGCAAAGTCCCCTAATTGAGAAGTTATCGTTACCGGTGACTTCAACGTTCACAACAAACCAAGGTTGGAATTCTTCAAATCGACCGACGATGTTGACAATAGTGGAAAACTGGCAGAAATTTTTACCGCGTCTCAGGGCCTATTCCAAATTGTTAAAAACGCAACTTTCAAGCCCCGTAATGGCGGTGATAATAGTTTTCTTTTAGATCTCTATCTTACCACAATGCCAGATATTACGAGTGTCGATGTCGTGAAAGGTAGTATTGGAAATTCTGATTAGTATTTAATTTCATCAGTTATCAAAATTGATTTACTTAAAACTACAGCTCCCAAATCCCGTAAAATATTTCACTACTCAAAAATGGATAAGAGTGGTCCAATTTCCATGGTTTCCCTTTCGACCGTCATTGTTTTTACACTGAGAATGTAAATGTTTCTGGTCAAAACTTTACAGAAACCATTCAATTTGCTATTAATAAATTTGTCCCTTTCTCCATAGTAAAACCCAAACAAAAATACTTGTATAGAAAGATTTACGTCCATCAACACCTCTGAACGTATGTTGTTGTGGGACCTTGGTCTTAAAACGTTTTTATGTGTTGTTGTGACACATATTGTAATTCCTACTACACAACACATTTTATTAAAAAAAAAAAAATTCGAAAGCTGCTAAAACGGCACTTAGAAACAAACGTAGATCATTTAATATTTGGATTCATAACAAAACTCTCGCTAATCGATCCCAATATCTAAAGGCCAACAAAATATCTAACCAGATTATCTCAAACGAAAAGTCTGAAATTGACAGAGCGCGCAAGCTTCAAAAGTTACGTTTATGTCTATTTCTGACAAGAGTTTCTACAGTGCCATTAATTCTTTAAAATCTTCTATTCCCCCTATTATTGATGGTGATTTAATCGTCAATAATCCCGCAAGAAAAGCTACCTTATTCGCTGAACACTTTGCTCTGAACTCCACTGTTTTGGAAACTCCTAAAGAAATGCCCCAAATCCAGTCTTCAGGAGTTAATATGAATGAGTCCACTTCAAACCCAAAATAGTCGCTAAACTTTTAAAGGGGTTAAACATCAACAAAGGCTCAGGAATGGACAATATTCCGTCCATTATTTTAAAAACCTTTTCTAAAGAGCTTGTCCAACTTTGACTAAGATATTCTAAAAATCCTACAAATCTGGTATATTTCCCTCGTGCTGGAAGTTGGAAAATGTCCAGCCCGTTCCCAAAAAGGGACCAAAATCCGATATCTCAAATTATAGGACAATAGCTTTATTATCGGTCCTATCCAAAGTCTACGAGCATTATATTAATACACACATTTCAAAATTTCTGGAAGTAAATCATTTAATAGCCGACAGCCAATACGGTTTTCGAAACAAAAGATTCACTACCGATCTATTAAACTATGTAGCGCATTGTTGGAACAGCATACTTGATAAAGGTGGTGAAACGTACGTTGTCGCTTTAGACATCTCCAAGGCATTCGATCGAGTCTGGCATGCCAACTTAATCAACAAGCTCGTTGCGTATGGTTTTTATCCCAATGTTGTGAAGCTCATTCAAATTTTTCTATCCAACCGATACATTTCGGTCTCCTTAGACGGATTTTCTTCTGAGTCTAAACTAATTAACGCTGGTATACCTCAAGGCTTAGTATTGTCCCAACCCTATTTTTGATTTATATCAACGAATTGTTGAAAATCACCAGCAACCCAGTAAATAGTTTTGCAGATGATAGTACTCTGCACAAGTCGTTCGAGCCCCTTACTTCAAAGGGTAATATGCACGAACGAATTAATCCCGCCCGGAGAGACGCTGCCATAAACGTGAATAAAGACCTATAAAAAGTCGCCGATTGGGGTGACAAAAATTTGGTCAATTTCAACTCTACCAAAACACAGCTGTTGATTGTTTCCAGATCAAAGACCGAGTTCCCCAAAGATATTTTATTCAGTATGTGTGATGAACCAATGGGTGAATGTAAAAACATTCGTTTATTGGGTGTCACAGTTTCAAATGACCTACTCTAGAACGATCATGTAATGGCGATGGCAAAAAGTGCGTTTTAAAAACTCGGCCTCCTAAATAGATCCAAAAAATTTTTCACTCCATACCAATCGCTCTATGTTTATAAGTCCTATATGCGTCCCTGTATGGAGTATTGTTGTCAAGTTTGGGGTGCAGCTTCTGTTTCCATCTTGGCCTTCTTGGACTCTGTTCAAAAGCGGGCTATACGAATTGTGGGTGATCGATCTTTGACATCAAAACTTGATTCCCTACAACATCGTCGCACTGTTGCTGACCTCGTTGTTTTTTACAAATATTGTCATCAACAGTGCTCAGATGAAATCAACAGCATCATGCCTCAAACTTATCTTACCCCCGGTCCACTCGGCAATCGGCTACAGCAACCAGTCAAACGGTCGAGATCCCGCGCTGTCATACTGGCAGATCGCAGACTTTTTTGCCCGAATTGCATACAAATGAAATAGTTTGCCGGAATCCATAGTCTCAGGTGGCTTCAATCCGCAGAGGTTTAAAAAAAGCGTCCATCTACACCTTAGAACGCAAGTTGTTGTGGGACCTAGGTCTTAAAAGGTGTTTATGTGTTGTTGTGACACATATTCTAAACCCTATAGCACAACACTTTTTATTAAAAAAAAAAAACGAATCCTCCTATTTTATTTTGGTGGTTGATTGTTGTTGTACAAAAGGTGCAGTGCTAGTCTTCAGACTCCGTTGTAAATTCAGGAACTCTACTACTGCCCTTACGCAGTGCCACAAATTTTTCTTCGTCAGGTTCTTTAAGTTTTCTTTTCATTTAAATAGATGTTTTACATCATATGTCAAATAGAATAGGAAGGAATTTTGGAAAATGGAATGTAGGACCGATCGTATAGAGAATATTAGTCTAATTGATTTAAATATTGATTAACATTATTATTTATTTGTATAAAGTAAGAAATGAGAACATGATTCATTTTCAATGAATTTTTTAGTTAAGTTTCATTTAAAAACATAATGACATAGACTTCAACACATAGAGCGCTATATCAATTCATCAACCACATTGGCTGACTTTCGATTGATTGGAAAACGGTATGTTGATGATAGTTAATCTTTTGCTTAAAAACGCTTTGACCTACTGAAAATCGAGCCCGAGTCCTCAGAGTATTTAATTATTCGTTAAATACTTAACACGTACGATATTATTGATTGCATTTAGTCTGTTCAAACCTGGTACTTTAGAGTTTTAAACAATTATTTAAGATAAGCATGAGCATGTTAAGAGATAAATAATTACCGACATAACTTTTAAATTTACTACATAATTAAAATTATAAACTCAGTGATAACAGAACTATAATTATTTGAATGGTATCTTTATTCAAGGCAATGCACTAATATCTGTTGATAATTTTGATTTAAAACAAATCACACAGATCAAAAGAAATGAAACAATTTATTGTATTTGAATGTTTCTTTTTATTTAAACCAAGTACAGAAAAAAAATAATCATTAACAATTATAGAAATACTCGTAAATGCAATGAAAATTTGAGTCATAAAAATAACAAATTTTAAATTAAACTTTAATGTAAATATTTAATTTAGTTTCATCCCTTTTTTGTTTAGATAACGTTTTGATGAGAGGAAATCATGTTGCTAACTAATTTTACTATAACCAATGTAACCAAGAATTGTAAATAAGAAAAACAGAGAAAAGATATTTTATACAAAGGTCATCGTTGTTCATTTTTGAACACTTTGAATGAAGGATCGAAAAATGGACAAACCCAAAATGTAGACCAGTACGAAATAAATCGTGCAAGTACCTACGTACCGAACCAGTTATGTAACGAATGTTTTTCAACATAATGCAAGATAATTGGAGAATCCGGTTAGTCACAATACGTTTGAATTTGGCCAAACAACGTTGGCATAATGGACTTAACAGTCGGTTCATGATAAAGTAAAATACGATATTATTTATATAAAAAAGAAAATCTATCACATCAACACTAAACTGGGAAGATTACAATAGTAATAACCAAATAGTTATACGTTTTGAAAAACAGTTAGTTCAGATATCAGCTATCTATAATACAATTAGTTTGTTACTGGATGAGTACCAAATAAAACGGTTTAACGTCCAGTATTTCATTTTTAGTTCTGGACAACATTCCTAGAAATAGCAAAAAGAGTTCATTCTGCTGTTGTTTTTAAGTGATGAAATATGGTTATGGTTACAAAAAGGCTTATATTTATTAATAGTAATACTAACAAATATGTTAACCCTGTTGGTAGCACACCTATTATTTCTCAAGTCTGGGAAGCATCGAAAACCAATTATAATAATAGTTTTGTAAAATGACATTAGGTTGACTTGTAAATGCGCATTTCCGGTTGAATAATGTAAATTTGAAATGTAAATTTAATGACAATTTTTTTTGAAACTCACAGTCGAATTGTGAGTTTTCGCCTATTTCTCTCCATCCCATCTTCATTCAAATAAACATCCTTTATTCAAGCATGGGTAGGTCGTTTTATTACAGTTAGGCAAGTTGAATCATTTTTGTCGCAGTTCAAAAATGCGCTCTAGATCTTTGAAAAATGATCTTGTGTGCAAAACAGTTGAAATTGTTAACGAGCAGTTCTTTATTGTAAATCTTTTAATCTTATACATGGTAGTTCGGTCGCCAAATGAAAACTTAGACTGGGACCTTGAATTAAGGTACAACTATTATTTTATGATTGACCCTAGTACTACTTGATATACTGAGCCATAATATATAGGGTGTCATATGTTGTGAAACGGGTAAAATAAGTAATAAATAGGAAGGGGGTAGTTTTCATTAACTTTATTAAAAATTACAGAATATTTTACAAGGATACAGACTAAAGAATGCCTATCAGACTATAGGATATTCAGAATCAGAAGTGAACATTTCACTGTCACTGTCATCAAATTTTTTTTTTTTTTTTTTTAATAAAATGTGTTGTGTACAACCGACCACCATAACTAATATTAATCGTGATTGATCTTCTGTCAAATCGTTTTTTTGTTTGTTTGTTTTCCTTTATTTCTCTGAGAGAGAAACCGGTTTGTCTTCCCAAAGACGTGCATAAATTTTTCATTTGATTCAAAATTGTACAATTATTGCGAGTTTCTTACAAAAAAATAATAGTTTCTCCCTCACTGCTACTATATAAAAAGAAATAAGAAAAATGACAGATTAGGATTTGATTCTAACCAAATATATAAATTTTAATCTTTTATCTATTAAAAATAAACTACACAATAATGAAAAGTTGGTCGCCAGCTAGTTTTCATAATATACTTTCAGGATGTATACATAACTTAAATATTTGCACATTTGCATTATAAAATAATAAAATGTTCACTATTATAAAATCACTGGAAATAACACAATAAATGTAAAATACTCTCGTAATTATTTTTATTCATTTTATAAAAATTAGCACAACTAAAAATAATAGATTGTACTTTTTGTTTCGTTTTAAATTATTTAAATGTTTTTAATTTATAATTTAATACAATAGTTGGTTGTTGTAAATAAACAGAAATGCAAATGGCGAAATGAGAAATTGAATATGACATATTAGCAAACACGATTTCTTATGTCTCTCTTCATACAATTTTAAAGTTATGTTCTCTCTATATTTATATATACTCTAAGGTTGTGTAATAGGGTTTAGAATATGTTGAGCTGACTCTAATTGTCATACATTTGGCTGCCATCGTAAAATTCTTTCCAAGACCGACCTACATGTGCACAATTTACACATTTTTCAGCATTTCTGGTAGTGCCAACCCTTTGTTACGAAGGAAGTTAAATGGGTGCCGAGGTGTGTGTTGCTTCATTCTTTGCCCATCCATAATCAGGTGTATTCAAAATTGGAGGGAACGAAGATTTTGCTGTGTTCCAAATGCAAGCTCGTAAATGGCATCGTTTTATATTGAGTTCGAATGCCTATGCTGTCGGAGGGAGGTTCTTAATTTAAGGAGGGAGGTTCTTAATTTAAGGAGGAATTTTCTGGGATAACCACAAACATATTGTTAACTTCTTTCTTGTTGCCGTAGCAATGTGCAATGAAGCTTTGCACTCTGGTATACATTGTTGCTTTGAAGATTCTACACAACCTAAATGCTTAACTTCAACACCAGGTCTTAGAACTTGTACAGCTTTAGACTTTATAATTCCAAAAAAAATCGAACGGTATCACAGCCAGTGAGACAATGTACTGCTAATAATGAGTTTGCTTGGGTTCCGAGGTTATGAACGATTGCTGCTATATCTGAGAGCTGGACTTACATCCATCCACATAACGCATTTAAAATTAAGCTTTCTGTAAAATTGTAAGAGCAGAACAAAAACGTCTGTCATCAGATAGAATCTTGATATTGTTCGTTGCACGACAATTTTAGACAATTCTTCGGCAACTTTTTTTTTTTTTTAATAAAAAGTGTTGTGTAATACGAATTACAAAATGTGTCACAACAACACATAGATACCTTTTAAGACCTAGGTCCCACAACAACATGCGTCTTGAGGTGTTGGTGGACGTTTTTTTTTTTAAATCTTTGTGGATTGAAGGCACTCGAGACTATTGATTTGGGCAAAGCATTCCCTTTGTACGATGTACGCACAAAGAAATCTCTTTGCATTTTATTACTATGACAGTGAGTAATCTCGACAGTTTGACTGTTTGCACAAACCGATAACCGACGAGTTAAGCGGGGAAAAACATATGTCTGAGGCATCATGGATCTGATTTCATCCGAGCACTGCTGGTGACGATATTTATAAAAAACAACGCGATCAGCAACAGTGCGACGATGTTGTAGGGAATCAAGATTTAATGTTAAATTTCGATCATCAACAACTTGTAAAGCACGCTTTTGAACAGATTCCAAAAGAGCTAGGACGGTAACAGATGCAGCGCCAAAAACTTGACAACAATACTCCATACAAGGACGAATACAGGACTTATAAATGTGGAGTAATTGATGCGAAGTAAAATATTTTTTATATCTATTGAGGAGGCCGAGTTTTCTTGACGCGCTCTTCGCCACGGCCATTATATGATCGTTCTAGAGTAAGTCATTGGAAAATGTGAATTCCAATAAACGAATGTTTTCACATTCGTCTATTTGGTCGTCACACATACCAATTGAAATGTCGTTGGGAAACTCGGTCTTTGATCTGGAAACAATCAATAGCTGTGTTTTGGTGGAATTAAAATTGACCAAATTTTTGTCACCCCAATCGGCGGCTTTTTTTAGGCCCTCGTTTACATTTATGGCAGCGTCTCTCCGGGCGGGATTTATTCGTTCATGCATTTTACCCTTTGAAGATAGGGAAACGAATGACTTGTGCAGTGTACTATCATATGAAAAACTATTTATTGGGTTACTAGTGATTTGCAACAGTTCGTTGATATAAATTAAAAATAAAACGGAGATAAAACTGAGCCTTGGGTTACACCAGCGGTTATTAATTTAGACTCAGAAGAAAAGCCATCCATAGATACCGAGATGTATCGGTTAGACAGAAATTTTTGAATCAACTTCACGACTGCGGGATGAAAAGCGTACGCAACGAGCTTGTTGATCAAGTTGGCATGCCAGATTCGATCAAATGCTTTTGAGATGTCTAATGCGATCACGTACGTTTCACCACCTCACTCAAGTATGCTATTCCAAAGATGTGCCACATAGTTTAATAAATCGGTTGTTGATCTTTTGTTGCTAAAACCGTATTGGCTGTCAGATATCGAATGGTTGTCTTCCAAACATTGGGATGTGTGAATTAATAAAGTGCTCGTATATTTTAGACAGGACTGGGAGTAAGGCTATCGGTCTATAATTTGAAATATCACATTTCGTTCCTTTTTTGGGACAGGCTGGACATTGGCGAACTTTCAGCAGGATGGAAAAATACCGATTTATAGGATTTATAGAATATTTTGGTGAGAGTTGGTGCAAGTTCTTATGAAAATGTTTTTAGAATAACGAGAGTCCAGACCAGAGGGTTTGTTGTTGTTTATCCCCCTTAAAAGTTTTTCGACAATTTTGGGTCATCTTTAGATAGTTGGCCACAAACATGCAATAATAATGCCCACTTATTAACCGTGTTTGGTTGCAACGTTATCCTATTTATTCCACCACGCCTTTTACCAAAGCGCATAAATGTTGTTAAATCGGAAATATAACGGGTCACATGCTCACGTTTTTTACAAAGAAAGCAGTCCGGTTGTTCCATGCTTCACAGATAATATGTTGCATAAAGGAAATAGTTCCTTGTCCTGAAGCAAAAAATAGGGATCATTGCTACAAGTGTCAACATATGCAAAGGCCAGATACCTTAGCATATGAACATGATGCACACTGACTTTGTTAGACAGTCTATCCAATGTTTGTTTTGATGTTCTACTCTTACTTGCAATATGATCCAGGTAAATCATTAAAGAATCAAAGTCAATTATGTTTTCGTTAGAGAACCCAAGTGAAAGAAGTTCTTCCACAGTCATGCTTAATGCTCGAATATTATGTGGAAACTTTTTTTCCAGCCAACATAGCCCTAACAAAAGCAAACGCAGCTTGCAGTACATCTTCCAGGCCAAAACATGGCATTATTGTCCCAACGCAACCAGCAAATGACATAATGGTGTGAATTCCTCATAATTGTAAATGGTAGATTCTAAATATTTCTGGAATCCATAACACTTCTACAGCTAAGATATAAAATTGTTAATCTGCCGTAAACACTGTGAATGCCTGCCACTGTGAAGCAGACTTTCTTTCATTCGCAATAAAATGGATGGTTTGTTTTTTTTTTGACCCTGTGAACTTTGACTTTCGATTTTTCAAGTTGTCCAATGGCGCCCTTCTGGCACCTTATATATCCAGTATATAAAATAGTACTAGAATTAATCATAAAATTTTAGTGGTGTGGTACCCTACTTCATGGTCGCATGGTTCGGCAACCGGACTATTGTCCCTTTTTTATGGATCAGTACTTTATATGTGAATCAAAATCAAAAAAGGATTTTTTTTCGTTTTGCAAACAAATTTTGTATACAGATTAATATTTTTTGACTCAGAAATTGAAACCCGTGATTGTATCTTTGGCTATATGATTAATAATAATGACTTTCTGTTGCACTTATCTTCTGTATTTTATGTTAGATTTATTGTCAAATTATGGTCAGATTAAATTTTTAGTGGAACATTTTCAAGGATGAGATCTTGCATACTTCCTAGTTTATTTAAAGTTAAAAACATTTCGACCGTATAAATAACAGACAAACTACTTTGTTTGAATTGTATATTTACTCTCGTTTAGTCAATCTTCCAACTCATTATTTAAAGAAGATCACTATCTATTTTAACTATAGAAAAAATCGTTAAATCATTACCATGCATTTCTCAATAACATTCAGTTTGTTTGAAGAGTAATAAAAATTAATATATACTTACAGTAAATCTTCAAAATTGCATAATATATTATTCGCGTGGCATATTAAGTTACATTAAATTATCATTTTATAGTTTAATTTTATAATCAACTAAACCGTATCTCAATGTTTGATATTAATAGATATTTAGACGATATATTTTTAGATGAAAGTTGAGAATTTTTTATTACTAAACTTAAAGATGACAATATATTTTTCGACTTATTATTTTGTATGTACTGTTGTACTTATTGATTTTGTAATTAGTATACTAAGAATTTTCAATTAGTAAAGTTAAAACTATATGAAAATGCTAAACACACCCATTATAAAATATCGCACATCGAAAAAGCTCAAGATAAAACGTGTATATACCAGTATGTGATCAATTCGACTTTTGTGACAATTCTGAAATAAATGACAATACAGACGCAGTCATTCTTTCACCACTATTATACGACTGGTAAGAATGTTTGGATCTACTACATTTCCTTTAGAATTTAGATATATCTCTACCAACTTACAGATCGCGTGTTGTTTATTCTATAACTTCGCTTCGATAGTTTTAGCTTCACACATACCTGCATGCACGGCAATGCGAACAACACTGACTCTCGAACCTAATTGATAGGGGTAAATTATATCACGGCTCTCTTGATATCGTACTCAATGTTTATTCTAAAATAAATTTTAACTACCGGTGGTGACAGACGATGAAGTGTATTGAACACTTGGTAACAAATCTTTATCTTTTTATGTTATTTTTTCTTTTAAATTTTAATATTTTTTTTGTTTAAATGGTTATGTTTTTCATGTCCGTTATGCTAAACTTTTTTGGTGCTGTTGACAAATTTCCTCAGCATTGTAACTGTAGTAATTTCTTCACTATTTAAATTAAAAAACAGTTATGTTATGACACACAAGCGAAACAAAACAAAATGAAATCGAAAGTGAAAGTTGAAATTAGGATGCAAATTGTTTGCAAACTTTACTAGGAACTAGATTAATCAATTATCAAATAATAGTATTTTAATCAATCAGTGTGTAAAGAAATGGTTTATTCTCAAGCAAAAGTTTGGAATTTGAGCGAGGCACGAGCGAATATATAACATTTTCTTCAATTAAAACAATAAATCTTTGCTGTTTTAATTGATAAATCAAATTTCTGAATGAAAAAACCCTGATGATAAAAAAAACCCATCCCATACAATCAACCAAATTCAACTAAACGAAATAAGAGAATTCAACTTAAAATTTGATTTTTGAACGAAACGTACAAAGCCGTGATTATAATTTGAAAATAATTTTAATAAAATCAAAACAATTTGACCAAAGGAATCATTTATCATACCAATTGGAGTATAATTTTTTTATAGGAAAATTTTCATTAGACAATAGGTTAAGTTCATTAGGCTATAGGTTAGAAAACAATACAATAATACATAACATTATTATGGAAAAAACATACAAATAAAGCTGATATTAATAAATGAAAGAGAATAAACATATTTTAAAAGGAAACTCTATTATATTATTTAAGTTCAAACAAATCGGTTTCTCATACAGATCCAGAGCATTTACCATATTAAAACTAAAGTCTAACCATACTGTAGGTTGCAGACTTACACTAAAAATCACAAATTAAATTATTTTGTAAAATAAAAATTTTGTAAATGCATGTTAATGTAAATCAGCAAAGAGATGTAAGAGATTCTCTATGTTGATCAGTTGATTTTAAGCAATAGATCGTTATTAGCTAGATACAAAATGCGTAGGTGTATCAATGGTCATAGTTAATTTGTAAGTAAATAATTCTATCTGTTGAGTTATCTATCTGTTAACTCGTATTAACGTGAGATATTATACAACACTGGCAATAGAAGTGAGATCTTATTCTTGGGGATCTTATATTGGGGTCTGTCATATTTTATTAAATGATTGGACTTATTGTTTAGTTATCAATTCAAAAAAATTTAAAGAACACAAACAATAAAAATTAGCGTCCATCAACATCGTTGAACGCATGTTGTTGCGGTGACCGTGATGTTAAAAGTTTTTATTTGTTGTTTTGATACATATTGTAATTCCTACTACACAACACATTTTATTTTAAAAAAAATAAAAACAATGGAAAATAAATTAATGATATGGCTTGAAAACCATAGAATACAAAGACGTATTCCAATTGGTACCAATATCATAACTAGTAAGACTTTAAAATTTTTGGAATGTGAAATAGTTGCAATCTACTTAAATAGATCTACTCCATTTACTCAAATAAAATGCCTTTTAAGTTTTATTGCAAGTCATGGTTGGTTTGAAATATTTAAACACGGGCATTTTTTGCAAAAATTTAAAATTAAAAAGCACATCTACTGATTTAGATACAGCACAACAGTATGTACCCACTAAAATTGACTGAAATTAATTCCGGGACATCTTACAGTCCTGCAGCCAAATTCTGTAGCTGTGAAGCCGTGAAGCGTTAAAAATTCCATCGTTTCTGTTCATTCAAAAACTTATCACTTCACCGCTTCACAATTACAGAATTTGGCTGCTGATTAGGTTTTCAACAATACTAAAGAGTGATTAGGCTTAGGTGGCAAAGCGTCCAGGTAAAAAGGAATAAACAAATCTTTCCATTTATTGGAATGCCAATACAAAAGCTTGGGTTAAAAACACATTGTTCATTGATTTGTCTCATAACTCTTATTTACCAGAAGTAAAATAGTATTTAATCAAAATAATATTTAAGGTTCTTCGTTTACTGGACAATGCACCATGTCACCCTCAAGATTTGCAGCTTACAAATGGATAAATTGTACTTCTACTCAAAATTAAAACTTCTTTATTGCAACCATTATACCAGAAGATAATAAATAATGCAACTACTTTCAACAACATGATCCGAATATTGAACTAGCTCTCCGATTTCTGCGAACTCTCAACGAATTTTTAAGTCAATATGAAGATGTTTGCAAGATTTAGCTAAAAAGAAAGCACAATTATTAATTACAGATTTAACTTCCTAGTCGCACCGAACTGAATCAAGTTAAGTTAGGTTTGATTTAGGTCAACATGCTAGTATGTGCATGCGTAATTACTTTTTATTTTTCTGTGAATTTCTTATTGGTTATGTTACATGTTTCTTTTTGAAAATCAATTTAACTGTTATGTCGATATCTTATGTGATTAAACTGGTACTTTTATGTTTTACCGAATCTGTTTGTCGCCCAAGAAATGACCAAAAATCCACGTTTTTCGTTTAACACGGTTTTCCATACAAAATTTATATTTTCGATTAACACGTTTTTATCAGGAACGTATTTGCCGTGTAAAACGGGGGATATGTGTATTTATCAAGTTTCATTCACATCAGAAATCGGAGTTTTAAGTATCCCACCACTTGGTGCAATTTCGGTTCAATCAAATTTGTTGTCCAATAAATTTATTTATTTAAAAATCATTCTAAAATTAGATATAAACTAATTAATTTACCTAGTCAGTTTTCTTAAACTAAAATCGATCTAGCGATTTGTTATAACACAAAATTACAATCATTAATGTTGAATAATAAATAAAAATTTAAAATTTGAAATAGCAACCAGTGGTTTATTAATAATACTAATTAATTGAGATAACGGACAAGTGGTCTAAGAACAAAACTATCAGATATCACAAACTATTTTTATTTAATCAGTTTTATTAATTTTTGGGAAGAATTTTGTCAGAAATGAATATGTCGATGAAAAACCAGTTCATCAGAAATATAGAATTTGAATTTTCTGTTATCATGCAAAACTTTCATAATCCGATATCTTTAAATAATATAAACTGCAGCTGAAATTTTACGGTACGTTTTGAAAAAAATATATATATATACAATTAAAAAAACTAATGGAATGTGATAGATAATTGGTTTATCACATTGCTGTAATTTCTAACATAAATACATATTTTATATTTTCAAGCAGCGAACATTAATTTAAATTGGAATACAATTTGTATTCCAATCGAAAATGTCAAATTACCGTATTATATCGTTTTAATAAGTTAGTATGAATCCATAGACAAGAAAATAAAAAGTAAAAAACTAACCGAATAATTACATATATTTATAGTGTATTCTTTTCGGCTGTACCGAACAAATTTCAGTACAGTTCCAACACCGAATTATTTTTTTTGTATTGAAATTCATTCCAAAAGAATACAAAATTCGATAATTCGGTGTTGGAACTTGTTCGGTACAGCCGAAAAGAATACACTATTATATAAACCAATACATATTTCTCAGTAGTACTACTGTCCCGAACGACGTAGTCTAACCTAAATTAAATAAAAAAGGATACAAATTGCAAATGCGTCATTAGGATGTACCGATCGTTAATGTATTCATTTTTTACAGTAAAGTTCAGTTTACTTACACAGCACAAGTGAAAGATCCTGGGAATTTATGTTGTTTAATTTATTAAAAACTACTCAGTAGATTAAAAATATATTTCACTGCGTATCAATCACTAATCAATGGATTAGTGTTGTGAAGTTTGGGGCGGCGCATCTGTTTCCATCCTGGTTTTATTGGACTCTGTTCAAAAGCGTGCTATACGAATTGTGGGTGATCGAAATTAAACATTAAATCTTGATTCCATACAACAAAATGGTACTGTCACTGCCATCGTTCATTTGTATAAATATTGGCACCAGCAGTGCTCCGATGAAATCGGATCCATAATGCTTCAACCATATTATTGGCCCCATTTTACTCGTCAATCGGTTTGTGCAAATAGTCAAACTGTCTAGATATCCCACTTTTATATAGTGAGAGGGTAGAGTGGTTTTGTCCGTACAGTATACAAAAGGGATGCTTTTCCGAACCAATAGCCTCGAAAACATTCAATCCACAAAAGTTTTAAAAAATCTCTCCAGCACATCAGAAGGCATGCTGTTGTGGGATCTAGGGTTTAAAGGTGTTGTTGTGACACATATTGTAATTATTCCTATTACACAACACTTTTTATTTAAAAAAAATTACAACCTACTAATTACTATTAAACATTATATTAAAATAACCACAAAAAATAATCATACTACAACATAATGATTATTGTAACTTTTTGGAAATTTTATATAATATAACTTTATTGCATTCTAATAATGAACTTTATATCATGATTCCTACAATTGTATGTTATTGTCAGAATATTATTAAGTAGGCGATATTCATTTCCTGAAAATATGATAATATCAACAAAAAAGAAATATTAATGATAAATTTAACTTAACTGTATATCGTTAAACTAATGTGTCTACGATCTAATTTGCCACCCTTACTCGCTAGTTTCGGCTCAATAATTTTGTTCCTATAAAAAATATATAGACATTTATTGTGTTAATTAATGTCCCCTCTGCGACGAAGACATACTAGGTCATTCAATAAGTCCGTAGGATGACACATAGATGGCGTTACTAGAATTTTTCCATATGATTTTTATTTAGTACTAACCTTCAAACGATACGTGTATAAATTTGACAGCAATCTGACTATTTATTCGTGAGTTATAGCATTTTGTGTGAAGCAACTTTTGTTTTTGAAAAAAAATGGAAAAAAGTGAATTTCGAATTTTAATAAAGCATTGCTTTTTGATGAAAAAAAATACAGTGGAAACAAAACAATGGCTTGATAAACATTATCCAAACTCTGCTCCATCGAGACAAATGGTAGAGAAGTGGATTGCTGAATTTAAATGTGGCCGTACCAGCACAAAAGATGCAGAGCGCAGTGGACGCCCAAATGAGGCTGTTATTCCAGAAAACATAAAAAAACTCCACAAATTGGTTATGAACGATCGCAAATTGAAGGTGCACGAAATAGCTGACATTGTAAAGGAAGCAGATGGTAGTGTTTTTACCATTTTACATGAACATTTGGGTATGCGAAAGCTCTGTGCAAATTGGGTGCCGCATGAGCTCACAGTCGACCAAAAACAACAACGAATCGATGCTTCGGAGGAGTCTATGGCACTGTTAAACCGCAATAAAATGGAATTCTATCGTAGATATATGACAATGGATGAGACATGGCTTCATAATTACACACCAGAATCCAAAAGACAGTCAGCTGAGTGGACAGCAGTCGACGAACCGAATCCAAAGCGAGCAAAGACGCAACAGTCGGCCGGTAAGGTGATGGCGTCTGTATTTTGGGATACGAACGGAATAATATTCATCGACTATCTCCAAAAAGGAACCACCATCAACAGCGACTATTACTGTGAACTTTTGGATCGATTGAAGGCTGAATCGCAAAGAAACGGCCACAATTGCAAAAGAAAAAAGTGTTGTTTCACCAAGATAATGCACCGTGTCACAGATCGATGAAAACGATGGCAAAATTGAATGAATTGGGCTTTGAATTACTTACCCACCCACCATATTCTCCAGATTTAGCCCCTAGCGACTTTTTCCTGTTTTCAGATCTCAAGAGAATGCTTGCTGGAAAGAAATTTAAGTCCAATGATGAAGTAATCGCTGAAACTGAGGCCTATTTTGACGAGAAAGAGAAATCATACTATAAAAGTGGTATAGAAAAGTTGGAAAATCGCTATACTCGTTGTATCGCCCTCGAAGGCAACTATGTTGAATAAAAAAATCGAGTTTTGTCAAAATGTTGTTTTTTTCTTACTTATCCTACGGACTTATTGAATGACCTGTTATCTAACCATTTCATCAGTTTTGAATTTTTTTGGACACAATACTCCTAAAAATACTGAATACTTATAATAATGATGAGTAATGAATAATAACACTGTATATTTGAGACAAAGAGATTGTAATTTTAAAACTCACTGCTTCGTAAATTTTTGTACATTTCCGTAGTCGGTGACACTAGTTCAACTTTTGCTAATATTCCGAAAAACATAAAACTGGTTTCTGAAATTTGCTAAGAAACTTTTAAATTATTTTTATACATTTGTTTTTTTATCATGTATTTTAGTCAACAAGCATATAATAAGGACAGTTATTTACGGGAATGAAATTTATCCACGACTGCTATAGAATATATGCGTAAAAAATGTATGTCTGTCTGCCGGCCGGCCGTCCGTCATTACCTATGAAATCTAGAAAACCGATGGAGGGATTTAAAAAATGTTTTGTTCTAAAAATAGGTATACTCAATGGGCAGGTCCGAAAATATGACAAGCCACAATTTCTCACTTTAAAACATAAAAATTGATACCTACATGATGTACATCAAGTACCATGTATTAGTCCTGTAATACAATGTCCTGTAATAATTAATCGGATTGGTTTCGTAATGTCAAAAAGGTTTCTTTTTATTGGAAGGTCTTGAGACTTACAGTTCAAGTAACACTGCGAGTTACACTTACACTGTTAATAAAGTTAATTAGCTCAAATGGAGCAACCTCTTGTGGTAGTAGATGTGTTAGTCTTCTACAATCTAAGACCAAGTTGGTTGTATCTATGTCAAGAGAGTTCAGGACAGTTGCAGATAACGTGTTCCATCGTTTCCGCAGCCGAGTAGCAGAATCTATAACTGTCGGATAGTAGGAGACTTTTTGTAGAATTTGGCAGCATTCACAGGCTAGTTTTAAGGCGGCTAGATTTTAGTGCCAAGAGTGCTGCTTGGCTGTCAGTGATAATATATATTTCAATATTTTTGTATTTTCTTTCAGCACATAGAAGAGCGAAACTGTGGCAGTATGTAGTTTTCCATACGATCTCTGGTCAATATTTTGACATCAAATTGTCTGTCTAAGTTTATTGTTTTGGGCATACAATCCGAAATATGGTACAAATGCAGTTCAGTTTGAAATTCAGCAAGGATTTTAAAGTGTCCGGTTAGATTACCTGACATAAACCCTTCTGTGGGCTGCAGTTTAGGAACGCTCAACACTGCTTCAGATTTAACATGCACTGGAGAAAGTTTTAGAAGAATCTCAATTGCTGACGTTGGGGTGGTTTTGAAAGCACCTGTGGCACTAAATTACCCATACCTTTGTATTTTTGTAAACATATTTTGAGCAGTTATTTTGCGCGTATGGGCTGCATATGTTAGAATTGGTTTTATAATGGTTTGGTGCCGAATTCGCATTATGATAACAAATTATCATTTTTGGACTAACACCACATGTTTTCCAAACCAGGTTTCTGAATGGGAAGAAGACTTTGTTTGTCTTGTCGGAGATATATTTCAGGTGTGAGTTCCAGGTAAATTTGCAATCCAGGATCACGTCTAAATATCCAACCGCTTTTGATGTTTGTATTGGATCGCCATTAACAGGAGACATGAAATTACAATTTCTCCTGTTTGTGAAAACGACATTGCTTGTTTTTTGGGGGGTCGATCGACAGTCCCAATTTGTTGCACCACTTTGATACAAGATGTCTGGGTTCGAGCAGTGACAATGCAGTCATGTTTTCCTCTAACCATGACTGCTAAGTCGTCGGCATAGCCTATAATTTTAAAGCCAGAATCATTTAGCTTGGGTAGGAGATCCTCAGCTACCATTAGCCAAAATCTGGGAGAGAGCACGCCCACTTGCGAACAACCTCTAGATGCAGTAACAGTAAATGAATAATCACCTAGTGTGGCCGTTATCTTCTGACTCTGTAGTATCTTGATAATCCCCGCAATGATATGCGTGTTATTTTTCTTTGTGGCCATTTCCATGATAGCATTGAAGTGGACATTGTCAAAGGTTCCTTGTATGTCCATAAATGTACATACAAGTGCCTCGGTGTAGTTTAGGGTGCTTTCAGTTTCTTTCACCATTTTGTGCAACGCCGTTTCAGTAGATTTCCCGGGCTGAAAGGCGTTTTGGCTAGAGTTGAGAGGGTTTTGTTTAAGACATACATGACGGATGTGATAGTTTGGCATCTTTTCAATTGTTTTTAATAAAAAAGATGTAAGACTTACAGATTGCTATGATTTGGTTTTTTTCCTGGCTTGGGTATAAAAACGACTTTAGTTTCTCTCCATATCTGAGGAATGTAAGCAAGGCAAAAGCTTGCTTTGAGCAAACGAATGAGATATGGAAGAATGATTTTCAGACACTTTTGCAGGAATACCGGAAAAATATCATCACCCACCGGAGTTATATGGACCGAAGGATTCTTTAGCCCATCTCGCTTTGTTGGGGTGAAAATTGTATCATTTTGCCAATATTTTTAGTTGCAGGATCTAGAAGAGGTGCGTCTTCGTTGGAATTGTCTTCCGTACTCCATTCTATGGAGTCCGAGATGTGGGTTTGAAGTAATGTATCTATGGTTTCAATGGAACTAGCGGTGTACATACCATTTGGTTTGTAGATTGAGCCTAGAGGGTTTGTGTGATCAGACGACATCAATTTTTGGAGTCGAGCTGCAGTAGGAAGACTATCTATCGTATTGCAGAGCTTCTTCCAGCTATTTCCCTTTGATTGTCTGAGTTCTTTATTATAATTGGTTAGACCTACTCGGTATTCTATCCAATTATTTGTTATTTTTGCTCTGTTAAAGAGCTTACGAACTTTAATCCTTTTCCTCTCCATGTTACCATTGCACCAGGGTACATCTCTGCATTTTTTGGATTAAGTTATTGGAGTATTAAGATTATATGCTTCAGTGATAATTTCTTATAAATTGTTTGCTGCAAAGTCAAGCTCAAATGTGGAGTTGATACTGCAGCAACTATTTACATTATTATGAAAATACGTTATGTAAAGTACCCAGTTGGTTTTTCTGGGGTTTCTAAAGTACTGGATGCTCTTCGGGTAGTGTTTTATGTTGAAACATATATAAGCATGATCAGATATAGAAACTTCTTTCGAAACATGCCAGTTCTTAATATAGTTAGCAGTGTTTATGTTAGTCAGAGTAAGGTCAAGGATCTCATTTTTGATTGAATTTCTAAGGGTAGGTTCACTATCTTTGTTTGCAATAAACATAACGCTTGCATACAATTGAAGCAGACGCTCGCCTTTTGTGTTAATGTTACGCCCAACACAGTGTAATGAGCGTTACCATCACACGCTATTATGAGGTTAGTGGTTATTATTGCAATACTTTATGAGTCTCCCTACCACTTCTGGTGGTGTCTCATCCGCATCCCTCGGGAAGTATGCAGAAGCTAAAATGATTTTACGAAATCCACCTTGAGGCAGATAAATTTCTATCTGGACGGATGTAAGATCTTTGCAGATAAATTCTTTCAACGAAAATGTTTTCAGACGTTTGTTGAAAAAATCCCGGTTCTCGGTCTTTCCACATTTGAGAAATAGATCAGTTTTGCATTTTTGTTTGTTGGTATATCTTTCATTTTTTTACTGTCTTCCCTCATGTATGAACACAAGATCGTGAGCTTCCTGTTCAATAAACTGGTTCAGGTTAACTGAGGCCATTTCTGAACTGTGCAGATTAATCTGGACGCAACTTATTTTAGGTACTAGAGATTTTTGCCAAAAAGTTAGTCGTAAACATTTGATTGAAAAATGCAAATTTTCTAGCTAGATTTTATAATGTAGAATAAAATTCTTATTAGAATTCTTTATTCTATTTTGTTGGTAGTTATCATTCCACCCTAATTTATAAGGTTAGCTAAATAAGACCCCATTGAAATCACAAAAGTAGTAGACGGCTACAAATTTTCCCGTATCGGTTCCGATTAACCTTATTAACCGCTATCTAACAAAAATAAATTAATTAAATTAAATCGTTAAAAATCAGCTCGCATGTATAAAAACAACATAATTCAAAAATTTTGTTTATATCATATCGAACATGAATAATTTAAAAAAATATTACAAAAAAGAATCCAATTCAAAAAATATTTGTATATAATTTAGATGAAGAGCTCAATTTTAAAATCAATTACAAGGTCATTTACTATTTACTATCCACAGTCCACACAATCATAAAAAACAACGAAAACGAAATCGCTTATCAATTACTAAATTTAGCTTGACTAAATGTTTACAATTTAGCAAAATAAACGTAAACTGACATTTTATCTTTTATCAATAGATGTAATCCAAAATAAATTCATTTAGTAAAAAAATAGGTAGTATGTTAAGGTTGCTGTTATGTTTATACGAACAGCATCGAATCGAAAATTACGTCGAAATATTTTAGTCTTGTCGAAGTTATGACAAAGATAATGTGATTCATAAACTGTATAATGAATCTGTGCATAGTTTTGATAAAGACTAATGCAAATATCGCGGGGACAAAGAAAACTTAAAAATAGATTAATTATATAGAGTTTTCAACGCCGTTAATTCTTTATTTTAAAGTTGTGGAAATAATAGGTGCTAGGCCTGATAAAGTAGTGATTAAAATAAATATTACTAAGAAAATCGGTGACGTCTTCGGATCATTATCAAAAATATTATTCGAAACAAAAATGAATTAAAAATGCTTCCCGTGATACACCAGTAAAAGAAATATCTACCATATATGTAGGTTACCCGAACACAGGTGGAAAAAAGAACGACACAAGTTTTCCAAAACATTAACATTATTAACAAATGATATTATACCTTGGCGATTTTCGGGTTACCTAAACACACATCAGTTAAAATGAACAGCCAGATGTACATACATTACCGACAAACCAATTAATCGTTCTGCTACAATTTTTGTATTTTGTAAAACCTCTTTTAAAATTTTTAGAGTTTAAAACAGACACTGTGTGATAGAGCTGACAAGAAAAAGAAAAGGAGAGCCTATAAGAAAAACGTTGCAAAAATAAGAGGTTAACGAAATCTCGACAGTTCGTAAATAGCTATAGGATCTTCTTCAATAATGCATTTACCTACAGCAAAATAAAAAAAAATTGCTACGAAACTGCTAGCAAACAATTAGCAGAAAATCTATGCATACCATGACATGAAGTTTTGGTATAGTTGCAGCATCATGTAATTAGAGATATCAACATCTATGAGGACGACCAAGTTGCATTGAATGATTGAAATCGTTATATACAGTAGCAACGACGTCAAAAGTGACACTTTGAACGCCAAACAACGTTACTCATTTTTGAAAGTCTGTACTCGATATACAATTTTGAAACGACACAGGTCTAAGGAAATTCGGGTATATGTTGTAGTCGCTTCAACTGGTTTGGTTGATTAAGGCATGTATTAAGATTCATAAAAACGATATGGATCGTCCTCGTATAAAGTGGGTTAAGCGGCAATAACATTCGCAGAAGAAAAGCAGTTTGATATATTTGGCAAATCAGAGAAAAATTCAGCAGACATTTTTTTGTTCTGCTTTGGAACGTTTTTTTCTTTTATCTTTTTGGGAATGATATATTAATATTATTTGAAAATAAGGGTTTTCTCTCATAACATGAACTTATATCTATGTTTTAGGAAAATGGTGATGGTGTGTTGGTGTCTGTTCTTCGAGTATCGGAGGTCCGCGGGCTGGAAGCTGGTTGATGTATGCTCCATTTGCTAGCGATAACAAAATTCTTAGTTAGTTCCTGGCGCAGGGTGTTTATCACCATTGGTTTATCAATTTGCAAAGCATCAGTAAGAAGAATTAATCTTAACTTGATGAGTTTAAGCTTATACTGGAAAGCAATCTTATTGATGTACTAGAAACTCTTGTGCAAATCCTTGTCTTCCTCCTGAAGCTGTTGAAAATCTAGATGATCTAGCTTTCAAGGCGTATTGTCAGGATAGGTCTGAGAACAGATGGAAGACGTATATAGGAATAAGTTCAGGGATATTATTAGGAAGTAGAAAATTAATCATAAGACTAGTGTGTTCGATTATGTTCCGAAGCAGTTGTGGGATAGGCTACATAGAAAAAGCTAGGGTCTCATTTTAATATGATTCAACAAACTTAAGCGGATATAAGCTGAATATGTTGACTACATTCACTTTACTGCTAACAGTATTCCGGTTATAAAAGATTCTTTACGCCAGAATTACATACAAGATTTTTTGTTCGACTAAGATTCTGTATTATTTGCATAAATAAAAATACATATATTTACACAAAATAGTGTAATATTTTTTGAGAAAATTGATTAAAATTCCTATAGCAACCAAATTTTTTTAAATTTCTATATTAAATATGATGAAATTTGATAAATGATGATGAAATTTCTACGTCAAATAGCATCGCTTCACATACAAGAGAAATGGAGTTTTACTCTCACAAAAGTTCATCATATTCGAATTTCAAAATATTTGAATTGCATAATTCAAATTACTTTTTCCTTAGTTACTTGAGTTTAATTACTAAAACTATTAATTGATCGACGAAAAGGTTATCGAGGTTTATATCGATAAATTAATTATTTACTCACATACTCTCCTACTATATTCCTGAATTTGCATTATATATAAAACTAGTTAATGAATAGTGATGGAAAAGTTTTTTAGTTAATATAAAAATGTGTTAATGTATTTTAAAAAAATTTAAAAAAAAAAAGAAAAAATGGAAAAATGATGATTAAAATGAAAAAAAAATGGAAGGAACCAAAAAAAATGGAATAAATGTATTCAGCGGGAGCCCTGCCTTGTGGAACTCCTCTCCTTGTCTTAGCACTCTCATTTTGAACATGCAGTTACGCATGGTGTCCACTATTTTTTTGAAACCAAATTCCCTGACTTTCCATGACTTTCCAGACCAAAAATATGAAAACTCCATGACTTTTTTAAAATAAAACTAATAGTTTTGTAAACAAAAAACCTAAAATGTATAAATGTTTTGATTGAGTTGAGTCGATGTTACATGACATGAGACATGTTTTAATTCCAACAAAGATATACAAAATATTTGAAATTCTGATAAATATTTAATTACATAAAAGACTTAGTTGTAGAAATACATGTCATATAGGTTTCCAGAACGATTAATAGCGTGGTCAAATTGTAGAACTCAATGCTTGTTCGATGCTTAATCTTTGTTTTTCCAGATGAGTTTTCCGCATCTGTTTCTCTTTTTGACATGTCTTCGGCTATTCAAAAGTCGAAATAATGAATGGTGAACTAAACATGTTTGACTAATTAATAATAATAAACCGATTTACTAAAAACAACAGCATCCAAGTTCGATAAAATTTTTGACTTTTCAAAAATAGAAATCACTGGTTTTTGAAGTTTTTTCAAGGTTCCCTTTCAATCATCATTGTTTTATACTGACCATATAAACGATTTTGCTCAAAACTTTGCTGAAACCATTCAATTCGCGATTAATAAATTGGTTCCCTTTTCAATAGAAACTCCAACTAAAAATGTGTTCGAAGGCGGCCAAATTGGCTTTTAGAAGCTACCATAGATTATTTTGCATTTGAATATATAAAAAAATACTAATAAATAATAATAAATAACGAAAGCAGCATAACTTCCAAGGTAGGAGTGGCCAATATTAAACAACGAACCGAAATCGGGCCCGTTTTAGCGAGCCAAGCCTTGGTTAGTTAACTTCGGTTTCAGTCTGGGTCAGTTGTAAATGCCTAAACTGAATTAAGATTCAGTTAAATATAATGCGCGTTATTCACCTGTCCAATGCATTGTAAACATGTGAAAGTCATATTATGTTTATCATTTTTTATGAATGTTGCTAAAGAGTAACATTCATAAAAATAAAGATAAACATAAAAGTGTGGAAAGAGGTTGGATGCCACAACCTCTTTCCACACATTTAAAGGATGCCTGGGGAAACAATTGGTTTGTAGACCTGGTCCAAGTCTTATTTGCCAGACTTGGCCCCAGGACATCAGTCCAAACTTGGTTCAAGCTTGGGCCGTTTGAAAATGTTAGGCCTGGCCCGAACCAGAAAATCTGTGGCGCGGGATTGGCCTAAGTTTTGTCCCTTAGCTCATTCTTACCTGGGTTTCGAATATATCAATTTGAAAAGTGTTTACAGTGCCATTAATTCTTATTCTATTTGTACTACTTGTACTAAATCTTTTGACCTTCCTATCATTGAAAGCCTTTCAGGTTCGAAATGCTTTGCTTCAAACACCACTATTCTGAAAACTCCTGAATAAATACCCCAAATTCAGTCTTCAGGAGTTTATATGAAAGAATTTCGTTTCAAAATTCAAACCCAAAATTTTCAAAAAACTTCTAAGGGCGGGTTAAACATCAACAAAGTTGGACAACATCCAAATTATTATTCCGAGCAAATTTTGAAAAGAACTTGCACTTACTTTAAGTAAAATTTTCTACAAATTTTATAAATGTATAGTATTTTTGTTTGTGCTGGAAGTCCAATATCAGTCGATCCACAAAAAAGGAACAAGATGTGATATTTCAAATCATTGATAGACCAACAGCTTTACTCCCAGTCCTATCCAAAATATTCAACTATTCATTCACATATATCAAATTTTTTGGAAGATAACTGTTTGATATCTGATAGCTAATGCGGTTTATGAAACGAAACATCAACAGCCGTACTACTGAACTTTGTATACTGTTGTTGGAACTGCATACTTGAAAAATATGGGGTACCCTACCCCTACGTTAGTGCGTTGATTTTTTTCTTTACACAAGGCTAGTGGATTAAGAATTTGAAGAATTTTTGGAGGGGTTTATTTGACCTTAAAAAGTTTGGTATTTTAATCACATAAAATAATTCCAAAAAAGTGAAACTCTGTTGAAAAATCACGTTGCTAAAATCACATTTAGTTATGTGAACAGAATATGGGTGGCCAGAGGAATTTGCTGTGATGGGACGAAACAATGTAGCAAGCTCGGGTAACTTTGATTTGATCTCCTTAGAAAAATGATCATCCATAAAGTATTTGTAGAATATTGCGAAATTTGCAACATTTACTAAGATGGCTTTTCTTTTGAGTCTAAATTAATTAAAGCTGGTGCACTTTAGCCCTAATTTTCCCCACTCTATTTTTAATTTATATAAACGAACTGTTGTAAATCCACAGTAACCCGATAAATAGTTTTGCAGATGGTAAAACTGCACAAATTATTGCTCACCCAATCTTCAAATGATAAAATACATCGCCCCCGCAGATATGCAGCAATAAAAGTAAACTAGTAGCTTAAAATTCAGATTGGGGTAATCAAAATTTGATCAAGTTTAATTCCAAAAATACAACTATTTTTTCTAGTTTAAAAACTGAGTTTTCCAACGATATTTCAACCAATATGTGTGGAGATTAAATACGTTAATCCGAAAGCATTAGTTTATTGGGAGTCACCATTGCAGATGATTTACTATGAAATGTTCATTTAATAACAATAACAATGAGCATGTGTAAAAAACTCTAAAAGTTGAAAACTTTATAAAAGTTGAAAAATACTTCACTCCACATTATTGACTTAATATTTATAAGTCCTATATGCGTCCCTGTATGAAGTATTGCCGTCAAGTTTGGGCGCTGCATCTAATGGCTGTATTGGAGTCTGTTCAAAGCATGATATACGATTTGTACGTGATCGAAATTTAACAACAAATCTTGATGCCCTTAAACTTCATCGCACTGTTGCTGATCTCGTTGTTTTTTATAAATATATTCATTTGCCAGTTAGTTAGTGCCTGATTAGTAATTGTTGAGATCACAGCTGTCATAGCGACAGAATGTAAAGGGATTTTTTGCATCATTGACGAAAAAATATTAATTTGAACGTTTACATAAAATTTAGAGTATCCAAAAATTTTAAGGAACTGACATTCAAAATAAAACATTAGATAGATTGTATAAACTATGTCGCTTACAAAAATATTTTAAATACGTATAAAGGAGACATACATAAGTAAAATATTAAGAATGCATGTAATATAATTTTTATTTTTATAAAAAAGTTTTTGTTAAAATAAAATTTTTCCAGAAAAATAACAAAAATTCCATGACTTTTCATGACTTTCCCTGACCAAAATAAAATCCCCTGACTTTCCATGACTTTCCAGAATTCTATACCTGGTGGACACCATGTTACGGAACTCAACGTATTTTTGGCAACCACCGCTTCACCAAAACCTGACAAATTAGTATTAAAGATATCATCAGGTAGTGCACCGTGCGACACTGTGTCGATTGCTTTTGGTAGGTCGAGTGCAACTAAAATTCAATCCTTTGGGTCCAATGTGTTTGAGCATGATGGCTGAGATGCCGTCGCCCGTCGGGTTCTATAGCTTTTGATAGCTTAATTTTCCTTATTGCATTCTTTACTTCGGAAAATATGGAGTCCTCAAGTTGTCAGTGTTAAGTTTGCACAAATGTCTTAGTTTATGTTGCTTTTTTGTAAACTAGGTGTTAAATTTGTATGCGCATTTCCTGTGGTTTTCGATTGATATATCGTCGAAGGAGTTCATGTGTAATTGTTTTGTGGTTGTCGAGGATGAGTTAGGCCCTTAATGACCTTCCAAAGGTATTTACTAGTACCAATGTTTGATTTACTCACTGTCTCCATTTATTTCTTTTGTGATCCGTTTGACTTGTCAATTCGCTTATTCAGTTCCAGAATTCTAGTCAGCTGGATCTGCTTTACGAATGTCATCTCTTTTAGTAGAAAGCACACACGCTTCATGTGGAAAGCTTGGTTTGATCTTTTGAATTCTGCCTGTCGGAATGTAACGAGCTTTAGCTTTATTAAAAATTTATCTGAATTGTTTTTTCCCAGAGAGGGCGTCAAGTGGTAAAAATTGCTTACTGAATTCCATTTCAGTAAAATTTGTAAAATGCTTTGTCAAAATTAATATAGGTCTTTTCCTCGGATTTTATTTGGTTTATTGAACGGCTTAAGGTGATTATGATCGCCGCTTGGTCTGATCCAAATGCAATTTCGGTTCTCCATTCAGCAATTGGCATTAGTGACATGATGGCAAGGGAAACATCTGGAGAAGAATACGAGTTATTTGTTACCCTTGTCGGTTGTGGTTGGTTGAGGACTCCAAAGTTGGAGCCTTCAATTTGATCAGCAATATTTTCGCCTCTTAAATCAGTGTCCAGGTATGAGTGCCATAGATGGTAAACATTCACATCTCCGAGAATTAGACAGTCTTTGGTACAAAATAAATGTCCCGTATAGATATTGACTACCTAGAGTTAACTCAGGCTTTCTTGATTGTTTTACAATGTCCAGTTGTTCTAGGTATTTATCAGTTCCCGGTACTGTAGGCAATGTGGTTGTACGGTAAATAACGGTTTTGTGGATGATAAAGGCAAACCCACCACATTTTTCCACCGACCATCGCCTTATAATTGTATAATTATAGTAATTATCACTAATCTTAGATCTAACATTTAATTTGGTTTCTTGAAGAACCGTGACTAGAATATTGTTATTCCACATATAATTTATAATATCGTCGATTTTGTTAGTGATACCGTTGCAACTTAGTTGCACAATTTTCACATCACTCGAAGTTTCCGGATGCGTGTTCATTCGCATTGTGTTTTGATGCTCGTGTTGGCATGTTGACTAGATAATTAACAGCATGGCGCTATGTAGTGTTTGGTCCATTGTTTATGTGTGGCTAGACCTGAGCAGTTCTTGAGGTGACACCATTTTTTATAGGTGTTGCACTGGATGGATGTTATGTTTGCCTTTAAAATGTTGTTATATATTGAACAATGCCAAGTTTTAGTTGGTCCAGGATTTCTTTCAATATCAGTCATGACGAGGAGTATTTGAAGCAGTGAGGCTCATTTCGTAAAACTGGATGTTTATGATTCCATAGGTCAAAGGTCTTTTGCGTTTTAAGGGAACTTTGTTTTCGTACAATTGACGAACTTGCTGCCGAATTTAATTTATTTTTAATAAGATGGCTTGGTGTCTTCTTTTTAAGCAAAAATCGTTTAACTATCTAAAGCTTAGTTAGTACTTAGTAGATGTATAATGATGCTGTGACTTGACCGATTTGTATTCTGTTTGTTAGCGGCTGTACCTAAATTACAACGCATTATGGAGAAGGGTCTTTCTAATTTTGTGTCAATGTCACGTTAATTATTTTGTTCAATTTGATTAAATTTGTCAAATAATAAAACCATTATTAATTGATTTGCAGATTTTAATTTTCCATAGATGTTAATGGAATTTATTTAGTTTATTTTAATAATGAATTGAATTTAAATAATGTGTGCGATATAAATCGTTATGGTGAGGGTTGGAGTTTAGTAGTAAAAATGTGTTGGAAGTTTGCAAATGGTGGGGGTGGAAGTTTGCAAATGTTACAATTTGTGACATAGAGGAGGGTGGAGGTCCAAAATCATGGAGTTTTGCGTTATGTAATTTAGGTACAACCCCTTAGTATATAAATATTTATAATTTTCATTTATAAATTCAATTATTTACAAAATATGTGATAATCCCATGGTTTTCTAGGTAGCCTGAATGTTAATTAAACTAATAATAATAATAAAATTTTACGTTCTAGTTTTTAACGACTTTTCATAATTCCAATCCAAAACAGCAACGACTAGCCTAATAATTTTCATATTCGATCAAATTTAAGATGAAAAAATATTTCCAACAGTTATGATAAAATATATAACATAGTAAAACTGAAATCATTGTAATTTCCCAACTTTGTTGTTACTTTTCGTTCAAGCTTATTGACAAATTTGTTTTATTTATTATTTAGATCAACTAATAAAATTTAAAAAATCAAACGATAAATGCGCAACATCGTTACAATACAACCTGTTTCTATGAACATAATTCCGCCATTTAACCGGGCGTTTCCGTCTACTCACATGATAATTTTAGTTGTACAATAATGTTATTGTTTATCATCGAATTCAGGATATAAATAACCATAATTTACAAATAAATAAAAATCACAAAGGTTGCAATATTTATTTATATACGACATACGTTAAACATTGAATGAATGCAAAAAAAATACGATGCTATGCTTATCAATAAACTAGTACATTTTTAACGAAGTAAACAATGAAACAGACAACCGGAAAATATTTCGAAACCTGTCTAAAAATCAAAGCGTTCCACTTATCAATAAATTTACATATTAAAATAAGAAAAAAATCCTCAGAACAATTTATGATATAAATTATTTTAATTTTTATTAACACATTAATAAACAAAAGAAAATTATTTTTTGATTAATAAGAGAAATTTCAATTTATCACTATGGAAACAAATCGGATCTGACAATTTTACTGTCAAAATTCTATATTCAGACAAATATGAGAATGAATTTTATAATGTAGTCCATTTGCTATTTATTCCATTTAAACAAAAACATAATACTGTAAATATTTAAGTTTTTTAATATTTAAATACAGGTAGTTAAACATATTTTTAATTTGTTGTTGTAAACTAAACAAAAATAGGGGTTTACCTTAGCTTTTGTATTTAAAAAAAAAACAAATTTTTTTTTTATTTTGACCAAACAAGTAGAAGATTAATTATGTCGTGTTCTTTGGCTTGATCGAAAAAAGATTGATTTATTTGCTTGCCAACGAACAGCTTAAAATAAATCAATCTACTTTTGTAAATGTAGTAGTAAATTGTTTTGACTTTTTGTTCTATCAGTTGATATGTTTGGTTATGTTTACATTTGAAAATGATAGATTTTACGTTTTATCATTTTATTTGTAATAACTTTATTATTAATTAGTAATTTAAATAATAATAAATTATTTTTAAACAAAATAATAAAAATAGTTAAATTGGCGGGTTTTTTTGTTTACATAAATTTGACAATTAAAAATTATATATCAATGTATTTGTAAAATCTACCAAAAAATCTAGATTTTTAAAACTTGATCTAGATCAGAAAATAAATCAATCTTTTTTTGCCAAAGAACACAAACTGACAGCTAATTTGATCTGACAGCTAATTTTTTTGATCTCAGATCAAGTTTTTTTGATCTCAGATCAATTTTTTTTTGCCAAAGAACACGACATTAGATGTAAATTTGTAGCGAAAATTTCAAAACAAAGTTTAAATGTACTTTTTGTTGTAACAAAACTGATTTAAAAAAAAAGTTATGAAAAAAACCAACAACCTGAACAAAATATGACGTTTGATTTAAATAATAAAGATAATATGAGATATTTTAAAATGAGAGTACACAGGTAAGATCGATTTCATTTTTCACCAAGATTTAATTACTCACTTTTCGGAAACGAATACAATTAATATAAAAATCAGTTATTTATCCATGTTCAAGTTCATATACATAATGATTAATGAATAATAGTTTAGGGCGAGTCTCTTTTCGACTTTCTTCAAATATCTGCATATTTTTCCAAAAATAAACCACAGACAAACTAGATTTTTTTTTGCATTGGTTTTTGATTATGTTGGAATGAATATCAAAACGGTATGAAAAAAAAAATAACTTACCCAAAGCTCGGTACCCCAACTCATTTTCTTTTTATATATAATAAAATTCACTACTATTTATTATTACATTCAATTTTTTTTTAATCACAAAACTTTTATTTCACTTAATAACACTCAAAATTCATAATATAGTAATTTATATACTAAGCACCTTTTCACAAATTAAAACTAAAATATTCGCTCTTAAAACATGGCCGACTGATAAAATGTTTTGACGATGACTCAATCGTTGAGTTTACACCTTTTATTCATAAAACGTCGAAAGACAACTTTACACTGTATGCGATGCGATGAACATAAAATTAACCATCGATGGACATATTTTAAATAAATTTGTTGTTTTTATTTTTAGTTTTTTATTATTAAATGTACCAATTTTAAATTAATTTACTTACAATAACATTATGTTTTATTTCGCACTGTTGTAGAATATGAGATTGTATTCACAAAGCATCACATCTGATCAATTTTACCTCCTGGGGTGCACCGACCGAGCAACAGGTTGGCTTCAAAACACTTTCTGAAAAAACTGAAAACCACTTAATTATGAGATGATTGAAAATAACGATGTTGTAAAATTTTTGAAATGGTACGTTACGATAATTGCGTTGATTTTGAGCTTGTTAGTAAACATTTGTCAATTGTCAATTGGGGTGTGTGAAATAGATAAGCTCCTCGTGCTGCACCCTGGGTTACGCAAATAGTCTATTTCAACTTGGTAGCCAAACATTTCATTTCGAACTCTTGGCTGTGATACAAAAAAAAAAAATATTAATTTTTAATGTGTCACAAAAAAAAACCATACGCTAAATAAAATAAATTGTCAATAGAAATTTGTTTAGTTTGAATTAGTATCAAATTGATCTACATGTAAATTCTAATTTATTGGAAATATACACATGACGGACTCACGGCTAACCGTGATAGAAAACTATTGAAAACGATTCGTTTCTATCGTTTCTATCGTTTCATATCCGTTTCTATCGCATAGAATCATTTTAAACGCATTGACTTTCTTTACCAGCAAACGCATCTTAATTTATCATAACCTATACAGGGTTAACATATTTTGCAATGAGCGCGCTATACACCTGAGCCATGGTAAAATGAAAATAAGGTATTCTCACTAGAGTGACAGCGATGCCATTTTGATTTTATTTGACGTCACTCAGAGTTTTATATAATACGTTTGTTGTTATTATCAATGAGAAAAGCTATTGTTTTTAAATTAAAAATATATTTAGTATGATTTATAAATTAATTTATTAGTTAATGAAATGATTGAAATTAATTCATTCATTAATTAATGAACTTTAGTATTTGTTTTACTTTTAAAACATATACAAATTTAAATGCCGAACTACGTTAAAACCAAAAGTTTTCAACAAATGTGAAAAATCATACTCAAAACAAGGTTTTTTAATTTCCAGAAAAATAAATCAATTTGTAGTGGATAGAATAATGTGGAAAAATAAAATGTTCGTATTTATTATAAGATAGTTTGTTCCTTACACTTCACTGAAAATGATTGGACTTTAAAAGACAAAATTTTAAATACTCTAATGAGTAAAAGATCGTTGAATTGATCGTTGAAAGTGGAACCTTATCTTAGAACATACAAGGAAGTGGTTACTTCCAATATTTGCACATATAAAGGAACGGTTTAAAATCGGTTTAAAAACATAAGTCTGCTTATGAATCGATCGATGCGAAAAGAAAGTACTGGCAATTCTCAAATTATTTGATAATGCAAACTCAGTCATTCTCTCACCATTATCATTGTTGGTGTTGATTTCATAACCTCCTCCAGTGCTATGTAGAAAATATTGACGGTCTTAGCTTCAGTAGGTGCATGCAAGGCAATAAGAGAAATATTGTTTTATGTACCGCGTACCCCTAAGTAGCAAATCCTCTCATTGACCAGGATGAATTTCAACACGGCTTCGTGTATGCGTGCACCAACAAGGAAACCAGTACTAAATTCTTTTCGAGAAGAATGACCACTACTGCATAAAGAGTGACTATTCGAGTTTTGTTTTCCGATTATTGGCTGTCTAATTTCTTGCAGAGAAATGATATCCATCCTATGCCTCTCAGTCTCTGTTTCTAGGCTTATTAAAGCATCATGAGCGATCAGGCTGCACACGTTTCACGTTCCGATTCGGAAGTTTGGTTCTTTCTCACGTCCAGGTAAAACTTCTGTTGTTTTGTTAGTGTCTGGTATTCCTTTTTTGGTTATCAAATTTAACAAAGCTTTTTTTCGGAGTGATGGTATTAACCTCAGTCCCAACCCAAATTTTCGTTAATGGTTCTGTTATGATGTTAAGGTTATAAGAAGTTTTAAGGCGCCAATTCGCAGTGATGTAGCGTAATAGACTAAGCAGTTTTTCTCTGCTTGTCTCCGATACACCAACCTAATTCTGTCTGCATTACCCCTGCAGCATGGCGTAGACGTCGAATTTTCTACCCTGCAAAATGTTCTTTAGAGTTAGAAAACTTAATAAACAAATTGTTAATGAAAAAAATAAGGAAAACCATAACGTAAAAATTATGTTTTCTCTAATTTTCAAATTAAAACATATTTTGTTTCTTTATATTTACGCCGGATGACGTCACACAAAATTTTAGTTTAGCTGTCAAGAATACCTTATATTCGTTATACCATGGCTCAGGCCTATGGGCGCGCTATACACTTTAACTAAACTATGCGAACTATGTTTTTAAAAAAATAATGTTTTAACGCGAATAAAATTTTTTAAACAAAATGTAATAAATGTAATGTTTCCTTTTTTATTTTCTTTTTTTAAATGTTTTGTTTCCGTAATGTTTTTTTGTATAATTACGTTGTATACAAAAAACATAATTCGCATAGTTCACATATACAAGTTTCCCACCGTAGCAATTTGCTAGCTAGTATAGTTCAATAAAGTATAATAGCAACGGTGTGAAAGCAAACTATCGGAACAATTATTTTAAATTTGCTATTTTCATTTGCTAGCTAGTAAATATAATACTTATCAAATAAAGTATAATATCGACGGTGTGAAACGTAATTAATATTTTTTATTCGCCTATATATTAAAGTGTTACTTTATTACTGTGATTTGCGGCTTTAAAGTATCACTTTTCAACTATTTATTTTGTCGTCATAGCTACGTCCAAAAAAGTAAAACGCATTTGTATTTGTTTAAATTCTATGAAAAATAAATTTTTTTATCAAAGCAACCCGCAAATTCAAAATTTCATTATCCAATTAAAATAGTTGCTATCATTTGTTGTCATAGAATTTGGAAAAAATAATAAATATTTTTTCAAAGGTTACTTGTTCCACATTTTTTTATTTTAAAATTTATGAAAATTTATAATTTTAATTTAGAATAAACAACTTTTCTTAAAATATTTTGCTTGCGGCGAATAAAAAATAGTATATGATGCACGGACGTAAGCTATTTTGGACTTAATGTGGGTGCAAATCTCGGATAGCGCCTCGATTTGCAAACTCCACATCCGTCCAAAATCTTTAGCTTTACGTCCTAGCATCATAATGTACTATTATAGGTGAAATGTCATTTTATGAAATTTGTAAACATTGTGTTTCCTTGCGATTTTTAGCTTGTAAGATTCATTTCTGATATTTAATAAATTAAAGTGTATGTATTAATTGTTGATTATGTTATAAATATGTTTAGTATAGCATTATAAAGGAATAGGACATGAAAAACGTAGTCAACGTAGACGTTTGGTTTTCGCGAGAGAATTATTTAAAAAAGACGTTATAGAATAAAACTTATATGTATTTTATGCTGTTCAAAAACAGTGGCAGGCCTGGGCTAAATCTAGTTTGATTTTCTCTGGGTTGTAAATTTCATTTTAAAAACTATAAGGCCCGCTATACACTTGAGCTAAGCTATGCGAACTATGTTTTTTGTATATAACGTAATCAAATGGATGACTATACACTTGAACTAAGCTATGTCAGCTGAAATAGCTTAGCTCAAGTGTATAGTCATCCATTTGATTACGTTATATACAAAAAACATAGTTCGCATAGCTTAGCTCAAGTGTATAGCGGGCCTAACGCTAATATTAAATATAAAATTGACAGTACGGTATTTTGATATATCAATTTTATTCTAGTGTCAAGTAAGGTTTGGTTTCCCACCGAAACATTATCTTAATATAATATGAACGGTGAGAAATCAAACTAATATCAAATATTTGCTATACTACATAGTAAATTTCTGCGGTGGGAAACTAGTAATAGTTTAGCTCAAGTGTATAGCACGCCAAAGGCTTGAAACCACATACAACAGTAACAGAATTCCATACAAATTTTACAGAAACAGACATTTTTCATGTCAAATTTGTATGAAATTCTGTTTTTGTTTCTGTTGTATTTGAATGCCCGGCTTAAGGCTAAAAGGCAAAAAAAAAAATTTGTTTTCAGTGAATATTTTAATACTTTATGCAAGTAAAAGTGGGTATGGGTAGCGTAATCCGAAATTCGACGTCCACGCCGTGCTGCTTGGTTAATGCTGATAGAATTAGGTGTTAAATATTTATTATCAAATATTTATTACAATAAAAGAGCTTGTGTTTTATGTTACACGTTTTATTTCAGGAAGATTTACATGTGACATTGTTTTACTTATTGTATTACTTGAGCGAAGTGAAGTTGTATCTGCTTTTTTTTATAGATAGCGCATTCTGCTGTATACATAATAAAATATAATCCCGACACCCGCCCTCAAATATTAATTTATACTTATTTATGTTTTTAAATTTTTTTTTTTTTAAATTAGTATTTGACAGAACTTTTAAATTTGACAGAACAGTCAAATGTTATTTATAATAAATCAATTATTAATCAATTAACCCCATTAAATTTCTAAATTTTGAGAATTTAATATTACACAACGGTTTTGTAAAAATGTCTGCGAGACTGTCGTCAGACGTAACATAATTTACTTGCACATCACCATTTTCTATATGATCACGTATGAAGTGATATTTATTGTCTATATGTTTAGTACGCCTTGTATTTTCATCGTTTTTTATCATAGATATCGCACTTTGGTTATCTATATAAATTATTGGTAATGGAATTTTTTTAATAAAATCAGCTGCTAGATTTTTAATAAAAATTATTTCAGCAATGCTTGTTGCGGCTGCAACATATTCGCTTTTAGCTGAAGAGAGTGCAATAGTTTGTTGCTTCTTTGTACTCCATGATATTAGATTTCCATGGTGTAGAATAGCCATGCCGCTTACACTCTTTCTATCATATTTGTCTGATGCCCAGTCAGCATCCGAAAACGCAGTAATACCATCTTCTTGATTTTTCTTGAAAGTAAGACTAAAACTCTTGGTTTGTTTAATGTACTTTAGAATTCGTTTGGCTGCTTTTCACATAGTGTTGATTGGTTTCTCTAAAAATCGTCCTAGGTAAGCTGTGCTAAAAGCTATATCTGGTCGATTAGTTGTTGATAAGTATGTAAGAGAACCAATAATTTCACGGCATGGAATATTATTCATAGTTTTATCCTTACGGATAAAAAACAAATAAAAATTATTCATAGTTTCTTCGTTTTCTTCAATATGTATGTTTGTTTCCATAGGAGTGTTTAGACCTCTGCAGTCTTGCGAGTTAAACCGTTTAAGAATCTTGTTTATAATTTCTTCATTACTAAATTTTATTTCATTTTTATTCCTTGTAATTTTCATGCCTAAAAAGTTTTCTAGTTCTCCTAAATTCTTTGCCCTAAATTTTTTTTGTAATAAATTTATCATTTCATCGATATTTTCTTTATTTCCCATAATTAGTATATCATCCACCCAAATTACCATGTATATACCATTCCCTATGTATAGTCAAGCATCGTTTAGGGATCTACTTAGTCAATTTGTTGTTGCAAAGTGATGGAAACAATCGTTCGAAGCTCTTGGAGCTTCCTTTAAACCATATAGTGATTTATTAAGTTTAAGTACTTTTCGTTTATCGTAATGGTATTTTTATAAATATATCTGACTTCAATTTTCCATTTAAAAAGGCTGTTGGCAAATCTAGTTGCGTTATTTTTAATTCATTTTGCAGTGCATTAAAGTGCAATAAACATTTTTATTGTTGTCAGTTTTACCACAGGCGAATACAGGTTTTCATAAGAATCTTCCTGGTATCCTTTAGCTACTAAACGAGCTTTTTTAACTCCATCCTGCTTTATTTTAAAAATCCATTTCGTATCTATTGCTTTATGGTCTTCTGGTAAATCTGTAATATTCCACGTTTCCATTTTATAGAGAGTATCCCCTTCATTTTGTATTGCTTCTTCCCATTCTGTTCCTGATTCAACTGCTTCTTTGTAAGTAGAGGGACCGATGCTTTCTCGTAATAGGCAATAAGCTGCATAAACTTCGTAATTTTCTGAATGTTTTGGCTTTTTAATGATACGTTTGATTGTATTTTCTGATCTATCTGGTTGGATATGTATTATGTCCTCTTCTGATTCGGCATTTCCACTCTCTGTTTCTATATTTGATGTTGAGTCTATTTGTTGATATATTTTTGTAGGTGAGTACACAAATTGTGTCTCATCAAAAGTAACGTCTCGCGAAACAATTATTTTGTCTAATTCAGGATCCCATAATCTGTATTCTGATCCAGCGTAACCAACCATTCTGGCTTCTCGAGCTCTGGGTTCTAATTTGCTAGTTCTGGGTAATACACAGTACCATGCTTTTGCACCAAATAATCTTTATTTTCGAGAAATCTGTTTTTTCATGGTAATTTCTGCTGGTACTTGGCAATTTATGGCCCTGCACGGGCTGATATAAGGCTCAACTGATATAAGGCAGCTCTGACCGCTTCTCCCCACAGATACTTTGGGAGATTTGAATCAACAAACATAGCTCGTTCTTTATTTAGTATTGTGAGATTGAGCCTCTCAGAGACTCCGTTTTGTTCAGGTGAATAGCTGCATGTAAATTCCTGTCTAATATCTAAAACTTGCGGGACATAAATTCACCTCCACGGTCCATGCGAATTCTAGCTACATGAATTGAGTCTGATTCTAATTTTTGTACGTGTGCTTTCAAATAAAATTCAGTTTCAATTTTTTCTTTTAATAAATATATGCAACTAAAATGTGAAAAATCATCTGTAATTGAAAGGTAGTATTTTTCACCTGATAGTGTTAAATCCTTTGTTGGGCCCCATACATCACAATGTAGCAGTTCTCCTATTCGGCGAGAACGAGGGTAGTCTACTTCTTTGAATGGTTTCCTTGTTGATTTTGCTTCTTTACAGGAGTGGCATACTTTCTTGCTGTGAGGTAGTTCCAATAGTTGCAATGCTCTTCTATTGGCATGTCCAAGTCGTAAACGCCAAAAATCATGTTCTGATTTAGCTATAAAATTATGATTTTGTTTATCTACTTGAAATATAGTTACAAAGCGAGTAGCGAGGTAGCGAAATCCAAAATTCGACGTCCACGCCGTGCTGCCTGGGTAATGCTGACAGAATTAGGCTGGTGTATTGGAGACAAGCAGAGTAAAAACTGCTTAGTCAATGACGCTACTTCACGGTGAATTGGCGCCTTACAACCAATGCGACTCAAGCGTCTGTTCTCCATGTCAGGGGCAGCTTGGAGCGGGCGTCTGTCTTGAATAAAGCGGCTCGCTATATAAACGTGTAAAAAAGGTTGTTTCTGGTGACCTTAATATGCAGAACGGACCCATTCACGACAATTTGGGTTGGGCCTAAGGTTAACACCCTAACCCCGGAAAAAAACTAATATTGGTTATCAGAAAGAGAGAAACAGACCCGGACACAACAACAGAATTTTACCTGAACGTGAAAAAGGACCAAACTACCGAATCGGAACGTGGAACGTGCGCAGCCTGAGCGCTCCTGATGCTCTTATAAGTCTAGAAACAGAGGCTGAGAGTGTGAGATGCAGCTTCATTATTATGAATTGTAGTGTAGTGAAATAATAATATATAAATGTATTAGGCAATTAATTATATTATGCATACAAGTATAAGTTTAATCAATGTTATCATTCGTCTCAGATTCTAAATAAAATCAGTTGTATTTTGATGATCATACAGGCTAGATCATTATATTAAATAAAGTCTTTTTATTTAGAACATAACAGAGAGGTATAGGATGGATATTATTGCTCTACAAGAAATTAGACAGCCGATAATCGGAAAACAAGATTTGGATAGTCACTCTCTATACTGTAGTGGTTATCCTTCTCGAAGAGAATTTGAAACTGGCTTTCTTGTTGGTGCACGCATACAAGAAGCCGTGATGAAATTCATCCCGGTCAGTGAGAGGATCTGCTACCTACGTGTATGCGGTACATATAACAATATTTCTCTTATCGTGCATGCACCTGCTGAAGCTAAGACCGTCGACAAGAAGGATAATTTCTACATAGCACTGGAAGAGGTTATGAAACAAACACCAACACGTGACTTCATTATGGTTCTTGGTGACTTTAATGGACAGGTTGGAAGAGATATCTCATATGGAAATGTGGTAGGTTCCAACAGCTTGCATTTGAATTCGAATGATAATGGTGAGAGAATGACTGAGTTTGCATTATCAAATAATTTGAAAATTGCCAGTACGTTCTTTCCGCATTGATTGATTCATAAGCAGACTTGGGTCTCACCGAATGGAAATACTCGAAATTAAATTGATCACGTTCTAGTAACAGCACGTTTCTTTTCGAGCGTTCTAGATGTGCCATCCTTTAGAGGTGCATACATTGGAAGTGACCACTTCCTTTTATGTGCAACGATAAGGTTCCACTTCCCAAATCAAGGCATTCCAAAATTCAATCAACGGAAACGTTTTAACATCTCATCATTAAAGAATGCTGAAACAGAAGAGAAATATCAAATCCATATTGCCGAAACATTGGATAATTCAGAAACCATTAATGGAGACGTCGATAAGTCATGGTATTTGCTCAAAGATGCTGTTTTAAGCTCTGCTGAGGGAATACTTGGACGACCACAGAACCACTCCCAGAAGCCATGGATGGATCAACCATGTCTTGACGCTATTCAATACAAAAGAGATTGCTATCTGAAGTATCTACAGGGGCTACCAGGTCCACGAAGGAGAACTATAAACTGGCAAGACAAGCCGTTACAAAGCTATGTAGACGAACGAAGAGAGAATGGTGGAAGAGACAGTGTGAGGAGATTGAAAGCTTCAATAAGGAATATCAATCGCGTAACTTCTATCAACAGGTAAAAATCTTAAAGAAGGGCCCTCAAACTAGATAATGGGGAGCTACAAGTAGACCTTAAAAATATTTTAGATACTTGGGCCGCTTATTTTGAGAATCTTCTCAACTTAAGTGACCAGCAAAAAGCCGGGCGACGAGCAAAGCTTATTCGTGTGTCAAAGGTACATAGACGAACCAACCAAAGCAATGAAACGCAATAAAGGACCTGGTATCGACGATATAACATCCGAAATGATTGTACATGGTGGCGAAACTCTATCCTTAAGATTGTTTGAACTTGTTCAAATGATCTGGAGGACTGAAACCATGCCACAGGACTGGAACACCGCTATGCTGATACCAATCCATAAAAAAGGTATTCGCCTACAATATGCAAACTACAGAGGAATCGCTCTACCTTGCACAGCATATAAGATCTTTTCCTACATTTTGCTATCCAAAATCAATCCTTTTGCTGAACAACTGTTTGGAGAATATTAGTGTGGTTTCCGGTGGGGCCGAGGTACTACCGATGCACTTTTCTCGATAAGGATGATTTTGGAAAAGTGTCGAGAGTTCAACATACCTGTGCACCAACTGTTCATTGATTTCAGGCAGGCCTACGACTCTCTCGAACCCTGGAATATGTGTGCCGTCAAAAGAAACTACCGACTAATAACAATATCTTGTTGCTGTTTGTTGATGATTGCTTACGCTGATGATGTTGTCATCCTCGGCCGAAGTGAAGCTGTTATGAGTGAGGCTTTCAAGTCGCTTGAGAGTGGTGCTAGAAAAATTGGTCTGCAAATTAACTACAATAAAACCAAACATATGAATGTTTCAAGAGAGGCTGAGAAGAAAGATTTGATGTGCGGCGATGAACGAATTGAGGGAGTTGAATCTTTTAAATATTTGGGATCAATGCTTGACTCAAACAACAGCATCCTTACAGATATAAAAGCTCAAATCGCTGCAGGTAATCAAACTTTCTACTCAATTAAACCTCTCCTTTGATCAACGTATGTATCAACTAACACCAAGCTCAAGTTCCACAAGACATTGATTAGACTGGTTGTGATGTATGGGTCACAAACGTGGACCCTTACACAAAATGACGAATCGCATTTATCTGTATTTGAGCGTATAATCCTACGCTACATTTTTGGTCCACTTAAGCCAGACGATGGAGAGTATAGAACCCGATATAACTTTGAGATCAGAGACATTCTTGAGGGTCCTGATATAATAGGTTGTATCCATTCTAATAGAATTGCTTGGCTTGGGCATGTTCTATGAGCCGATTCACAGTCTGGAATGATTAGAAAAATGTACGTTAGTACCCCAGGGAGTGGGCGACCACGAGGTGGACCACGACTACAATGGGAGACTGACGTAATAAACAACCTTAAAAAAATCGGCTGCCATGGTAATTATGTCGCTGTTGCGAATGACCGTGGTGAATATTCAAAGCTGATTAGCCTGGCAATGCTCCTACATGGAGCATGAACGCCTTTAAAAAAAAAATTTCATTTTTGAAGCTGCGTAATTGTTAGTCGCTCCAGAATCCAAAATAAAGGACACTTCATTTGCATCTCCAGATGTCAGCTCTGTAGTTAATGTCACAAAACTTGTGTCGTTTTCACATTTTTCCTCTGCTATTAATTTTGCGTAATTATTATTATTGTTGTTAAATTTTCCATTGTTATTTTTTTGAAATTGTGAATTTTCATGGTTGTAATTTCCCCTTGAAAAATTCCAACTTCGTCGAAAGCTACCAGCTCTGCCACGCCCTCTTTTACTGTTATTCGTGTATTGTTCATTTTGGTTTAAATTTCTATGTTGATAATTATTAGGATTATTATAATTTGTATAATTTTTATTTTCATAATTTACGCAGGAACATTCATTATTTTCAGGTTGTGTTTCTTCTTTTTTGTTGTTTTTCAACTTAGCTTCAGCATCTAATAGTTTTGCTTTCACGAAATCTAAGGTTAAGTCTTCTTTGGTTTCCAAAACTGTAATTACTGTTTCATATTGTTTGGATATGGTAAGTAGTAAACGACATGCCTTGTCATCTTCGTCCATTTTTGTTTCGGTAGATTCTAGTTCACTTATGAACTTATTGAAAATGCAAAAATGTTCTTGTAAATCTTTTCTTTCTTGTTTTAATTGTAATAATTTTCTACGAACATGTAGCTTTGTTAAAACGCTTTTTCTTTCAAATATCTTTTGAAGATTGGACATCATTTCAAATGCTATTGTAGCAGACTTTACGTCCCAAGTAACAATTGTTAGAGCTGAAAGAATCAATGTGCTCTATTACAGTTCTTTAAGTTAAAATAATTAGCCTGATAGCTCTTAAACGTAATTAATAGTGATTCACAGCTTTAAGCAAAATTTACAATGCTCTAATTCATTGTTGCCTAACAGTTCTAGCTCTTTTTGCTTGTAGAGCATTTAGCTTTATTAATGAGCTCTATAACCACTTTTAGAGCTTAAATATATAATCTTATAGAGCACGCTATATATTGGAATAAAAAAATTCCATGGGCATAAAATTATCTCGTATAAGAGCTGCATTAAAGCATGGTTAGAGTGTTTTGGTTTGTTCATTTAAGTGCTTTAATACAAATTTGTTTTACACTCATTTACTGCTATTGGGAGTTGCATTTTCCTTATGTAGAGCTGGCAGATAATTTTAATTTAAATTTAATTTTCTTCTTTTCTCAAATAATGAATTCTTTTTTCAAATAATAAAATTGAATTTTTTAATCCCATGGCCATTGGTATATATTGCGCAAAAGGAAAAGTAATAGTAAAATTCATTAAAATCAGTTTGTGCACGAATGTTAGGATCTTTTGAAACGTGTACACAATTCATGAATTAAATGCACAACGTTTTTTATTGTTTGAGGTTATGATTTAGCTAACCGCTCTATTAGAAAGAATTGACCTTTTTACTTATATGTAAATAATCGTAGTTTGTTGAGGTTTTATGAGACCACTAATTTTTTCTTTTTCTAAAACAGGTAATGCACAAAACATTCGTAAATATGTATGTTAAGAATAACTAATGATAAAAGTTAATGAATTAACTGATTTTTAATATAAACACATATCAAATTTCATTTAGCATGGCCTACGACTGTGTCATTTTATCTGTCAAAATATTATAAGAGATATACTCTATAAAACGCTTCCAACAACAAAAAAATCTAATATAGAGCTTAATGCTCTACTATGTTTATTTATTATTTTGTATTTCAGCTTGTTGCTCTGATGGAAACAAAAGGATAATCATATACAGTTACTTGCTTTACAACTATCTTAACATAGAAAAAAACTACTCCCCAATAAATCGAAATCCTGAGTAATAATATCAAGTGAGATAAAAAGCTTTTAAAGTTTAAATGACAACTGTTGCAAGAATCCGTCCATATTTAATCAAAGAAAATATAAAAAAATTCGGCCATTCTTGAATTTAATAGAAAATTTATTTTTATTTTATTTTTTGAAATTTTTAATTTAGGTATAGCTCTTAAAATCATACTCAATTTTCCAAACTAAGTTTAAAAATATTGAAAAATCAAGTTTGTTACGAAAATAAAAAAAAAGTGTTTTTTATAACTACTAATTTTAATAATAATTATTACATTTTTCAAGAGCCCGTTGAAAATTTAAGAAGTATCGTATTAATATTCACGACAAAAAATAAATGGCACGCATATTTCACTTTAATCCATACTCAAAATGTACATTTTACAGTTTAAATTAAACGATATTCCAATTTAATTTTCATTTAGTTTAATAAGTCAAACACACAAAATATTTTCTTTAAAAAAAATCTAATAAAAAATAATGTTATTATTCGGATAAATTCGTTTTAAAAATTACGTCGGCTTAATATTTTAGGAAATAATTCGAGTTCGTTTCAGAGCAAAATGCTGAAAGCAAGCTCTATAATGATTGGTTTAAACGTTTTCATTTAATTGCTATATAGAGTTATGCGCTTCATAATGGAATCCGGAATAATTCTTATAGAGATAAAAAAACAATAAAGTTGCTCTATAAACCGCCACTTTTTGCTTTTACTAAGCTCTATAAGAGTTCTAAGAGCGCTTCTAGAGCAAACATTAAAGCACGTAGCTTTATAAATCAGCTCTGAGAGCGCTCTTAAAGCATATTTAGAGCAAAATTGTTACTTGGGGTACTCTAGGTGTAAATCTGGTATGCACATAACAATCAATGACCTTGCTGTTGCGTCTTTACGTTTAAAATCGTTTAATTCTTTTTCTGATAAATTAGTTGTATTTGTTTGTGATATTACTATTGATTTAATATCTTTTTCTCCCAGAAAATTATAAACTCTGAATTTCCATGAGGAAAAGTTTTTAGGATCCAGTTGAGAATAATTTATAAATTTTGCCATCATAACCTCAAAAAGTAACAAACTCAGATAAGATGAAAAATATTAATGTTCATTCACGAGAACTATTTACATTATTATTTAGTATTGTTTATTTTTCACAAAAACTTATTATTAGCGTTTAAGTCTCATAATCTATTAAATATTTATTATTAAATAATTATTATAATAAAAGAACTTGTGTTTTATGTTACACGTTTTATTTCAGGAGGTTTTAAAAGGGACATTGTTTTACTTATTGTATTACTTGAGCGAAATGAAGTTGTATCTGCTTTTTTATAGATAGCGCATTCTGCTGTATACATAACAAAATATAATTCCGACATTAGGTTGGTGTATCGGAGACAAGTAGGGTAAAAACTGCTTAGTCAATGACGCTACATCACGGCGAATTGGTGCATTAAAACCAATGCGACCCTAGCGTCTGTTTACCATGTTAGGGGTGGCTAGGAGCGGGCGTCTGTCTTGGATTAAGCGGCTTGCCATATAAACGTGTAAAACGGTTGTTTCTGGTATCCTTAAGATGCAGAACGGACCCATTCACGACAATTTGGGTTGGGCCTAAAGTTAACACTCTAACCCCGGAAAATAAACTATTTTATTAAATTTGGAAATCAGAAAAAGAATATCTGACCCGGACAAAACAACAGAATTTTACTTGGACGTGAAAAATAACCAGAATTGAAACGTGGAACGTATGCAGCCAGCCTGAGCGCTCCTGATGCTCTAGAAAGTCTAGAAACAGAGGCTGAGAGATATAGGATGGATATCATAGCTTTGCAAGAAATTCATCCCGGTTAGTAAGAGGTTCTGCTACATACAACAATATTTCTTTTATTGCCGTGCATGCACCTACTGAAGCTAAGACCGTCGACGAGCAGGATAATTTCTACATAGCACTGGAAGAGGTTATGAAACAAACACCAACACGCGACTTCATTATGGTTCTTGGTGACTTTAATGGGAAGGTTGGAAGAGATAACTCTTATGAAAGTGTGGTGGGCCCCAACAGCCTGCATTTGAATTCGAATGATAATGGTGAGAGAATGACTGGATTTGCATTATCAAATAATTGGAAAATTGCCAGTACTTTCTTTCCGAATCGATTTCATAAGCAGACTTGGGTCTCACCGAATGGAAACACTCGAAATCAAATTGATCACGTGCTAGTAACAGCACGTTTCTTTTCTAGTGTTCTGGATGTGCGGTCTTTTAGAGGTGCATACATTGGAAGTGATCACTTCCTTGTATATGCTAAAATAAGGTTCCACTTCCCAAATCCAGGCATTCCAAAATTCAATCAACGGAAACGTTTTAACATCTCACCACTAAAGAATGCTGAAACAGAAGAGAGGTATCAAAACCGTATTGCCGAAACATTGGAAAAATCAGAAACCATTAATGGAGACGTCGATAAGTCATGGTATTTGCTAAAAGATGCTGTTTTAAGTGCTGCTGAGTGAATATTGGTTTCCTACAATAACATCCAGACTATACAAAAGTAGCTAGATTTGCAGCGGTAATTTTTGGAATCAGGAGTGCTTCTGCTCATCCTATATTTCGTTGTCATTTTGGAGATTTTGTTTGTCACATTATGCTTAGAATGGACTTTGCGAATTTGCAAGCTAAAGAGTAGTTGGATAGAGAGGATTGCGTTTGTTGTGAAATTTTCGATTGTATAACCGGTAAACAGCTTGTGGTCGTTTAACAAAATTTTTTTTGAAAATTTAGTGACGAAGTCGTTCCGAAATACGCCTACATTGTTTCCTTGGGGAACTTAACAGAGTGGAAAGGATAGAGGGAACTGTTGGAATATAAGAGCTTTGCTGTTTTACAAAAGGATTCCCTCCATTTCTGTATCGGTTAGTTAAGTTTCGGCAATTGCCGAGAAATTGATGCTGTCAGGGAGTTGAATTCGTCAAATTAGTGGTGGTATCGTAGATCAACCATTTATTTCTTTGGACTAGCGAGAAAATTAATGTAAGACGAACAGTATGCTTGACACTTTTTAGCATAACAATCGAAAGGCTGATGTTGCAAACAGAAACATATGGGGCATTCCATATCAAATCAACCAACAATTTTCAATTTTTAACCTGACAATTTTAGATTTTTATGAAACTTGCAGAAATCATTCTCCATAGAGTTATAAAAGCTAAAAACTTTTTTATCTCATTGCGTTTTAAAGTTTTTAACTTTCAAAGTCTATGGTTGCATTTTCAAGTTGTGTGAAACATAGAAACCTTCTAGACCCCTGAAAATGATTTCAGCGATGCTGTAGCAAGATTAAAGGCCATTTTATTCCACAGTAATTATTTTTGTGTCCATTGAAAAACGATCTATTTCAATTTATTCTTTGAGTTTCAAGATAAAGGAAAAAAAATTATTTTGAGATCACTTACAAACACGGTAATTTGATTGTTTGTTAGTTTCCTTAGGTGTTTGCAATTAATTTGTTTGAAATGTAAAACATATATTAGGTAGTAAGGTTAAGCGGATATTTTAGAAATAATTTTGGAATAGAGACATTGTAACTCAAGGGTGCCATCCTATCGACAAACGGTGCCACATTATCGACGTAAACCACTTTTCCTATACATTATTCAGCATATGTGTTTCCAGACCTGGTCATTAAATAATCATGCTTGCATACTAAATAATATATCGTAAAAAACGGTCAATATGGTATCTATAGGAATATTCAAAGCTATTGAGTAATTGTGGTGATGTCATTCAATGCTCAACATGTTGATTCGATTAATATTGTTAAAATTTTATTTCACGTAATAACTCAAAAATTTTAAAAAGCAAAATAGATTCTTTTTGAACCAATAACACATTTATAGGACACATTTATAAGTTATCACAATTTATAAATTAAAATTATATGGATAACCTGGTTAAAATGGTTTCTAAGTGATTTATCGTTGAAAACATGTGATGGTTTGTTTAAGTTTTTTACGTTCGGGTGTCACCCCAAAACGGTTTCGAAGTGATTTATCGTTGAAAACATGTGATGGTTTGTTTAAGTTTTTTACGTTCGGGTGTCACCCCAAAACGGTTTCGAAGTGATTTATCGTTGAAAACATTGTGATGGTTTGTTTAAGTTGTTTACGTTCGGGTGTCACCCCAAAACGGTTTCGAAGTGATTTATCGTTGAAAACATTGTGATGGTTTGTTTAAGTTTTTTACGTTCGGGTGTCACCCCAAAACGGTTTCGAAGTGATTTATCATTGAAAACATTGTGATGGTTTGTTTAAGTTGTTTACGTTCGGGTGTCACCCCAAAACGGTTTCGAAGTGATTTATCGTTGAAAACATTGTGATGGTTTGTTTAAGTGTTTTACGTTCGGGTGTCACCCCAAAACGGTTTCGAAGTGATTTATCGTTGAAAACATTGTGATGGTTTGTTTAAGTTGTTTACGTTCGGGTGTCACCCCAAAACGGTTTCGAAGTGATTTATCGTTGAAAACATTGTGATGGTTTGTTTAAGTGTTTTACGTTCGGGTGTCACCCAAAACGGGTGACATCCGGGGCGGACCGCCCCCCCCCGCCCCCCCTAGCTACGCCTCTGTCCTAGAGAAATAATCCAAATCCAGTCTTCAGGAGTTAATATGAAACATTTACATTTCAAACCCAAAATTGTCGAAAAACGGGGGTTAAACAACAACAAAGCCTCTGCTCTGGACAACATTCCTCCTGTTATTCTAAGAACATTTTCGAAAGAACTTGCACCAACTCTCACCAAAATATTCTATAAATCCTATAAATCTGGTATTTTTCCATCCTGCTGGGAATTGGCCAATGTCCAGCCTATCCCAAAAAAGTAATTAAATGTGATATTTCAAATTATAGAAAAATAGTCTTACTCCCAGTCCTGTCTAAAATATACGAGCACTATATTAATTCACATATTTGGATTAAATGAAACAAGATTACGATCACACCATTCCATTATACGATCCAGGTCTTTGTTGATAGAATCAATTAGCAGTTCTCTAGCAGTTACCACTGATAGAGAACTGCTAATTGATTCTATCAACAAAGACCTGGATCGTATAATGGAATGGTGTGATCGTAATCTTGTTTCATTTAATCCAACCAAAACCAAACTTTGCCGTCTTTCACGAATAGAGCGACATAAAAATTTCCCTATTAAGATAAACAACGAGGAACTGTGTGAGGTTGAATCAGTTAGACTTCTTGGAGTTGATATTCAAAATAACCTGAAATGGAATAAACTTGTGTTCAACATCGCTAAATCTGCAATGCAACAATTAGGATTCTTGAGTCGATGTAAAAACTATTTCATATTTCAATCCCGAGAAAATTTTGCTAATCTTCAAGTCCATGTATAGAATACTGCTGTCATGTTTGGGGAGGTGCCTGTCAGTCAACAATAAAATGTCTAGACTCTGTACAGAGAAAAGCAATACGGTTGATTGGTAATACCAAACTAACGGCCCAGCTTGATTCGCTCCAGCACCGAAGAAACGTGGTTGAATTGTCAATCTACTATAAATATAACTTTAGAGAATTCTCCTCTAAGGCAATTCAAAATATCCTTCCGCCATGTGCGCAGTATAATCGACAAACAAGAGCTGCCGAGTTATCTCATCCATTTGTTGTACAAATACCTCGTTGTTGAACGGTGTCCTTCCAGAACGACTATTTTAATAGAGTGGCCAAATTGTGGAACTCAATGCCCCCCTCTCTATTTCCCGATGAATTTTCCCCTCAGGCATTTAAAGAAAATATACATCATCATTTAAAACAATTAGTATATAGTTGTCCCTAAATCCTATTCCCTCATCTCCTTCCTTTATAGTTGACATGGTATCTTCGGATATTCAAAGAGTCTGAATAATGAATATTTCATATTTAGTGTGCTAAACATGTCTAACTAATTAATAAAAAAAAAAAATATCCAAATTTTTGGAAGACAACTATTTGATATCTGACAGCCAATATGGTTTTAGAAACAAAAGATCAACATCCGATCTATTGAACTATGTAGCATATCTTTGGAATAGCATACTTGAGAAAGGTGGTGAAACGTACGTGATCGCATTAGACATCTTAAAAAATTTGATCGAATCTAGCGTGCCAACTTGATTAACAAGCTCGTTGCGTACGGTTTTCATCCCGCAGTCGTGAATTCGATTCAACATTTTCTGTCTAACCGATACATCACGGTATCTATAGATGACTTTTCTTCTGAGTCTAAATCACTAACCGCTGGTGTACGGAAGGCTCAGTTTTATCTCCTACTTTATTTTTAATTTATATCCACGAACTGTTGCAAATCACCGGTAACCCAATAAATAGTTCTGCAGATGATAGTACACTGCACAAGTCATTCGTCCCCTATTTTCAAAGGGTAAAATGCATGTACGAATAAATCCCGCCCGGAGAGACACTGACATAAATGTAAATGAGGACCTAAAAAAATCGCCGATTGGGGTGACAAAAATTTGGTCAATTTTAATTCCACCAAAACAGTTAATTTTAATTCCATCTCCCAACGATATTTCAATTAATATGTGTGACGACCAAATAGACAAATGTTAAAGAATTCATTTATTGGGAGTCACAATTTCCAATGACTTACTCTGAAACGATCATATAATGCCCATGGCAAAGAGTACGTCAAGAAAACTCGGCCTCCTCAATAGATGTAAAAAATATTTTACTTGTTATCAATTACTCCACATTTATTAGAGCTATATTCGTCCCTGTATGGAGTATTGTGGTCAAGTTTGGGGCGCTGCATCTGTTACCACCCTAGCTCTTTTGGACTCTGTTCAAAAGCGTGCTATACGAATTGTTGGTGATCGAAATTTAACATTAAATCTTGATTCCTTACAACATATCGTCGCACGGTTGTTGATCTCGTTGTTTTTTATAAATATCGTCACCACCAGTGCTCGGATGAAATCAGATCCATAATGCCTCAGACATATTCTTTTCCCCGTTATACTCGTCAATCGGTTTGTGCAAACAGCCAAACTGTCTAGATTACTCACTGTCATAGTGACAAAATGCAAAGGGTTTCTTTGTGCGTACATCGTACAAATGAAATGCTTTGCCTGAATCAATAGTCTCGAGTGCCTTCAATCCACAAAGATTTGAAAAAAAGCGTCTACCATCACCTTAAGACGCATGTTGTTGTGCGATCTAGGTCTTAAAAGGTATCTATGTGTTGTTGTAACACATTTTGTAATTCCTACTACACAACACTTTTTATTAAAAAAAAATATCTCCTTTTTCTCCAAATTTTCATTTTATGCACAGACAATGCTTCCTTTTTTACTTTCCGTGTTCACACTAACGAACAAATCCATAAACTTAGAAAATGTGCTCAAAAGATCCCTCTCTCCGCTCTTTCAACTCTTCTACTCCCCGTTTTTCTTTAAAAAAATCATTTCGATAACTTTGTTTGTTGTATCCCTTTCACTCGGACCATTAATACTTTAATTTCCCTCAACTAGATCTCCTACTCCATTCAATTCACCTCCGAAGTTCAGCCGGATCATTCCCAACCTCGATCGCACCTTTTTCATTGACTGTTAACATACGCTTATCCTTTTACCGTCTTTCAAACTTCATATCTGAACATTCATACAACACCAAATTAAATTCTACTATCTCTTTGTTAAACCTGCCTTAAAACCTGTCCGATAAATGCATGCCTCAGAGTAATAATAATTAAAAACATATCTCACAAATCATAAGGCCCGCTATACACTTGAGCTAAGCTATGCGAACTATGCGAACTATGTTTTTTGTATATAACGTAATCAAATGGATGACTATACATTTGAGCTAAGATATAAGCTTAGCTCAAGTGTATAGTCATCCATTTGATTACGTTATATACAAAAAACATAGTTCGCATAGCTTAGCTCAAGTGTATAGCGGGCCTAAAAACAGTCATGAACAAATTAGAATTATTTTACACTGGTAAACTGTGAAATTTTATAGATAAGATTCAATTTTTTTGTGTGGTATTTCTATATACCAACAATATTATGCTATCGATGTAATTCATCACAAATATAAGCCGCTTTTCAATCGAGTGAATTGCTGAAGGAATTGATTGTCAATTGGTCTAATATTCAGTAATTCAGATTGCCAATTGGTCTAATATTCAGTAAATCACAGGGACTGAAACCTTGAAAAAATTGGGTTCAGGTTCAGGTTCGGGTTAATCAAAATAGAAAGTTCAGGTTCAGGTTCGGTTCTGGGTTCGGTTCGGGTTCAAAATTTAGAAAAAGAGTACAATATATTTTATTTATTTGTCAAAAAACTTTATTTATTTTTCAAAAAAATTCTCATTTAATTTAAGAATCAAAGTATTTTTTAAATTTTCTTCTTTTAAATTTGCTCTTTGTGGTGACAATACAAATTTCAAAGCTGAAAAAGCCTCTCTACGCTTACTTGCGTAGGAAAATATGTATTTTTTTATATTTATTAATGAACCCGAACCTGAGTTTTTTGGATTCGGGTTTGGGTTCAGGTTCATGGTTTATAAAAAGACCGAACCTGAACCCATTTGAGTTCTGGTTCGGGCTCGGTTTCAGCACTGGTAAATCATCAAAAATAGAGCCAAAACAACAAAAAACAGCAATTTTTTGACATTTAAAAAATACATAACCAAAATCGAAAATTTAGACACAAACAAATATGTTCCGATTTATTTTTTATTATTTTTAACGTTTGACAAACCGCAAATAAAAAAATATGAATATGTTGAACTGGATGAACCTATTTTTTTTTTCCTTCACTTTATTCAATTGGAAAGCGCCTAAAATTTAACTAGTTAGGCTATTGTAAGGTAGATGCTTAAAAAACTAGTTTTATTATCTATCGCCTTAAACTTAAAGAAGAAAGCAAAAGTTACAATTAAGCAGCACTAGTGCCATTTTGTATGAGATGGCTTATACTAAAACTAAATCAAATTATTGATTTTTAGCCGGTAGCACAGCTGATGAATTAATATTTTCGTTCATATTGTCAAAATTTCTGTTAAAATCTTTTCAATTGTTTCTAAAATTCTAATAAAATAAATGTTTTGTTTACAAATTTAAGTTATGTTAAAAGAAATATATAAATATGAAATTCAACAAATTGTCATCGCACAAGATAAGTATGACATGAAAACAAGTAAATTTAAGATATAATCAATAAACATTTATTTACTTGCAGGCTATTTTTTTACGAACAATTTTTAAGCTTTTTTTCGGAATTTATTCATCCAGCAGTTTTGATATTTTACATTATTCCAATAACAGCAGCTTATAATTTACGATTTTATTCGAAATTATTAATAACAGCGACAACAGCTGAATACGCCACAATTTTTATGAAATGGTGTATTGCCGAGTACAGACCCTATTGGTGGGTGCAAGAAACTGATGCTTACAAAATTAACCGTCCAATTTTGAGACAAACAAAATTAACATGTGAAGCAACATCAGGGTTTCCTTCAGGACATTTAATGTTTTCCGCAGCGGTTTTTTATACACTATGCAAAGGACTTGAGCGTTCTGTAGCGAATTTTAAGTGAGTGATTGATAAAATGATTGTAATGATGTAAAGTCACAAAACTCTGCTAACTGTTTTTGTTTTCGTTTTAGCAAAACTACAAAACTTTTCTCAAATATTTTGATATGGTCTATTTTTGTTTTAATAATAATTGCATTAACGTTATCACGAATGTATTTTGGTTGTCATTTTTTTCATCAATGCTTATTTGGAGCTGTTTTCGGTGTCACATTGGCTGTTTTATTAGAAACTGCCAAAGTACAGAGATTTGTAGCGCATTTGAGAAGACGCAAAGCTATTGGAATATTTATTACACTTACAGCTTTGGTTTTTGCGTATTATTGGATTCAGAAGTTACTTGAAATTGATCCACAATGGTCCATAAAAATGGTCTGCAAAGTTTTAAATTCAGTATTTTTACTGACTCATTTAATTTGTTTCATTTTTAGGCTTTTAAATGGTGTGAAAATCCATATTTTGTTAAACCCACTTCAACAATAATGTACGGCTTCAGTCGTGATTTAGGAGCATTTTTTGGTATGGCTTTCGCATCTCCTATGTCGGATAAGTATGTTTATTCAATTAATCATTTAAATTAACTTTAATTAATTCAAACAGGCTTTTTCGGTTGTTATGCTTAGTGCTAGACTAACTCCTTCCAACAATATTATAAATATCCCACAGAAAGTCAGTTCAGTTATGCCTCTGTAAATTAATTAATGTACATTTTTTTTTTCATTCTGAATTCCCGTTGGTTGCTATGACATTCCCAAGCCAACGGAATCAATCAATTATATCAGACTCTTTCTTCTAGTTGTTCAATTTTTGAATCTATAATTTCTGTTGGTCATTTTGAGCCGCCTGCCATCTATTTTTAAGTAGAAACAAAAATTTTGTTTGTTGTTTTTTTATCATTTCAGGTTTACATCTCAGCTACAATATAAAAAAAGTTTTACTGCAGTAATTATTTTAATAGTTGCCCAAAATATCGCTATTTATTTTACTCCAACATTTTATGGATATATTATCTATTATTCTTATACATTTTTTATATCTTTTTTATTTGTATATTTATATTTAGTAACTGTTCCTAGGTTATGTCGAAAATCAAAAACAGATTAGAACCTTTAGCATTGATTTTAGTTATATGCATAGACATTTTTTGTGATATTTAATATGCTTATTTTATTAGAGCAGATTTATGTTCAAGTTTGAAATAAAATTTTACTTTGATTAAAAAATGTTTTTTTATTATATATTTTGATGTAGTTAAATCATGTTATTCTACTCCAGTATCTTTTTAATTCACATTTATATCCTTCACAATCATAACTCTGAAATGGTGATAATCGCTTTTTTCGTGAATTCCCAACACTTTTTGATGATGAATAAACGTCTTGAGGTTTTCAAAACAAAATTTTTACTTGTTTCTATAGCGAGTCACTTGGACCAAGACGGACGTTATTAAAAAATTGGGTTATTAAAAAATGCTCTATTTATGCGTCTGATATATTTAAATTTTTTTCTGATTATTAAGTTATTTGCCATAAAATTCGTCACATATCACAATTCATAACTTACTGCATGAATTATCAGAATTAACTTTTTTGTTAGATGCAACAACAGAAATTCAATTTCTTTAAATCTTTTAACGTGACAAATTTTATTTTGTTAAAAATTTTCATTTCTCCCAAAATATAAGAATCTCAAATTGTTTCCATATCAAATTGAATTATTTTGAAAATAAAAACAAGGACAAATATTATTACTTCTAAGGATAATTGGTTTGAAGGTTTAACATGTTTGTTAACAAACATTTAGTATATAAACAGCATGACGTACTGGTTGTTAAAACCGCATTGCATTGTTACAATGCTTCTGTGTCTTGTTAAATTTGTTTTATTTGTTTCAAATAAATTAAGAAATATACGCTACGAATTTCTATTGAAATACTTGTTTGTTTTGCCTGCAATGGCAAAATATATACAAATTGAGGTGCATACATATTTGTTTCGGTTCAGATTTGCATCTTGATTCTTAAAAATTTCAATTTGAAACAATTGATTTGTTACTTATTGACTTTTCAAAAGATGAAATGAATAAACTTTTTATAGTTGTGAAAATTTTACTTTTGTTTTCATTCTTAATGCGATTCTGTGGTGTCGGCATAACGTTTTTATTGAAGCAAAAGATGTGGAAAATCGCAGAGTGTAGTGGGAGGCCTGAGCTATCATTCCGTTGTTCAACTCGGCAATGGTTCGAATCAAACCATTGTTAAGAAAACCGATACACTCTTGACACCCGGACAATCGAGCCTCTATGCCTTTCACTGAATGTGTAGGTCTCTGTAGCTCCGCATCTGGCCTTGGGATATTTTCGTTATTATTTGAAATATGTACTACCCCAACTAAACTCCTCACCTGGCAGTGCTCTTGAGTTTAATTGTATATGAGCTGAACGTTAAATCAAGTTCCAATATCTCATTGCGATATTTCGGATCTATATCTGTAGTATAAGAACATACCTAACCCATATATGAATAGATCTTATGAGCATTTTCTTCATTTGATCAAGTAAATAAGAAATCAATAAAACTGTTATTCTTTCTTTACTTATCTGTATGCCGGTAGCTAGATTACAATTTATGAGGCATTTGACTACCTAAAGACAACGGCACTTACTCCAGAGAGGACTAGGAAAGTGAACTAGATAAACTTACAGGTGTTGTCAACTTCTACACGGAGGGATCGAAACTGAATAGGAAATTCGGCTATAAGTTGAAGTATAATGTAATATCTGTAAGGGATATCGGCATCTTTACGGAAAATAAGGCTGCGGTCCAGCTTCTTTAGTCGAGCCTCACCACGTCAAAAGTAGTCCGGAACTGTTTGGCACCTCTTAACGGAATGGGTCAGTTTAATATACACCTTGTTTGGGTGCCAGGGGATTTCTGTATAATGTTACTGTTACTTCAAAAGGAGGCTTATATGCGCACAAATTTAAGATATCCCATACAAGGTTGTACAACTGGTCCAGTAATGGTCCATTACTGGCAGCCAGTAATGCAGCAATGGGCGAGTACTGGCAACCACGACTGGGCCATTAACATAATTTTACTGGATGATAACTTCGGACAATAAATGGTTGCCATTCTTGGGCCAAATACTGGCAACCATGACTGGGCCGTTAAAAAAATATACATTATTATCATATGTAAATTTAAATAAATTAAATACAAACTAATTTAAAATAAAATAAAAATGACGGAAAAAATTCAAAACTCCCCATACAACTGGTTCAGTTGCAAGAATGACTGAGTAATGGCAAACACCGCCCTGACTCCACCAGTACTCCGCCATTAAAAAAATATAAAATAATATTTTTATACATAAATTTAAATAAATTATTTACAAAATAATTGAAATAAAATAGAAATGAAAATAAATTAAAACATATACCAACCTTTTCTTTATTACCATAGTCTTTCAACCGACAAGGCGATAACTAAACTATGTCGTCGCTTTAATAATGAAACAACGTATGCTATGTATACGTTGTTTTTATATAATAGGTGCGCTGCATTCCCCATAAGGGCATCTTTGAATTGGCGTTTTTAAATTTTCGAATTATTTTATGACTGGGGGTAAGAATTAATAAATTATAAATTAACGTCCATGCAAATGCATGCGCACATCAAACTTTAAACTCAAATATCTCGAAACTATACTTTTGCGTATACGTCATTTCAATATTAAAGCGACGATGTATATGTGAAATTTTTCAAACTATGTATTTCTAAAAGGGATAATACTCTAGTGAAATTTAAAAAAAATGACATAGATCGGCCAATTCATGGCTACAGTACTGGCCCAATAACAATAGCCAAGTAATATTTACCATTCATGGGCCAGTGCTTGGCCATTCAAAGGTAACAATATACTGGCTATTTTCTGTAAACCATAGATCGGCCGATGATTGGCTCTAGTATTGGCCCAGCAACAATAGCCAAGTACTGTTAACCATTAATGGACCAGTGCTTGGCCGTATGTCAATGTCTGGCAAAACTTACTTGGGATATAGTCAAAGGAAACTACAAGTGTGCTAGACAGCTCTAGGTCTGATCAACTGATATCAACAAATCACATTATAGATATTAATTAGCATGGTTGTGGGTGTTATAACTGACAACTAGCCATCGGGAAATATGCTAGCAGACTGAGTGTCTTATCTCATGAATACTGTCGCAGCTGCAATTACGAGGAGAAGGAGAAAACGGTTATCCACCTTCTCTGTGGCTGCCCAAGCCTAGCTGGCCTGATGAACGGACCTTTAAGGGCCTGATGGACATCTACGAGATGAACGTCCGGAGACTAGGGGCTTTGTGAGAAGCTCTATCTAGTTTAAAAAAGGTATTGCTTGAACAGCTGGTTTCACGGAATACTTGTGTGTTTAACTCGTCGTCTAAATGGGCATTCTAACGTAACTTAACTTATCTGCAATAACAGAAAGGCACCGCCTAGTCCTGAGGTGTGCTGCAAATGTGTATTGTGAAATTTGGGACAGCTCAGAACCGACATAAAGCAGATCATATAGAGTTCCTTAATGTTATAGACCTAGAATTTCAAAATAAGACAAATGCTTCCATTTATTAATTGCAATTAGAGACGTTGAAGTTATTTGCATCAACTTTACTAGCACGAAGGGTTAATACTTGAACAGTAGCCCAAGATATTCTAACGCCCTAGTTCAACTTAAAGATTCTACTTAAATAAATATGAGATGACGAAGTTTCAATTTAGATATCATCTGAACATGAAAATTCAAATTAAAAAAAGACAACACAGATACATGTGTTGACTTATCATCAGCGGCTATCTTACATACTTAGCTTATCAAACTTGTCACTCTGTGTAGTGGAATGGAATCACATGTTTTAATGATTTGATAGATATTTATTACAACTCTTAGAGTATAAATAAATATAGAAAGAAGAAATCTTAAAAATTGTATAAAGAGAGACAAAAAAAATGGTGATAGCACACCTGTCATATTTAATTTCTATTTTCTCCACTTTGGTTTGTTTTTCAATGTTTATATTTACTACCACAATTTTTTTATTAAATTATAAATTAAAAACAATTCTACATTTAAAATTTAAAAAAATATTAAATGTTTTCTTCATAGTGGTGCTAATTTTTATACAATGAATGACAATAATTACGTGATAATAACTGTGTTATTTCCAGTGATTATTTAAATCAAATATTTTATGAACGACAAAAAATATTTTCTAAGGACACGAAGAAATATTTAAGTCATATAAAATTCCTTTTAAAGTATGTGGCAAACTTTTTTCAGTATTGGCAAGCTAATTTTTCATTTATGGAATTCCAAAAAACTATGTTTGGTAATAATAAAAACAAAAACGTCATTTTTTCAACAATGGACTTTGTCATATGACAAAAACAATGGACATTGTCATATGGAAAACAATGGATTAATGTTTTTGATTAAATTTTTTTGAAATAAAACTTCTATAGGCGCGATATAAAAAGTAACACAAATCTTTTTTGAATGGAAGTAACATTTTCAAAAAGAAAAAAGAAAGAAAGAAAATAAAGAAGAAATTGATTGAAGAAATTAATTGAATTTCATTGAACAATGAAATAAAAAGGCAAACGAATATTATGTTCGGCAAGTATACAATACAATTCGATTATGTGTATTGTGTCATGTGTGTATTGTGTCATTTGTTAATGTTATTATATTTTTTTTATTCAGTTTCGTATATTTAATATTATATGAGTTGGATGTGTCGATTTTAGATACTTAATTATTGAGTTTGATTATTTTTTAAATTTGTATTTTGAATTGTTTTAGTTTTTAACCGACTTAAAAAAAAGGGTTCTGTGTTACACTGTGGGTTTTTTTATGTATGTTCATGTTGATCGATTTCTCAAAAACGGCTGATTTGAATGATTTAAATTGTATATACTATTTGGGTTGATTTCGAGAGGGTCCCACAATTTTCTGTGTTGTGAAAAATTCCGTTTTTCAGAAAATTAGAAAAACCCGTATTTTTATGTATTTTAGCCGATTTCGTCAAACATCTTAATCTGTTTGGATAGTTTTAGTTGTATTATATTGCTATAGATGTAAAGGTGGTCGTATATACATAATTTTATATGACTGGAAATATGCCGTTATTTTATTAAACAAATCGCAAAACCATGATTAATAGATAGTCATTGATGAATAGCTTCCGTGATTTTAAGTTATTACTTCGAAAACGAAAAAATAAATAAAATTTTTAAAAAATATAAAACCGACTTCAGAAAAAAACAATAGCGGCACAAAAAAAGTGAAAAATAACTCAATTGTGGCTTTTAGAGAGAAAACTACAGCTATAGCTTTTGATTAATTTAATTTAATTATAACTTACTAGAGACAAAAAGTACGCTTTTAAACAAAGTTATTATAAATTATAATAATTTATTGTTGAACAAAATCCGTAATACCAATTTTAATAATATACAAAATTGTAATTAAATATTTTATTTTCCACCAATTGATGTTATTACAAAAATATTTTAATAAATTAAATATAATTTATTAAACGCACTAAGTTAAACTAAGTGCAAACTAAGTTATTATATTATAAAAGAATGTTTATTATAGTTATTATAGTTCTTATATAGTAAATATTATATTTTAAAAGTTTTTTTGTAGTACAAAACTGAGGAAAGTGGCACCGATTTCCAACAATTTTGTACTACAAATAACCTTTAAAATATAATAACTACCATACCAACTATAATAACTTTAATAATTATAATAAAATATAATTTTATAATATTGTAACGACTCTTCGTTGGTTCTTTTCGATTATTGAGCAAATACGACAGTAAAAAGACAGATCTTTAGTTAATAAAATCTCAAACTTTATTTATCAACCAGTTACAGCAACTTCCGACTTTAATTGCATTAAATTCCAGGGTCTCCAATTTATGCACGATAAACTTCACCGCTTTTCCACAATTTGAATCAATAATATTCGGAATCGTAAAATCTGTATTTACTATTCCACTAAGTTCAAATTCTTTTACTATTAGTACCCAGGCTCAAGTACCACCGATTATTCCTTATACTTGCGGATATTTATAAACACTTTTAATTGCAAAATTAAAACTGACTATCTGATATTTTTGTTTGCTTATTTATATCGAAAAATAAATAAATCGAAACTTCTATAATCCACTAGAAATCAATACTACGTAGTCTGTACATCTTGAATAGGCCACACCTGTTTTCATTCATACTTGCATTTGTATTAGCGAACTCAAATTTAATTTATGCAAAATGTATTAGGTAACTCCTTTTAATTCATTAATGTAAACATTTGTATAACAAATTTAATTTACATTAATTTATGCAATACAATTTGCAATACAAGTAAAAGATTGAAAAAGGAGTTAACTTTTAATTCATGAATGAGTAAATAAAATTAACCCATTCTGGACGAAGTTTATTACATTGCCCTCCATTTAGTTTTGTTCGTCCCGAACAATATCAGATATCGCATTGGTGCTGTTACCTTGGTACGGTGCCAACCTTTGCAGATGTATCACTTTCATCTTGGTACGGGGTCCCTTTTGTATGCGGTAGATGACATCATTAATTCGTTTGATTATTTTATATGGGCCTTCCCAATCTGGCTGCAGCTTGGGTGATCTTCCCTTAGTTCTTCTGGGGTTGTATAGCCATACCAATTCTCCTTCTTGAAAACCGCCACTATTTGCATTTATGTCGTACCTGGTTTTCATTTTGTCACTGGCAATCTTAATGTGGTCTCGAACCGGCTGATGGATTTTATTCATCTTCTCCCTTAGTTGTCCCACATAATCTGTTTTCGTGGATACCAGACCTCCAGGGATGCCGAACTCGATGTCACTAGGAAGATGTAGTTCTCTTCCGAACATGATATTCGCTGGCGTTTCACATGTCGTATCGTGCACTGCGCTACGATAGGCCATCAAGAATAACGGAAGATCCTTGTCCCAATTTCTTTGGTTGGCTTCTACTACCTTTGACAAATGTTCTTCCATGGTTCGGTTGAATCGTTCTACCATGCCATCCGACTGCGGGTTCATAGGTGTAGTTCGTGTTTTTCTAATGCCGAGTGTTCTGCACAGCTCTTCCATCAGTTGAGATTCGAAATTCCTTCCCTGGTCGGTATGCAACTCGAGCGGTGTTCCATATCTGCAAACCCATTCATTGACTAATGTTTCCGCGACCGTAACTGCTTCCTGGTTCGGTATTGCATAAGCTTCCGGCCATTTTGTAAAGTAATCAATGACCACCATGATGTATTTGTTACCTTTTGTCGTTTCCGGAAATGGACCCGCGACATCTATAGCAATTCTCTCCATTGGGGCTCCCACATTGTATTGCTGCATCTCTCCTCGAGTTCTAGTCTTTGGTCCTTTGCTCGCCGCACAAGTATCACATCGCCGACACCATTGCTCTACGTCGGTTCGATACCTTACCCAATAAAACCTCTCCCTTACTTTAGCCAGGGTTTTATTGACTCCCAGGTGTCCTCCAGAAAAAATTCCATGCAGCTTTCCCAGTACCTCTTCTACTCGACTTGATGGCAACACCAGTTGCTCTAACACTTTCTTTCCATCAGCGGACTCCCATTTTCTTTTTATTATCCCGTTATCCATCAATAGCGAGTCCCATTGCGCCCAGTAGCATTTCACCTCCGTACTTAAAGGTGCTACCTCTTTCCACTCCGGTCGCCTTCCCTCAGTTTTCCATTTCAAAATTGGAGCCATAGCTAGATCTTCTAGCTGCTCTCTTTTAATTGCCTCGGTACACCAATCGTCAGGAGTTTGGAACTTGATTTGGTTCACTTTCATTGCCTCATTTCCCTCAGTTCTGCTACATGACTTGCACTCCTCTATACAGGGTCTTCTGGACAGGGCATCGGCGTTACCATGGATTCTTCCCTTGCGGTGTTCAACTTTGAAGTCGTAGTTCTGCAGGATCTCTATCCATCTTGCTGCTTGTCCTTCAGGAAATTTGAATTGTAATAACCATTTTAGAGCAGCATGGTCCGTGCGAATCAGGAATGGCTGTCCACACAAATACTTGTGGAAATGTTTCACAGCCTTGATGATAGCTAGCAACTCCTTCCTCGTGACACAGTAATTCCGCTCCGGCTTTGACAGAACTTTACTGAAGTAGGCCACCACTTTCTCATCGTCTCCAACTTTCTGTGACAAAACCGCTCCGGTTCCTACATTGCTTGCGTCTGTGTCCAGAATAAACATCTTTCCGGATTCTGGATAGGCTAGTATAGGGGTGTTGCATAGTTTTTCTTTTAAACGGCAGAATGCCTCATTACATTCGGTTGTCCACAGAAACTTGGTATTTGCCTCTGTCAATTTATGTAGACTCTTGGCGATATTCGCAAAATTCTCTACGAATCTTCGATAATAGGTGCATAAGCCAAGGAAACTGCGTAGCTCATGAACATTCTTCGGTACTGGCCAATTTTTCACAGCATCAATCTTCTCGGGATCGGTTCTGACTCCATGTTCTGTAATGATGTGTCCAAGGTATTTCACTTCTTTGTGGAAGAGATTGCACTTTACCGGGTTCAACTTCATGTTGGCATTACTTATTCTTCTGAGTACTTCTTCGAGGCTCATTAGATGCTCTTCGAAGTTACGACCCATTATAATGATGTCATCAAGATAAACTAGGCAGGCCTTCCAGGTTAAACCATGCAACACGCATTCCATTAGACGTTCAAATGTTGCTGGGGCATTGCATAGACCAAACGGCATCACATTGAACTCCCACAACCCATTGCCAGTAGAAAATGCTGTTTTTCGTCGATCTTCTGGATGCATTTCAACTTGCCAGTAGCCACTCTTCAGATCTAATGTGCTGTACCATTTGGCCCCTGATAGTGTATCCAGTGTGTCATCAATTCGTGGCAGTGGATAGCTATCCTTAATGGTTACCTCATTGAGCCTTCGGTAGTCTACACAAAAACGAGCTGACCCATCTTTTTTTCTAACTAGCACCACTGGTGAGCTCCATGGACTCTTAGATGGCCTGATGACTCCATCACTTTTCATTTTGTCCAGCATTCCTTGCACTTCCTCGTGTTTAGCCAGTGGTAGTCTTCTAGGAGGCTGTCTGATAGGATGAGCGTTTCCAGTGTTGATCCTATGTCGCACGATGTTTGTTCTTCCAACATCTTCATCTCCAGTAGAGAAAACACTGCTCATCTTCGTTAATATCCTCTTGATTTCTTTGAATTCGGCTGGATTCATTCTTTTACTAAGATCTTGAAGTATTGCTACTAATGCGGGATTGTTTCTCTGCATGAAGACCTTTTGCTCTTCTTCACAGCTGATTATCTCTTTTATGGTGCTGCATTTGGCGATTTCTTCTCCATGATTGATGACCACTCGTTTATTTGAGAAGTTAATCAGTTGCACTGGAACTACTCCCTCTTTTGCTGCAACTAGCGTTCGGCCAATCATAATGTTTCCCCCAAAGTCGTTGTTAGCTGGCTCAATCATCACAGGTGAATTTTGGTCACTTTTATCTAGTAGCTTAGTCCATATGATTTTCTCAGATTTTGCCGGGATCTCAGTTGGTCCGTTACTAATAACACGGACCTCAGCATTGTCGTTGGTGGCGTTTAGCACTATTTCTGTGTTTCCATATCTCAGTACGTGGCTTCCCAGATCTAATATAAAATTGTATTCTTTCATGAAGTCAAGCCCAATTATGCAGTCATCTTCTATATCTGCTACAATAAATCGGTGCCTAAATGAATTTCCTCCAAGGTGAACCTCTTGGTCGCTTTCTCCATGAACTAGAACCGTTTCACCCGTAGCTGTTTTTAGGGTGAATCGTCTTGCTGTATCGATCTGACTATCACAAACCACATCTGAACGCACTATTGATCTCGAAGCACCTGTGTCCAAAGTCAACATGCACGATCTGCTTCCAACGGTTGCCTCTAAGACTAGACTACTATTTTCTCTTTTTACTTGTGATACCACCAATGTAGGGCATTGTAATTGAGCCAGCTTTCGCCCTTCAAAACTGGCACAATCTAGTTTCCCGGCCGAACGCGGCCTCTGTCTTCCGGGTGTGGCTCCCATTTACATTCTCTTCGGATGTGCCCCAACTTCCCACAGTTCCAGCATCTTACTCTGCTAGATCTACTTCGTTGATTTCGTTCAGGTTTATCTTCCAAACTTTTGACACGCATGATCACTTCATCAAGCGCTGCTTTTATAGGTTCTTCAGTAACTTCCATCTGACGTACTCTATCTGAACCGTACGCTCTTTTTCCAGCTTCCATTTGCAGGGCCAATGCTAAGACTTCTGCAGGTAGCTTCTTTCCGCTTAGATAAAGCTGGTTTCTCATTTGCACATCTCGAAGAGCATTGATGAATGTATCAGCTGCCAGTTCGTCTCGGTGTTCAGCGTTATAATTCGAATATGATAGATTAACCAGTCTCACAAGGTCAGCCTCTAATTCTTGCAAGGTTTCGCTGACTCCTTGTTTTCGTGTCTTGAGCTGCATGCGATGAAGAGCTTGCATATGACTTTCCCCGTATCTTACTTCTAAGGCCTCCATAATCTTGCTGTAATCACGTTCTGTCGCTGATAGTGTCTGCAAAATTTCAGCAGCAGGTCCCTTCAATGCCAATATAAGCGCGTTTGCTTTTTGCTGGTGGTCAACCCCAGTTGTTGCTATCTCAAATTGCATTTTAAATATCTGATACGATGTAGATCCATCAAATGCAGGTATTTTCACTCTAGCTGGAGCTGAACTAGTTGATGGATTGATCATGTTACCTGACTTCAATTGTCCTATTTCTTGGCGGAATTCACTCGAAAGATTGCGTAATTTCTCTTCGTGTTCTTCGGTAACTTTCCGCAGCTCCCTTTCCATGTTGTTGATTTTGACCTCTGCACTGGATATACGTGACTCGATTACTTCACGTAGACTTTCTTGCTTCGCCATCATATCAGCAAACTGTTGTCGTTGCTCTACTTTTTGTTCTGCTGCCTGTTTTTCTTGTCGGGCCATCATATCAGCAAGTTGTTGTTGTTGCTCTACTTTCTGTTCTGCTGCCTGTTTCTCTTGTCGGGCCATCAGATTGTTTCCTTGTTTGGCGATCATATCAGCAAATTGTTGTTGTTGGTTGTTTCTTTGTTTGGCCATCATATCAGCAAGTTGTTGTTGCTGTTGTGCCATCATTTCTTTCATCAACGCCATCATCGGATCAATTGCTGGGGCATTCTGAATCGGAGCTTCCTCCGGCTCTATTTCTATAACCTCTGTGTTTTGGCCTGCTTCTTCTAAAACTTTATGCAGCCGGAATGCAAGTTCTGCCTTCGTTCCATGGATTGGAGCATTCCTTTTCTTCAACTCATCCTTCAGCTGGGTCTGGCTGAGATCACTAATATTTACTGTCTTGACCATTGTTTCAATAATCCCACTTCTGACACCACTGTAACGACTCTTCGTTGGTTCTTTTCGATTATTGAGCAAATACGACAGTAAAAAGACAAATCTTTAGTTAACAGAATCTCAAACTTTATTTGTCATCAAATTACAGCAGCTTCCGTTTTTCCTTACAATAAATTCCAGGGTCTCCAATTTATGTACAATAAACTTCACCGCTTTTCCACAATTTGAATCAATAATATTCGGAATCGTAAAATCTGTATTTACTATTCCACTAAGTTCAGATTCTTTCACTATTAGTACCCAGGCTCAAGTACCACCGATTATTCCTTATACTTGCGAATATTTATAAACACTTTTAATTGCAAAATTAAAACTGACTATCTGATATTTTTGTTTGCTTATTTATATCGAAAAATAAATAAATCGAAACTTCTATAATCCACTAGAAATCAATACTACGTAGTCTGTACATCTTGAATAGGCCACACCTGTTTTCATTCATACTTGCATTTGTATTAGCGAACTCAAATTTAATTTATGCAAAATGTATTAGGTAACTCCTTTTAATTCATTAATGTAAACATTTGTATAACAAATTTAATTTACATTAATTTATGCAATACAATTTGCAATACAAGTAAAAGATTGAAAAAGGAGTTAACTTTTAATTCATGAATGAGTAAATAAAATTAACCCATTCTGGACGAAGTTTAAAATAACTTTGTTTAAAAGTATAGTTTTTTTGTCTCTAGTAAAGTATAATTAAATTAAATATATCAAAAGCTAGCTGAATTTTTGTCTCTCAAAGCCACAATTGAGTTATTTTTCACTTTTTTGGGCCTCTTTTGTTTTTTTGAAGTCGATTTGGTTCGTTTTTAAGTTTATTTTTAAATAAAAATATTTTTGGGCAAACAGCTGTAAAGTTTAACTTAACTGCCGCTAGGTAGTTAGTTAAAGTCTCACTTTTTTTACTGTGGCTGCAAAAGTAACGCCATTTTTCTTTTATACTACGGCGGCTGTAAAGTAGCATTTGTTAGTTTGTTATTTTTTCAAACATATTGTATAACTATGACAACAAAAAATAAGTTGATTCTCATTGGATTATGATATTTTGAATTATTGTATGTTATTATGACAACAAACAGTTTCATTGGATAATGAAATTTTGAATTATTGTATAACTATGACAACAAAATAACAACTATTTCAATTGGATTATGAAATTTTGAAAAGGCTGCTTTGATAAAAAAATTTTATTCATACAAATTTAAATGTTTTTTTCTCTTTTTTGGAAGTAATTATGACGATGAAAAATCAGATTTATAAAAATGTTGATGTATTAATTTCATATTTATAAAACATTTAAACGTTTGCCAAAAAAATAGTGTATTTAATTTCCGTACATATTCGTTCATTATCATTTATTGATTCTTCTATAACTTTAATTAAAATTAAACTCAAAAAAATATTTATTTATTTACTGACACACCAAGCCAAACACCATGTGCGACAGTGATTTGCCATGGTTTGCACACTTTATGGCATCATTTTGGACTCATTGTGCGGCCACTCGTACCGTCACTATCACTAACGTTATGCATTTATCACGGCATGTTTGCACGTGATGTCGTAGCGCGCTTATGATGATACCTAAGGTGGAGGTTTGCAAGAAATGATTTGAACTAAAAATATTAAAACGACGCCATTTTGAGATAATTCTTCCTTTTGTTTTCTCTCGCGGTGACAAAGAGCTCAATCCAGACAAATTCTTTCATTCATAATCTGCAAAATTTGGAAAATTTACTTTACTGATAAAATACAGTTTCTTGTACTTTTAAAGATTTCATATTTCAGAGATTGGTCGGAGGCAACTATTTTTTATTTATTCGAAACACAAGTAGAATTAGGTTAGAGTATATATACTGTTCTTGATGAGAGCACGTTATGTATTTCGCATGGTGCCACAATGGCCACAAAATAAAGAGCATGATATATAATATATACACGAAAAACAACTATGTGCCTGTAATTTTGTAAACATAAATCACATTTGACACTTTGACAATTAGTTTACCGTGCCAACAGATTTTCATATATAGATAATAAAGGAAACTAACAAAACGAAGATTGGGCGAAGATTCAAGCATTATGATACTATGTGATCAATTGCAAATGCGTAATAGGCAATCAATCAATTTTGTGTGTCGCCGTTTATTTTGAAATAAATTTTAGCTGATTAAGCTTCTATAATATTAAATGTGAAAAATCTCGCTCTTTCGAAGTTATTTTTCCCTCTTTCCCGTTTTATATGAAATATCCCACAAACGGGTGAAAATCCCGCATTTTCGCAACACTCGACTGGTTTTATTTAGCTTTTTATGAAATAATACTTTCGCGATATTAAATTGATAAATTTTAATTTATTTTCATCTAAAATTATGTGTGAACGAAATTTTTCAATGAAAGTAATGAAAACAAACACAAAAAACAACCGGACACTTTGAAAAATTAATTTTAGTAATTTAAAAAAATTATAATTATTTTTGTGTGCGCTATTTCATATCGGCTTACCAATATTTAAATTCAATTTTTCACAATTTGAAGAAAATTCTGGAAATTAATATTATTTTTTACACATAAGGCAAATATTTAAATTTGTTTGGTTTCTGATTTTTGTCTTTTAAATTGTATCATTATAAAATAGTGAAAAAATGGACGCATCATTTCAAACGAAATTTCAATAAATTATCGACCGCTTATTTTTTAACTTATTACCAAAAAAGTGAGTTTTTAACAGTCCCTCCCCTCAACTTCGAACATTACAAAGGAAAAACTGAAAAAACTCGAGACGATAGGAAATGCTTTAAAGATTAAATGAAAACTAAAGCGGTCAGAGCATCATTTAAAATGATATTGGAAGGGAGTTGAGAGTAGAAATGTCAAAAAAAATTAGTTTTGACCTTGACGAGTGAGGTCAAATGAAATGTCAATTTCTTCTAGTTCAAAACAATTTTATCTGTTATTTTCAAAATCATAGTTTTTGACTTATTTTCAAGGAGGTGAACATTTTTTCCTGAGTCCCCCAACACACAAAAACAAACTATGCCGGAATACACTACGCTGGGACCATGAGGTTGCTAATTTTGGTGTGGGATTAAGTTCAGACCATAAAAACCGCATTTTATCTGAAAGATGTTGTGGCGCTGGTGACCAAATGCAAAAGAATGAAGCTACATAATACAGTTTGGAAAACTTTTGGAAGAGGCAAGTTTTTTCCTCAATGTTGAATAAGATCAACCTAAGAATACTAACAGGGGTTCTTGCAGGACACTGCAGATTAGTGTATTTTAATCTGCAGTGTCCTGCATAGCATAGTTTGGTGCAGTATACAGACGAATTTAGATTATTTTTTTAAATTTAGAAAAGACTTTAGCAATTGTCTTTAATGAAAACGAAAACGACTATCAGTTATGGACAGAAATTAATTCATTGCATTATCAAATAATATTATTATGCCTTTGAAAAATGATTTTACTGGTCAGTCATCCAGTCGTAAATAGGGTTTTCAATAGATTTTTCAGGGTCATAGTAATATTATATGTCACCATTGTTTATCAATATATTGGTGAAGAAAAATTTGTTCTAGACGAATTTGTGAAAATTTGACCGTTTTTGATTTTCCTGAAACTTGGCGTATAAGTAGTATGGACAAAACGAAAAAACTACTTATTTTACTATAAGTACTTACTTACTACTTAACTACCTGTTATAAATGATTGCATATGGTAAAAAGTAAAAACCATCAGTATAAGTAATCAAAACCCTAAGTTTACCATATTTTTATATATAGAAAAAATACCTACTGAGACAGAAAACTTAAGTTTGATATAAAACACGCATTTTTCAGTAGCTACCAAGTAAAACTGAGTCTTTTTCAAATTAAATACAAAAACATTATCATACCGTTGTTCAAAAGAATCGTTTAAACTATGTTATGTTTTGGACCTTTTTTTTAACAAGATACTAATATTATCACTCACTGAATCCACAAAGGCACTAGACAATGTATATATATATATATATATATATATATATATATATATATATATATATATATATATATATATATATATATATATATATATATATATATATATATATATATATATATATATATATATTTTTTACCGAAATAGCACGTCTCCAAACTTATCCAGACTTGGGTGTCTCTGTCTCTTACTTTATTTTGAACCTAACCTAACATTATTTGGACTGTAATTCTATTATTTACTTTTACAAATTGATGGGCATAGCCATTTTTATAACATATCAATTTAATTGTATTTGAACAACTATCCATTTAATTATACTTGAAATTTTTTTACAATGGTTTTTCTCTTTCTTAATATTATTTATTTATTTTTGTTTAAAATAAAAAACGTGATCGTTTTTATTATCAGAAACGGAAAAGAATCTTTTTTGTTTTAGAGTTAAACACGAATTGCCATCTCAAAAATTATTTGACAAGCATTTTTATAATTTTTTTTGACGAAGAGTTACCAGAGTGAAATTCTTTGTCTTCCTTTTTCGTTGTGTTTCGTTGTTATTTTTATGATAATTTGGGAAATTCATGCCGCTGCTGAATTGTTTTTATTTCGTTTTTAAATTTGAATTTTTAAATTTTATTTTGATTGAAACAGAATCTTTTTTGAAATGATTTGAAAATATGAATCTTTATTTAGACGTATGGGCGACGTTACAACTACTATCTTGACGTAATGATGGTAACGAGTCTCAAGGCGATCTTATATGACCAGAACTGCTTTGTGAAGTAATTAAACCTTGAACTGAACCTGACCCCAATGTCGAACTGCCTGAACGCCGCCCATCAGAATGACGAAACCATTGGGCTCTGGCTGATTCACCAATACACGAAGCACACCGTGATGCCGAAAAACTAAAATTTATAAATAATAAAAAATGTTAACTATATATTCGTTAAAACAGATTTGATTTATTAAAACTACCTTTAGTTGTGATCACTTAAGTCTCTTTCACGTTCACGTTCTCTCTCACGTATCAATTGATTCCGATCACTGGAATTTTTTAAAAATTATTTTGATGAGATTAAATCGAATCGATCTTTTTCTCGTTCACGTGTGCTTAATGGCCGTTGATGCAGTAATGGTAATGACGAAGATTTTGCTCCTGCTGAAGAACCTTTATAAATTTCAACATTTTTTCTCAGTTAACTTTAATAATATTTTAAAAAACACACATCAACAAAGAAACAGACAAAGAGATTTTTAAAGTAATTTACAAATTTGAAAAAAATCATTCATTTCTCTATTTAGATAAGAAACTACTTACGCCTTCGACTTGGATATGGACTTCGTTGTGTTGATCCTGGTAAATTTTCTGCCAATTCTGAATAGTCAGTCACGTGTTTTAATTGGTTTTTTTTTATGTTTTGTATGATTAGAGTGTTTTAATTCGAAAAAAAGTTAAGAACATAATGTGTTATTTTGAAAATTTTTTGCTCAAGTCCTATCCAATGAAATCAATTAATTTGAAGTCATCTGATTGAAAACAACCAATCAGTACAACATTATACTAAAAACAGATCCCATGGGCTGTTTTCCCTCTATCATGTTGCCATGGATAAATATTTATTCATTTCGATTTTGACGTTTCAAATATTTAATATTTCAAAATGTCACGATTTGGTTGTAATACTGACGAGAATATTAATGAAATTATAGAATCAAACATACCAAAAAATACCGTTTACAGTAAAAAATTTGTATGGAAAGCGTTTATAGACTTTTGCAATGATAGGGAGTATCAATTAGATGGAAATCGGACGGCAGAAGATTTTAAAGGATTGGGCTGTGAACATGGGAAGAAAAGATGGTACAGAGTTTAAAGAAGCTACGGTCAAAACCATGTGGAACCTAACAAGTAAGCTGTTACAACAAAAATATTATAAAGAAATGAAATTTATTATTGACCCATTCAAAAGTGTTGTATTTCAACAAGCGCGAGCTGCCCGCGATTCTATACGACGAAAACTGCAATCAGATCCCTGTAAAAGGAAACAAAGTTCGGCAACAAAAAGTTCCATAGAAATAACGAAAATGATAAATTTATGGAATGAAAATACCCCTGAAGGGCTGCAACGGAAATTATATCACATAACCGCGGTAAAATTAGCTTGGCGAGGTTGGCAAGCTGCTGCTTGCTTGGCCGACTTTTTTTGTATCGAATTAAACAACGATGGTTCTGTAACAAATACAATTGAATATAACCCTGCATTCAGCTAGACTTGCCAAGGTGGTTCAAGAATGTATACTGAAAGCAAATTTTTAATAGAAAATAACGACAGCAACGTTTGTCCTGTCAGACTATTTAAAAAATTGATGTCAAAAAGAGGCCCAAATATTAAAACCAACAGATTATTTCTAAGAACAAATCGTCACTGGAAATCCGAAAATGATCACTGGTATGAAAATATGCCCATTGAAAAAAAATATGATTCAAAATTGGACAAATTTGTCTGCTAAGGCGATTGGCTTGAATACCAAGGGAAAGAAAATTACTAATCACTCCAATAGATCGACCGCGGTTAGTCGATTAGCCAAAAGTGGTGTACAAGAGCAAGAGCTTATAAAAATTACGGGTCACAACATCATAATCAAATTATTAACAACATGCGTAGTGGAAATACATCTTCATCAGTTATAGAAACTAACACGTCTGGATCTTCATTAAACTTTTCTAATTGTTCTTTTGTTAATTGCACCTTTAAATAAATTGTTTTGCTCTGTATTTTTCCTATAATTAGCAAAAAATTTTATATCAGAATAACCCTCGGATATTGATAAATGCTCAAAAATTTTATAACAACTTTCTCAAGCTTGTTGCTTATAGGCAACAGACCTCCGCCTACGGCGTCGGTCTGTTTCAAAGCAACAAGCTTTCGAAAACTGTCATAAAACTTTTTCGAACAATTATCAATGTTCTTGGGTTATTACTACTGAAAACAAAATTCGAGTATAGTGCAAAAACTTAAAGAAATTCTAGGCAAAAAAATGTTTATATACGATATCAGATATGTTATTGGTTAATGATCATGAAATCACAACATCAAGTACAATTCCAGTTTATGATTAGTGCGTTTGATTTGACTGAAATAACTAAATTTTTTATAAAAAGCCACATGCAATTGTTGATGTTTTTTCAGTAAATTCTGTTATTTCAGTCAAATTAAATGCAGAGAGTTTAAAAAAATATTAACTGTAGGATAGATAAAAATTATAACATAAATAAAAATCATAAAATTAATAATGTTAATATAAATGTAAATAGTAATACTAATAAAGTTTGAAAGGTAATTAAATCTGCGTTTAGTTAAAATTTAATTGAGAACCAAGACCACAGGTAGAACCACATATTATTTATTACCTAAAGCTTGCTTTATTTGGAAATAATGCCAAATGCATGGAAAATTATTAGAAATTCGACTAAATTAAACTAAACTTATTATTTAATTAATTTTAATTGATAATTTTTCTAAAAATCATTTCGCACGATTTCTATCACCGATAGAAATACAAAAAATCGTTCATAAAGCCGCATTTAGACTATTGCAGAACTCTGCAATATTTCTGCAATGGTAGTGTGCAAAATATTCATTGCAGAAAAGTTTGGCAATGAACTCATTGCAAAACATTGCAATGACTCATTGCAATGTTTTGCAATGAGTTCATTGCCAAACTTTTCTGCAATGAATATTTTACACACTATACCATTGCACGACTATTGCATAAATATTGCAGAGTTCTGCAATAGTCTAATTGCGGCTTTAGTCTCCACCGATTTTTGAAGAATTTTAACCGATTGTGTTTAGCGTTCGGATTTAAACTCACATCGTGGCATTTTTCAATATGGAAGTTTTTATTTGTTTATAATAAACGTTAAGTTTGTTTTGAATAAAATGTTGGAAATATAATTAAAATAATTTAAATAATTATCAAGTTCAATACATCAATTCATATTTTTTGTAAACTGTCATTTCTAGCGTTGTTGTTGTTGAAAATATCGTCGATATACTTTTCGTCAATGTGGCGCGGCGCATTTAAATTTAAACGACTGAATTCGTTCGTTTATATTTTGCATGGCATGGCTTTAAGTCTTCAAGTTTATAAACATCGCAGAAGCTATATCGCTTCTAAGCACAAAACGTCTTTTCTATACAATGCTCTTTCAATGAAAAAAATATTCATATTGACATCATTTTCCTATCATTAACTCAATGTTTCCAAAAAGATGCAAAATCTCCATTTTTACAATAATAAAATAATAAAGAATATCAGAATCGTAAAAGTTTGAAATTATATATTTCACAATAAAATTTATGTGCTTACATATATACATATGAGTATCTAGAGTAGAAAATGGATCGTTTAAAAAAGAAAAAAAAAAACTTCAGAACTTGCAATAATAAAATCAAAGAACGAAAATTCAATATTGGACATTCTTTTGGGAGTCATAAAAATACACTTGTCGTTGTGCTCAAATTTTGTTTGCCTGCATATGTCAAAATATGTTTTTTACAACAAAACGGAAAACTGCTACTTTCAGAAAATGATGGAAATGTTTGCAAATAGAAGAGAGCTGTTTCTAGATGTCATTCAGCGTATTATTTCTTTTACAACAGCGACAAAAGTGGAATACTCGGTACTTAGTTGAACAAAATTTCCATTTTTAAAAAATTAATCGAAACTACTATAAAAACCGAGTTCAAAAGTAAATTAAATGGGTGATTTCTGTTTCACAGGTCTTTCCGTTAATATTAATTGAGTTAATCTCTCGCTTCACGCTTGAGACTGTTGTAAACTTGCGTAAATTCAACGAAAAGCTGTTGAACATCGCTGATGATGAAAGAATATAAATAAAATACATATATATACCGTTTATGAATATGTATATACGTATACTATGATACGTGTATGAATATATATACCTCCGCTATACAAACCAAGTTTTGACAAATTGCTTTAAAATGTTACCTTATTTTCTCAAGCGAATTCAGATGTGTTTTTTAGAACATGAAACAAGTTGTAATAAGTGCCATAGTTTGTTTGACCCACTTTTGTCGAGCTTATAAAACCTAAATCATTTGACTGTTTTAACAGACCGAATGAGATAACTTTTCATAACAAGGTAATATAATTTCAATACTCAAAACTTTAAAACCAGCATTAATAAATTCCTCAGAGAATTCTAATTCAGAATCAATTAACTAATCAAAATGATTATGCAACATAATCCATTACCAAATCTTAATTTATTTTTTATATCATGGAGGGATCAGTTTTTATTGTTTTGAAATTTTTTTTTTTATTTTTGATCTACGGATGTGATAACCCCGCGTACTCCAGTCCTTGCTATTGGCATACGAGTTAACGTGAGATATCACATACTACTACCAAGGTGACATCTTAGGGGTGGTGGCGGATGAACTGTATTCAGTCAACGGTAGCACCCTCAATCTTAGCTGTGAAATAATCCTTGATGATGAGACGCTATTGCTTAATTGAAGAAACGAGCCTTCATATAACTATGTGTGGGCTTGGATCTTCAAGAAAGACAGTGCGTCACAGGATTAAGGAATATGCAACCGGCTGGATTATTGGAAACTACATTTTTGTTTTGTTTCAACAAATTTTTGTAAAAATTTGCTATTTACTTTTATTTTCTCTATAGTCTATTCTATCATAAAATATGTCATATTTTGTCAGTGATAGGATTTTTTATTTAGTTATCCATTCTTTAACAAAACATATAAAAAAACAAAAAAAGAAAGATATACGTCCATCAACACCTTTGAACGTATGTTGTTGTGGGACCTTGGTCTTAAAAGGTTTTTATGTGTTATTGTGACACATATTGTAATTCCTACTACACAACACATTTTATTAAAAAAAAAAATATCCAAAACCTTAAATTTGCTTTCACACAATGAACAACCTATATAATTCAAATAAAATTGCCATTCATTATACATTTATTGACTTGATTTACCTAAACGATCCCTACGAAAAACATTGAATATTTATTTTGGTCAGCTTTACAATTATTCATAATAAAAAAAAACTAGAACTAGACTAATTCAAAAATATCCTCCCATTTTATGCGATATTATGACACCAATTATATTTAAAAACTAAATAGTTGTCCATCTTCAGTTCTATTCATGTTTGAACTAATTTTAAACCAAAAACCATAATTTTCGGTCAGTTTTTCGTGAAATGAATGGCTCGGCGAATTAACTAATACAATTATTTTCCGGTATCCTTACACCATATAACTGTATTTCTTTTATCATCAAGTTCATTTACATAATATTAGAAAATAATATTCAATTTCAACTATTCTAATGACCTTCTAAAATTATTTTTGCAAAAAAATGGTTTACATTTTTATTGCTAAAAGCAAAAAAACAACAACATCAACGCTAAAAAAACTGTAAAAAAGTCTGTTCACGCATTATCGTGAATTGTTAAATAGTTTACCTGAAAAATCAAAATATTTTAAATTAGAATCAAAACAAAACCAATTAAAGATTTATAAAATTATGCAAAACATTACCAAAACAATCCTTTTGAAATGTCAACGAAACTTTCAATTTTGAATTGACGTGTTCGGTATATTTTGATCATTCATTCGATATTTTCAATTTTCACATTGAATTTATGTGTTCGTTATTCTATATTATTAATTCGATAGTTTCGAGATCGTTGGTAAACTTGACAGCTGTGATTTGTAGAGTTTTGGCTTTCTATAAAATGGACTGTTTTTGGTAGTTTTGCTCTCTTATTCTTACGAATTTATACCTGAATAGTATAGTCAATAAAAAGTGTTGTTTGTGTTTTTTTTCATGTAGTTGGTTAAGTATGAGCTAAGCTCTGTCTTGTTATTTTTTAAGTAAATTTTAAAATATTTTGTATTCCCATGTGTTTAAATCAATAATTGTAAAATTAATAAAGGAGTTTATATAAAGTTGTGTGCATCAGGTCAGTTTTTTTAATGTATATAAATTAACCAAATAGTTTTTTCTTGTTTCTCTGACAAATATTCGTCGAGTGTGCATGCTGTAAAAAAAACCTCGTATAAGTTTCATCGATTGGAACGGGTGATGTGTCCATGATATTTTCATTTCATATGTACATAACTTCAACTATTATATGAGCTGATATTTTCATCATTGCATAGTTCATCTCATATGTACATAATCTCAACTATTATATGATCTGATATTTTCGTCATTACTTCAGTGAATCATCGCAATTACATAACTTCAAATATTATATGAGCTGATATTTTCATCATTGCATAGTTCATGTCATATGTACATAACTTCAACTATTATATGAGCTGATATTTTCATCATTGCATAGTTCATCTCATATGTACATAATCTCAACTATTATATGATCTGATGTTTTCGTCATTACTTCAGTGAATCATCGCAATTACATAACTTCAAATATTATATGAGCTGATATTTTCATCATTGCATAGTTCATGTCATATGTACATAACTTCAACTATTATATGAGCTGATATTTTCATCATTGCATAGTTCATCTCATATGTACATAATCTCAACTATTATATGATCTGATATTTTCGTCATTACTTCAGTGAATCATCGCAATTACATAACTTCAAATATTAAACGAGCTGATATTTTCATTTCATATGTGCATAACTTCAACTATTATATGAGCTGATATTTTCGTCATTACTTCTGTTAATCATCTCGTTTGCATAACTTCAATTATTATATGAGCTGAGATATTTTCATCATTGCATCATTCATCTCACTTACATAATTTCAACTATTATATGAGCTGAGACATTTTCGTCATTGCTTCAATCAAAACATCTCATATGTACATGATTTTCAACTATTATATGAGTCGATATTAGTCTCTGTATTTCTCTGGGTCTCACATTACCTTGATATTTGCATCACGGTGTTGGAAGTTGATGTGCCAACCAACTCACATCAAAATATATCGTCAAGAAAAAAATACAGTCCACCTCTCATCGACGCCGCATCATTTGGTCCTTCGAGTCGGATATATACGCAGCTCGTCTCAAAATAACTTCGGAAGAAATAAGACCAACCAACGTTTTTGGATAATTTAAGGTACCATTTAGTATAATTTATAAGTAACTTAATTATTTAAATTTTCGTCAAATATCATTAACATTATGCATTTCTCTAGCATTTATATTGTCATTGTTTATTAACACGACTTGCGTGATCATATAATCGTGACTTTTTCGGGACATTCACTACTACGGGGTGTACAATATCGCTCAGTCGATTGTTTAATTGTCTATGGTGGATGACTTGTCGGATTGTTCCATTCTATTGACATATTCCGTTCTGAACAATGTTCATCCGTTTTTCTCTTCGATATTAATTTTCCATAGGTTAACATGCCGGATTCCCCTGACGTAGACCTCTTGAAAAAACAACGTCGTACAAAATCTCGTCATACCTGAATGGAATTTGAATTCCAAAATAATTTTGTTGTCATCGTTAATATTTTTAAAAAAATCTTTATACATCTCGTCGTATTCTAATGGAATTTGAATTCCAAAATAAATTTCTTATTTTCATTAATATTTTAATTCAGTTCGTCGTACTTTAATGGAATTTGAGTTCCAAATAAATTTGTTGTCGTCGCTACTATGTTGCAAATCGTCATTCATTTTTCGTCGTGCCTTATTGGAATTCGATTGTTCGTTAATAATTGGAGTCATTATTCGTTTCGTCGTACTTAGTAGAATGTGATCTCCAGATATAATTGTTGTCTTCGTTAATATGTTCAAAATCGTTATTCGTTTTTCGTCGTACCTTGTTGGAATGCGATTTTTCGTTAATAGTTGGAGTCACTATTCGTTTTCGTCGTACTTAGTAGAATGTGATTTCCAGATACAATTGTTGTCTTCGTTAATATTTTAGAAAACCGTTCTGTCGTATTTTTAAATCATTCGTCGTACCTGATTAGATTAATTGTTATTTTTAGGATTCTGTTATATTATGTATTATATTCATCGGATTCTAGTAGATTAAATAGCATATTCATCGGATGTTCCAATATTAAATTACCAATTTATTCATCGGATCATTTCAAAATCACCGTTTTTAGGTGTCGAGTAATTAATTATTTAATCCACATCGTTCGTCAATCAACATGGAAGTTTTGATATTGGTTTGTCCAACATTCGCTGGTATTTGGATGTGTTAGCTTCATTAATTTTTCGTCGTTCTCCTTGTTGCTATCATAATTCCAACAGATGTTCACTCTTGTCTCATTCTTCGTTGCCTTGGCAGAGTGTGTCTCACAGCCCACCTTCGTCGTATAGCCGTTGAGACAAAATCAAACAAATTTCTTCAATGTGAATTAGCTCTGACCTTGCTAACAGGCTTACATGCTTCATTTGTAGTAATTGGTTATTCGTCATATCTTACTAGAATTCGTTTCTCAAGTTAATGTTCATTTGGAGTCATTATTCGTTTCGTCGTACTTAGTAGAATGTGATTTCCGAATAAAATTGTTGTTCGTTTATATTTTAGATATTTTTCTCGTACGTTTCGCCGTACCCTAACACCATTCATCGTATTTTATTAGTTTGATTGTTATATTCTTAGGAACCTGTTAAATTATTTTATACCCATTAAATTCTAGTAGATTAAATACTATTCATCGCATGTTACATTATTGAATTACCAACTCATTCATCAAATCCTGTCAAATTCATCGTTATTAGATGGGAAATAATTAGTTATTCAATTCACATCGTTCATCAGTTAACATGGAAGGTTTTATATTGGTTCGTCGAACATCCGCTGGTATCTGGATGTGTTAGCTTCATTAATGTTTCGCCGTTCTTCTTGTTGCTATCATAATTCCTACAGATGTTCGCTCTTGTCTCATTCTTCGTTACCTTGGCAGAGTGTGTCTGACAGCCCACTTTCGTCGTAAAGTCGTTGAGACAAAATCAAACAATTTTCCAATGTTAACCAATGTGTCCTTGCAAAATGGCTAACATGCCTCATTTGTATTTAGTAGTATTCGTCATTAGAATTCGTTTTAATTCAATATTTGGTAGTTAATGGTTCGGTAGTATCTTAAGCCGTTATAGGTTTAATTATAATTTAATAAAATGTTTGTCTTCAGTAGGAATTAAAGTCATTGGTTATTTTCACGCGTCTTTCGTCTAGTTTATGTTACAAACCGAAAATGATTTCGTTTGAATTAGAATTTTATATTTTGTCATATCCGTCTGCCAAATTGATAATTCAGGTTGTAGCACCGAGCTTAAATCGTTGACATTTAACCTTTGCAGGCCCCCTCTATTAGCTCAAGATGCGTGCTCAACTGCAACTGACAAATGGTTCATATGCATGTTCGCGTGTTTCGTCTCAAAGCAGTCCAGTTGGAAATCGGTATTAACTCATCAGCTGATCCTTTTAGAGCTTGGTTTCGTCGTATGTATGGTATCACGTAGCGGATTGTGATGTTTTTAAAAATTCTGCTTCCACAACATTGCCAACTTCATTGAAGCTCGTAATCTTCAGCATATCCAACAAGCAGCATTCATGTGGTCTACTCTTCGTCACAGAGTGTGTCCGACAACCCAATTTCGTTGTACAATCGTTGTGTCATTTTAAATTGAGCCTATTGTCATTTCCATTAACCCAGCTGAATCCATTCTGAAACGCTCAGTAGCACGAATCAGCGTAATCTCACATCTTGATGTTGAAGATTTGCAGCAGTTTGTTGTATCAAGTAATTACAAACTAGTGGTGGTTTATATTTCACTAATTAATATTTGCAATCGTCCACGTAACTCAAGCAACAATGTTCTGCGACCAGTCTGTTCAGTCTGACAAGTCACTCACCTCGACTACAGTGATCCCTGAATATTCATACACTTAAAATTTACTTTAGTTGCTGTCCGTAACTGGTTTTAAGGGATTACGTAATTGCAACCATGTCGCAGCCTGGACCGTTTCATTTTGTTAAAGTAAATACTTTAAGGTCGCCAGTATGTTCACGCATTATCGTGAATTGTTAAATAGTTTACCTGAAAAATCAAAATATTTTAAATTAGAATCAAAACAAAACCAATTAAAGATTTATAAAATTATGCAAAACATTACCAAAACAATCCTTTTGAAATGTCAACGAAACTTTCAATTTTGAATTGACGTGTTCGGTATATTTTGATCATTCATTCGATAAGACTGAATCTAACAAAATATGGTGTGCAATTTATGAAAATTTTTTGCTATCCACAAAATTGTCGATCGATCTAGTTTCGAACCGATAAGAACTTTTTATTACACTTTAAAAAAGTATATCATTCTCATCAGGGCTAGCCGACTAGATACACTACCAAAAAAATTTTTCGCTATATAAACCTAAAATAGGTCACTCTTCTAGCGAAGTATAAGAAACCAAAAAACTTTCATAAACATATGTTAATTAGATTCAGGTTTAGTCAATTTGTTTCTCTAGTTGATCACTATTGTTGTTATACTCTAACCAAGTTAGAATTGGATAACAAACTTGTATCGGTAAGAAGAAGATGACCATCTTCACTTGTGTCTATCGACACATTATCTACAATTAATTCAATGAATTATTTGTGATATTACATCACTCCGATGGAAATAATCCCATCATGAATAATAAGATTATTATTCATGATGGGATTATTTCCATCGGAGTGATGTAATATCACAAATAATTCATTGAATTAATTGTAGATAATGTGTCGATAGACACAAGTGAAGATGGTCATCTTCTTCTTACCGATACAAGTTTGTTATCCAATTCTAACTTGGTTAGAGTATAACAACAATAGTGATCAACTAGAGAAACAAATTGACTAAACCTGAATCTAATTAACATATGTTTATGAAAGTTTTTTGGTTTCTTATACTTCGCTAGAAGAGTGACCTATTTTAGGTTTATATAGCGAAAAATTTTTTTGGTAGTGTATCTAGTCGGCTAGCCCTGATGAGAATGATATACTTTTTTAAAGTGTAATAAAAAGTTCTTATCGGTTCGAAACTAGATCGATCGACAATTTTGTGGATAGCAAAAAATTTTCATAAATTGCACACCATATTTTGTTAGATTCAGTCTTATTATTCATGATGGGATTATTTCCATCGGAGTGATGTAATATCACAAATAATTCATTGAATTAATCATTCATTCGATATTTTCAATTTTCACATTGAATTTATGTGTTCGTTATTCTATATTATTAATTCGATAGTTTCGAGATCGTTGGTAAACTTGACAGCTGTGATTTGTAGAGTTTTGGCTTTCTATAAAATGGACTGTTTTTGGTAGTTTTGCTCTCTTATTCTTACGAATTTATACCTGAATAGTATAGTCAATAAAAAGTGTTGTTTGTGTTTTTTTTCATGTAGTTGGTTAAGTATGAGCTAAGCTCTGTCTTGTTATTTTTTAAGTAAATTTTAAAATATTTTGTATTCCCATGTGTTTAAATCAATAATTGTAAAATTAATAAAGGAGTTTATATAAAGTTGTGTGCATCAGGTCAGTTTTTTTAATGTATATAAATTAACCAAATAGTTTTTTCTTGTTTCTCTGACAAATATTCGTCGAGTGTGCATGCAGTAAAAAAAACCTCGTATAAGTTTCATCGATTGGAACGGGTGATGTGTCCATGATATTTTCATTTCATATGTACATAACTTCAACTATTATATGAGCTGATATTTTCATCATTGCATAGTTCATCTCATATGTACATAATCTCAACTATTATATGATCTGATATTTTCGTCATTACTTCAGTGAATCATCGCAATTACATAACTTCAAATATTATATGAGCTGATATTTTCATCATTGCATAGTTCATGTCATATGTACATAACTTCAACTATTATATGAGCTGATATTTTCATCATTGCATAGTTCATCTCATATGTACATAATCTCAACTATTATATGATCTGATATTTTCGTCATTACTTCAGTGAATCATCGCAATTACATAACTTCAAATATTAAACGAGCTGATATTTTCATTTCATATGTACATAACTTCAACTATTATATGAGCTGATATTTTCATCATTGCATAGTTTATCTCATATGTACATAATCTCAACTATTATATGATCTGATATTTTCGTCATTACTTCAGTGAATCATCGCAATTACATAACTTCAAATATTAAACGAGCTGATATTTTCATTTCATATGTGCATAACTTCAACTATTATATGAGCTGATATTTTCGTCATTACTTCTGTTAATCATCTCGTTTGCATAACTTCAATTATTATATGAGCTGAGATATTTTCATCATTGCATCATTCATCTCACTTACATAATTTCAACTATTATATGAGCTGAGACATTTTCGTCATTGCTTCAATCAAAACATCTCATATGTACATGATTTTCAACTATTATATGAGTCGATATTAGTCTCTGTATTTCTCTGGGTCTCACATTACCTTGATATTTGCATCACGGTGTTGGAAGTTGATGTGCCAACCAACTCACATCAAAATATATCGTCAAGAAAAAAATACAGTCCACCTCTCATCGACGCCGCATCAAAGTCAATAAAAAATCATTTTTTGTTTTCCATCCCACAAAAATTCAAAACCATTTTTAAGTAAAATAATTGTTTTACAACTCACCCAAACTGTTAAAAGCAAAAAATATCATTGTGAAACTTATAGGTAATATTAGCACATTGTGGTGATTTGCTTCAATGTATCGTGTCAATCTTTTAAGAACCGCTAATTTTTCTTGTTATATTTGCATATTGCACTTCCAAAAATTGATCAGATCGGAGTAGATTGTGCATCATATATGGTGTGAATTGATCCACAGAGTCTTCTTTATATATGATACTCTAACCAAACTAATAAACTACAATGCATTATTATACCAACTGCCAGTAATTTAAAAAGTCAGACTAGTGCATGCACTGCGAATATAACTCGCTCGTTGAGGGTTTGGTGTATATAATTCAACGAGAATAGTTTTTCTCAAAAACACAATTTTAGAAATAAATCAAAAATATTGTAAAAATTACTAGAACTAGAGAGAAAAAAGGCTAGAATCCTTTCATATGACTCGTCACGGTCAAAAACATTTTTTTTTTTTCAAAATCTTCACTTCCAACCCCTCCAAATAACATTTCAAATGATGAGCAGTGAATTTTTGTCTTTTGAAATGTTTGAGGGAGGGAACAGGAAAACAAACTCACGTTTTTGGAAATAACTCAAAAATTAAGCGATCGAAAATATATTGAATTTGTTTTGGAAATATTTCAATATTTTTCGATTTTTCTAAATCAAACTCGAAACCTTAAAAAAACTGGTTTTACTATCTCCTTGCCTATGTCTATAAAATACATATAAAAACAAATATTTGTCATTTTTTTCAGCAAGCGTGGACAAATACGTTTTATAACTACAGAAATTAAAATTTCAAGTTGATAGCACTCATAGTTTGTGAGAAATTCGATTATGTAGAAATTCGGACGGACACCGAAGTTTTTACTTTTTCAAAGTACGAGCCCTAAAAACATTGCCCAACATTACCCTCTAGCACTACCAAACTTAGAGATGGAATAAGCTTCGCAAGTTAAAAACTTTCAGGAAGATATATTACAATAAAAAAATAAAAACCTCACTCACCAAGTATATATATAATTTAATAAACCAACGGAAAAGCGTTCGACCTATCGATTGATCAAAGCTCAACGAGTGCTCCACAATTATCGTAACGTAGACAGTTGTCGAAATCATCTTTCGTAACTGCAACTTAAAATTTATAATTTTCGTCACCCAATCGATTTCACCAAAATAATAAGCATTTGACGACGCCTTTGATTCTTATCATTATACTTACTGTTCGAATGGTAACCATCCAGTCTAAAGATACAAATTTGTACAACGATCACTTTACTTTTATAAAAAAATTAATATTTGCACTTGGCATCTTTATATTATTTTCAACACCACAAATGTAATCTTTTCAAAAGCCAAAAATATAATGATCTTTTTTCAAAAATGTATCGTGATCAAATCAGAACGAATTTTTATTCATCCCGCGTATTTTAATTTTTTCCTCTTTTTTTCGTTTTAAAACGAATTGCAACCAAGCAAGAAATTTTCCATACATCCAAAAAGAGACAAAATCAAGTTTTTCAACAATACAAAATCATTCAAAGAGGAAGATCCCAATATTCTCAATATCAACAAACAGAAAGAGTATTTTAATCAAAATGAAATACTTCAACCTATATGTATATAACATTACTATATAAATTGCGACAAGTTTTCTATTTCTGTTTTAAATTTATTTTTGGTTTGTCTATTTTAACAATTTTCTGTATATCTGACTAGGTAGATATAATTATTTGAGTGAGAACGATGACATATTAAATTAAAAATTGTACTGTGTCTATAAGCATAATAATAAAGGAAAATATTTTTTGTGTGGAGAAATGCGGCACAAAAATAGGCTCGTCCGTAGTTAATAAGTAATGGAAGGATTAGTCATGGTGGTCATAGTGGTCATGGTGGTTATGGTGGTCATGGTGGTCATGGTGGTCATGGTAGTCATGGTGTTCACGGTGGTCATGGTGGTCATGGTGGTCATGGCGGTCATGCTGGTCATGGTGGTCATAGTGGTCATGGTGGTTATGGTGGTCACGGTGGTCACGGTGGTCATGGTGGTCATGGGGGTCATGGTGGTCATGGTGGTCATGGTGTTCATGGTGGTCATGGTGGTCATGGTAGTCATGGTGGTCATAGTGGTCATGGTGGTTATGGTGGTCACGGTGGTCATGGTGGTCATAGTGGTTATTGTAGTCATGGTGGTCATGGTGGTCACGGTGGTTATGGTGGTCATGGTGTTCACGGTGGTCATGGTGGTTATGGTGATCACGGTGGTCATGGTGGTCATGGTGGTCATGGTGTTCACGGTGGTCATGGTGGTTATGGTGGTCATGGTGGTCACGGTGGTCATGGTGGTCATGGTGTTCATGGTGGTCATGATGGTCATGTTGGTCTTGGTGGTCATGGTGGTCAAGATAATCATGGTGGTCATGGTGGTGATGGTGGTCATAGTGGTCATGGTGGTCATGGTGGTAATGGCGGTCGCGATGGTCATGGTGGTCATGGTGTTCACGGTGGTCATGGTGGTCATAGTGGTTATGGTGGTCATGGTGATAATGGTGGTCACGGTGGTTATGGTGGTCATGGTGGTCATGGTGGTTATGGTGGTCACGATGGTCACGGTGGTCATGGTGGTCATGGTGGTCATGGTGTTCACGGTGGTTATGGTGGTCATGGTGGTCATGGTGGTCATGGTGGTCATGGTGGTCATGGTGGTCATAGTGGTCATGGTGATTATGGTGGTCACGGTGGTCACGGTGGTCATGGTGGTCATGGTGGTAATGTTGGTCATGGTGGTCATAGTGGTCATTGTGATTATGGTGGTCACGGTGGTCATGGTGGTCACGGTGGTCATGATGGTCATGGTGTTCACGGTGGTCATGATGGTCGTGTTGGTCATGGCAGTCACGGTGGTCATGGTGGTCACGGTGGTCGTGGTGGTCATGGTGTTCACGGTGGCCATGGTGGTCATGGTGGTAATGTGGTCACGGTGGTCATGTAGAATTGGAGTGTAACAGAGATATATACGAAGGTACAACACTCACCAAACAATTGGTTATCAATAATCGTCGTTTTTTTTCCTAAGCCTTATCTACCCAATTTCTGTGAAGTTCTAAATAGTAGAAAAAAGATATGTCATAAAGAAGTTTCACTTTTTACCTATGTACTCTGGTACACACCCTACTTTTTTAACCGGAAGTGACAAACCGGAAGTTGGTATGCAGAAGTATTGAAAACAGTACTAAGACCTTATATACCAAGTTTCAATTAGATTGAAAGCCAGGATTAGAGGTTATTGAAGTTTCAAACTTACAGGTGTTCGGGAGACCCCTAAACATTTTGTTCAATTTTATCCAGTTGTAAATCTAAACCATTTTCAGATCAACCTTATCACACACACAAAATTTCATAAAAACCAATCTAGTCGTTTAGCAGGAGTTGAGTCACATATACAAACGGACAAAAGAAATATTTGTATAAAGATATTGTTAATATTTGCTATCGTAGGAAAATAGTATATTATTTAATTAGGAACTAAAGTGCTTCTTTTTGTGTTGAGTCTATACTCTATAATTTGGCGAAACACAAAAAGTCACTTTACTACCGAATTAAAAACACTATTTTTTCGGCAAAAGTTTAAATTAATTCAGTAAATTATTTGTGATATAACATCACCCCGATGGAAAATCTCCCATCAAGAATAATATAAGAACTGAATCTAAAAAATTTTTTTTTTATGGTGCAAATTATGAAACTTTTTGCAATCCATACAATTTTTTAGATTCAGTTCTTATATTATTCTTGATGGGAGATTTTCCATCGGGGTGATGTTATATCACAAATAATTTACTGAATTAATTGTTGATCATGTGTCAATAGACACAAGTGAAGACTAGTCATCTTCTTCTCACCGATACAAGTTTGTTATTCAATACTAGAATGTCTAGAGTATAACAAAACAGTGATCACCAGAGAAATTAATTGACTAAACCTGAATCTATTAAATTTATGTATATGTAAATTTTTTGTTTTTACACTTCGCTAGAGTTGTAACCTAATTTTTGGTTTATATTCATTAGCGTTGACATTTTTTGGTAGAGTTTATCTAGTCGGCTAGCCTTGATGAGAATGATAAACTTTTTTAAAGTTTAAAATTTTTTCATTGGTTCGAAACTAGATCGCTCGAAAATTGTATGGATTGCAAAAAGTTTCATAATTTGCACCATAAAAAAAAAATTTTTTAGATTCAGTTCTTATATTATTCTTGATGGGAGATTTTCCATCGGGGTGATGTTATATCACAAATAATTTACTGAATTAATTGTTGATCATGTGTCAATAGACACAAGTGAAGACTAGTCATCTTCTTCTCACCGATACAAGTTTGTTATTCAATACTAGAATGTCTAGAGTATAACAAAACAGTGATCACCAGAGAAATTAATTGACTAAACCTGAATCTATTAAATTTATGTATATGTAAATTTTTTGTTTTTACACTTCGCTAGAGTTGTAACCTGATTTTTGGTTTATATTCATTAGCGTTGACATTTTTTGGTAGAGTTTATCTAGTCGGCTAGCCCTGATGAGAATGATAAACTTTTTTAAAGTTTAAAATTTTTTCATTGGTTCGAAACTAGATCGCTCTAAAATTGTATGGATTGCAAAAAGTTTCATAATTTGCACGATAAATTTTTTAGATTCAGTTCTTATAAAAAGTTTAAATGTTTTATATAAATATGAAATTAGTGCATCAAAATTTTCATAAATACGATTTACTATCATCATAAAAATGTCCAAAAAATATTTAAATTTGTATAAATTATATAAAAATAAAATTTTTTATCAAAGCAAAAGGTTGTTTAATTAACTCAAAGTTTTATAATCCTATCAAAATATTTGTTATTTTTTGCTATCATAGTTATACAATTTGTTTGAAAAAATAACAAATATGTTGGTCTTTTTCAACATATTTTTATGAATTCACAATGTCATGTTATAATACTTTTACTGCCGCCGTAAAAATATGGAAAAAAATTTCGACACTTTTTCTGCCGCCGTAAAAATATGAAAGTTGCTTTACTGCCACCGTGAAAAAAAGAAATAAATGGCATTATTTGTCAAAAAAGTATTACTATACCTTCTCCCAAGCGACTGTAAAGTTGAATTTTACAGAAGTTTGCCGAAAAAAAATTTTTCCTACGCGAGATGAAAACGATTTTTGTTCGTAAACCTACTCGGTGCTAGCGTTTCTGTTTAACAAATGTTTTCTCACGAAAAAAACTGTATTTTCATCTTTTGTAGCAAAATATACTTTTTGAAAAAGGTAAACAATTTTGAAAAAGTAAAATGCATAGAGTCAATAAAAACGGCCAAAACTATTTTCTAATTGGTATTTTGACCAGCAATTGTAAACATGTATACATATAATTTACTTTTAAGCTTAATTATTAAATTATCAAGTTATGGTATAATAATAAAATTCAAAATTACAATAGCTTACCTAATTCTTACCTATAGTTATATAACGATGGTCAACGCAGTATTTAATAATATATATAAATTTATTTATATTACTTCGGTCTGAAAGAATACCTAAGTATTACATTCATGACCCAAAAGTGAAATTCTTACCCTCACTTTTTTTGGCATTTCTCGACGTTTTAGGCATTTCTTGACCTACTGATTCTAAAAAAGCAAAAAAAAAATGTATGTCTGTCTGTCGGCCAGCCGTCTGGCCGTCATTACCTACGCTGCAGGGGAAACCGCAGGAGGGACAATCCCAGGGAGGGATTGAATTTGGAGAAATCTTGATGGCAGGAAATGGTATGTGAGATCAAAAACTAGATTATTGCGTTATAAGTTTGTCAAAAAAATGTTGTCAAGTGTTTCAAAAGAAGGATTTTTGTTTATTTTTTTACCCAATTTTTTGAAAAAAATAAAATTAATTATTTGTTTGAAATAAAATTTTATTATTATTATTGAGAATCATGACATTATAAGTTTGTCAAAAAAAAAGTTGTCAAGTGTGTCAAAAGAAAGATTTTTATTTAGTTTTTACCCAATTTTTTGGAAAAAAATAAAATGAATTATTTGTTTGAAATGAAATTTTATTATTATTATTGAGAATTATGGCATTTTATGTTTGTCAAAAAAATAATGTCAAGTGTGTCAAAAAACGATTTCATTTATTTTTTTAGCCAATATTTTGGGGAAAAAATGTAGCTGTTTTTATGACGTAAATGTAATTGAAAATGAAATTGGACATGGAAATTTTTGAATTTGTTATAGTTTTTGAAATATTTTTGGAATTTTGAAAAAAGTTTGTATATTTGATTTTGTAATAATTTTTGCAATATATTTATAATTTTGGAAAAAGTTTCAATTTTTGATTTTGTAAGAATTTTTGGAATATTTTAGAATTTTGAAAAATTTTAAATTTTTGATTTTATTATAATTTTTGGAATTTCGAAAAAAATTTCAATTTTTGATTTTGTAATAACTTTGCAATATGTTTAGAGTTTTGGAAAAGTTAGAATTTGTAAGAATTTTTGGAATATTATTAGAATTTAGAAAAAGTTTAAATTTTTGATTTTATTCTAATTTTTGGAATATTTTTGGAATTTTGAAAGAAATATGAATATGTGATTTTGAAATATTTTCTCGAAACGCTAAATGGAGAGGTGTTTGAGTAGTTTGCTGAGTGTATAATCTTTTCACTAAATTATGTTAATATATGATCTGTTATAATGTTCCGGCATCATATTGATGTTTCGTGTTAGTTTTGTAATAAATTTCTAAACAGAGATAAAAAAAAATTGTACTTAAACAAAGAGTTATGTTTGATATACATCGCTGCCCAAAACTAAAAACCATGACCTCATAAAAGTTTTTTGCCGAAAACTATATCAAAATCATTAACCCAGACTGAAGTCTTGATATCTCAGAGCTGTGGAGATTTCAGCCCCTCCATATTTTATTAATAAATTCCAGGAATATCAGTTTTCTTGTTACACTTTAAGCAATAAATAATTTGTAGAATCTTAATTTCTTTTTGACCGTTGAAGCATTAATAGTTAATACATAGTAAATTGAGATTCTGTTTAGAGGTTATGTTTTTCAACTAATAAGATAATGTCAAATTTAAGTGATTCTCAGTTGTACTTTCCCAAGGGCGGTGATAATTCGAAATAATTTTTTGCCACAAATTTCGAAAGCAAGTATATTGTTAAAAGCACGAGGCCGTAGGCCGAGGGCTGTTATCAATACCACTTACTTGAGGAATTTTTCAAAAACTTATGAGAATTTATCAACGAACGAGGGGAATTCGTTTAGAAACTTGTTTGCCATTTTTCATTTCTTTACGGCCTATTGCGATATCAGTTAATTATTTCAAAAAATATTTGATAATTTTTAATATCCCGGGCCTACTGGGATAACTATTGGATATTGGATATTGGACGGATAACTATTTGTTATTAGTATAATTCAAATTTTATTGGTGAAATTGAATGATGTCATTATATTTTAGAGAGTTTTATTGGGTTAAATTAAAATAAAACTAAGACAAAACATTTTCAAGGAGATTTCATTGGTTTGGTTTGTTCAGAGCATTTGTTCTGAACTTATGTCGTTTCAGGGTTACCAACTTATACACAACATAAACCAGAAGAAATCCTATGCAAACCCGAAGATTTCATTAAATATCATAAATTTCGAAAAACAACCTCAAAGTATTTATAAAATATGGACTTAAAACCTCCCACTCCGGTATGTCAAAAACTTTGGTCTACGGGAAGGGTTTGGTATTGTGCTTGATGAAGACTAATATTTGTTTGTCGTTTTAAATTTTCCCTAAAACATTTTAAAGGTACACAGACGGAAATTTTTGTTTGCCAAGTTAGACTGGTTATGATCCACAACGTCGAGAAATGCTTGTACACTTGTCGAGAAGTAATTGTACTCATTCCCGACCTCAATTTTTTTTTTAATATATTTTATTTTCCCAACGAACGAATCATTGCGGACGAACCTTTGTTGTGTTATGCCCTATTAAACTTTTAATTTAGCCATTGTTATAGTTTCAATACAATGGCTTTTTCGTTATCCAACTTCGTAATCGATTTCACTAACATCTTTTGTATCTCAAAAAACTTTCTTGGCACCCAATATACCATCTCAACCAAAACAAATGAGGTTTGTTTAAGCTAGGTGAAACATAAGTTTCAAATATTGATAATGCACGATTCAGCTGTAAAAATTATTCTCCAGAGCTTGCTTTTTTAAACACTGTTGTAATTATATACATATATACGCAATGATTTTAAACATACAAAGCTCCCCCAGTATGAAACAAGTAGTATTTCTGAATCCTGCTTTATCTGTCTCAAAGTCATCGCAAATAAACATGACATCTATTTGTGTTATTTACACCGTGGTTCTCCTTACCACCATAATCAAATCTTGGAAGCATTTGATTCTCTTAAGGACACAATTGAAGATATCTTCATCACCGCACCTAATCCAGTCCTTACGGAGAAATAGGGTAAAGCAGTTCATGTCTTTGCTGAGTCTCATATCATTCCCTTGATATATCCAAGGTGTTTGACAGCATTAGGCTCTTATCAACAACTAAATTTTATTTTTAGTCTTTTTATCCCAGAGATCTCTTATAGTAGTTGATGTTGTTTCGGATAAATTCTCAATTCAAGCCGGTATTCCTCAGAGTTCGGTTTTTCGCCAACCCTTTTCTGATCTTTATCAACGATTTGTTATCTATCACCACAAACCCAATATATAGCTTTTCCGAAGTTCGAAGGTTGTTTAATACAGTTAGAATTTCCGGAATACCAGATGCACTATCTAAATTTGAAGTGACAATAACATCCCCCGAATCTTCAATTATGGATCGTCGCTTCGATGATTTGCATGGAGTACAGATCAAGCTGCTGTCTTGCTCCTTACATGTTCAATTAAATCAGCAGGAATATCAGCACAAGATAAATGGAAAACTCCCATGCAGAGACCTTCACATGAAATACAAGGATTACTTCGATTACCTGTAACCAAATCTGTGCATTTGACACATTTCTTTGGAGCCATTATCCACTCAATTTGATTAATCTTTTGTGTTAGGTTACAAACAATATTTGCGCGCCAAACATATATTATATATTTTGAGAAGTTCTATCTTACATTCATTTTAAGAGAATGAAGAAGAAAGGAAAAAATAGTCATTTTGTCTAACTGCAGCTAATTATGATTGTAGAAAAATGGTTGAATCCTTGGATCTTGAATCAATTTTGGACTTGAATCTAGATCTTGAATCATTTCTGGACTGGTGTAAACTGAACCTTATGACATTTAATTCTAGTTTTGTCCTATAAGACCTCACTGTATAGCTCCAATGCATCGTTTTCCAGACAAGCATTATTAAACTCACCTGCACTTAAACTATTGCGTACTAATATAAACCACAAATGCAAATGGTACGATCATATTTTGTTCTGTGGCGAAATTAGAGTCCCAACGACTTGGCTTCCTATGTTGTAGTAAAAGTTTTATTTCTCCATCTGAAATATAACTACGATGTATAAAGAATTTATACAACCGATCTACGAATTCAACTCCCATTCATGGGTTGCAGTACCAGAAACCTGTAAATTTTGTTGCCAGAGTTCATAGGCGTGTATTGAAGCCGATTGATGATCCAATGATAACATCAGGTGATTCACTGAATCACACAAGCGTTGTTGGAGCTTTTACACTATATTACGCTATGCTCTAAAGGAATTAATCACTTAATACCTCCACTACGTAGATTTTCAAGAGCCACAAGACAATCTTCGCATTCTTATAAGCTATAGACCATAGACATTTCGTATACTGGTGGATTCGATTGCCACAAATGTTTTCTCTGCTACGTACATTCTATAATTCGATTAAACCATGATAATATTTACTTATAATTTATTTTTACCTCTTGACCGGAGTGAACTAATATTCATAAAAACCCGGCAAAATAGTCCTAGCTCCGGAGCTCCGAAGACGTACCTTCAAACCAGAAGTCTTCGAAGCAACAAGTACGAGTTGGTAACCTTGTGTCGTTTGTTGACATGCCCATAACTGAACTTCATAGGCTGCTTAATAGACTAATTAGGCTGGTTAAAAGGCTGCAAATTGTTAATTTGCCATTAATTCAGTTATTTCAATGAAATCAAACGCGGCTAATATCAATATCTGCGTTTCAAAATCCTTGGTATCTAGTTATTGTATCTAAAAATGTAAAAGTCAGAAAGAAAAATATATATAAAATGATGTACTAGTCAAACAAGAGGGTGATATTTTCCAGTTTAATACAATATAAGAAGTTACCAGCAAGAAATAAAAAAAAAACATTGCGACAAATTGATTTCCCAAAGGATAAAACTTCGATAAATAAAAAAAAATATATATTTTTTTTGCCATTTTTACATTATCTGAAGATATTTGTATACGGTGCTCTCGTTGCTATCATTTTAACCCATTTTTCTACATGTTTGGTGAATATTGAATTCTAATTTATTTTCTTTTGATTTTTCATTCGATAGTATTATTTTTGTGCCAATTTTGTTTTAGTCATGTTTACAATTTATTATTTAAAATGGATGAAAATTAAATTTTGAATAATTTAAAATTATTTCGATGACGACTGAATAATAATGTCAATTATTCTCATTGTGTTAGAATATGTTTGACTTTCTTTCTTTTAAGAAATGCTCCTTGTTTTTTTTTCAATCAACTTTAACACCTTTAAGCTAGAAGGGAAAGTGGTTGATTCTGAGTTTATGGCCAGGATTGTCTTGGTCATTCACTCATCTTAAAATTGAAAACTATACTTATCGATGTAGTTGTTAATGTCCATTAGTAAATCTGAGTAACAGATATCCCAGATATCTATGTGCTTTGCACTTTGAAGTTGAACTTATTGTAAAGGACTGTTGCTCTCATTCAAAGTATAAACGCACTTGTGTATTAACTGAAACTGAGTGAATGGAAGCAAGACAATGATATTAGTAGCAATATATAAAAGGTTGATGAAGCTACAAAGATATTTTTGCAATTCGGAATCACAATTCAAGGTATTTCGATATTGTCAACAATATCAAAAAGTGAGATTTTTCAGCAACTGTTTTATTTTTCCGCACTGTTTTATTTTTCATAGAAAATTGTCTCAATGCTAGGTTGATAATAGAAATGTTTAATTATATTTTAATATGAATGTTGATTGTAAAAAATTTGATTGCAGAATAATTTTGTTTAATTGTGTTTTCGGAATTGCAAAAACCGTTGTGTGCAACTCGTTGCACAAATTGATTTTTTCCGCACTTGTCGTATATTTGTCGTATATTGTACGAAATTACGACGCGTGCGGAAAAAATCAACTTTGTGCAACTAGATACACAAGGTACTATTATAGGGATGATCGAAGGACGAACAGTGAAACAATTTTATCAGTAACTCATTAAATATTAGAAGAAATATTCGAAACCACCTTTCAATGTGACTCACGCAATCTGAGATATTTATATTGATAAACTTGCAAGCCCGTTGTTAGACCCTGATATAATCACATAATCATGTGGATTAGAACAAACCCCGTTTTTACACATCGGTGCTGGTTTGTTCCTGTTATTGAACTATCCGGCTCGAAGGACCAAAAGGTTGTCAATATATAAAATATCAAAAAATCTGGCACGAGATTCATAAAAATAACCGAAGCATCATCTTTCATAAAAAATTGCTGATTAATTCCTTTTAGTCGAAGAATTTGTTTGTGTTGTGTTCAATGGACGAGCACAATGGCCAAAACTCTTTCCTTTTAAATAAGAATCGGAATTACTATGATACTTTCAATCCTTGCACAAAACATGGCAACTTTACAAGTGTTTTCATGACCCTTTACGTGCTGATCATTTCACTGTATTTTTAATGATTCTAAAATATTGTTTTATTCAAGTGGTAATATTCCCATCCATCGATCACAATAATACTTTCAATGATAAACAAATAACTAAAACTAACCCACCCTCAAATTCACATATTTATTCGAAATCGAAATATCAACGACATAATAAAAATTTGTTATATCAAAATAAAATAGGAAACTTAAAAAGCTTTAAGCTCTTTTACAATATAGATTTTTATCTTAATAATCAAAGTTATAATAATAAAAGCGGATTTCTATAATTGAGATTTTTATTAAGTTTCGCTAAAAACAAAATAAAATTCTGTACATAAATTTTCGATTTTATTATGTTAATTGATGGGAAAATGGAGATAACGGAAAATTTATGGTTTATTCCATGGATGGAAAAATGTTTAAACTTTTATGTTATTTGATTATACGGTTTATGAAGAGTTTTTGTTCGGGTTTATTCAATTCGATGGCGAATGAATTAAAATGCTGAGATATAAAGATTTGATGATGATGTAGGAAATTGGATTTTAGATAAAACGAATTATCAGCTCAAATGGTTAATTAAAAATGAGAATTTGACTAACAAAATCAATTTTTGTGGAACTTGTGTTTTTTGTTTAGTTTGTCGATTTTTTAAGGACTGTTTTCTGTTAATTAATTTGAGGGCTCCTATTGTCATCCACTTTTTTTTACTAATGTAGCTCGAAACCCGAGTCGAAATTTAACTACTCCTTAAAACCTACAGATTCTACTATTTAGAATTTAAAGTATTTAAGTATCACTTATTTTCAATACAAAAATAACATCTACATAACTGCTGCAAAAGCGACTTACCGAAAAAAAACCCATTTACGTTGTTAAATAGGCGTTAAAAATAAATTTTCTTTCGGTTTTTTTTGTAATAATTAAAAACAAAGAGAAACGAAATTTGGTTAAAGATAATAATAATAAACAAAAGAAAAGAAAGAATAAGAAATAAGAATAAAAAACTAAAAAGAATTTTTATTTATAAACATGGGTGCTTTTATTAAACATTTTAGGAAATAATTTACATGCGTTTAATTGATTTGAATAATTTTAATTTATTATTTGCATGTAAAATTATGTGCGAAAGAAATTTTTTTTTTAATGTAATAAAAACAATATCGTTAAACAAACAGGCCCTTTCAATAATTAATTTTAGTGATTTAAGAAACTATTATATTTTTTAATATTTTTTTTGTCTTGTTTCATGTTGATTTATCGATATTTTAATTTAATTTTTCATAATATTGAGAAAATTATGGAAAATTAGTATTACTTTCTACACATAATTCAAATATTTAATTTTTTTGATTTCTGAATTTTGGTCTTTTAAATTGTATCATTAAAAAAATGGCGAAAAATGGACGCATCCTTTACAAACAAAATCACACTCATACATTTCCACTTTAGAACTTAAATATACTAACGCTATCTTTATGGATAAAAATGTTTGTCGGGTTTGATGCGAAATAGATTGGAATCGTAAATAGTTTTTGAAGATTCAAATAAGATGTTAATTTTGTACGTTGATAGAATTGAGAGGACTTTTTAAGTTCTTAGGATATGATAAATACTTAGTAAGGAGTTGAAAAACAGGCTTATTTAGGTGTAGGAGTTAATAAGTTTATCGAGAATAAAAAGTTCTTATTTACATGCAATAAAGGATGAAAAGAACTAAAAGTCGTTCATTTGAGAATGTCTACTACTTAAATCGTAGTTAAAGTTCGACTCGGGAAGTTTTGAAATTTGATAAACTGTTAAACTTGTATTACAAACATTTGACTTTTGAATAGTACATTGCATAACGAGTATAGAATAATATTTATAACTCACTAGTATGACGGTTTAAAACACGAGCGTAGCAAATACTTTAATACGAGTAAATATTATAATTCTATATAAATTTTACAAGAATGAACTAGAAATAAATTAGAAATAATCTTATTCAAATAATTTATTTAGCTATTAGTCCGGTAGAAATAAAAAAAGGTGTAACGCCAGGACTATTTCAATTTTGTTCTAAAAATAATAATTTTCATTTTCAATTATAATTTCATTAATTTTCTTAAAGGTCGCAACATTTTTGTATGCTACTGTTGAGATTTAGTTGCGTCACTCAATTTCAACAAAAAACGTGTTTGATTTAATGTTTTTTTTATACGTTGGAGAATTGTTTTGATTGTTGGAAGGGGAAATTGAAACAGAAAATTTGATATAAAATTGAGAATTTTTATGATAAATTCGTTCAGTATAATTTTAAATCTCAAAAAGTTATTGTTAAAATCTAAATCACTTAGCATAAATTTTGATTTCATTAAAAATAAAACAAAGTGCAGTATAATGTTGTAAAGGAAAAAAAATGTAAACGTTTTTTATATAGAAAAATTAAAAATTTGTATTCATGTGATTGAAAAGTTTTTATAATAAATTAAATTATTTAATGTGATGTTGAAGTTTTTTTTATTATTTATTGGTTTGTTCAATGTGATGAAATGTGACAAAAATTTATTTATACATCGATTTTAAAAGAATATAAAAAAAAATTATCAGTTATTTTTATTTATTATAAATTTGAAGTTATGGAAAAAGATAAACAAGACCAAATTAAAAAGCGTAGTGATTATCTTCATTGGTCTGAATATTTTATGGTAACTGCATTTCTGACAGCAAAACGTAGTAAAGATCCAACAACACAAGTTGGTGCCGTATTCGTAAACAACGATAATAAAATTGTGGGAATTGGTTATAATGGGTTTCCATGGCGATTGGCTGCAGTGATGATGAATTTCCATGGGGAAAAGAATTGAATACATTAAAACAACAAACATTTATACGTGGTGCATGCAGATGTGAATGCGATCTATATATAAATAAAAATGTAAATGTTCGTTTGTTCAAAATAGGTAATCTCCGAAAGTACTTGATCGAATCTTTTGAAATTTGGACACAACGTTGCATTCGAATACAGGAAGGTTGTTACATAGTTTTTTTTTTTATAATTTTTTTTTTTTCGTTATACATATGTATATGTTTTATAACGTAGGCTGTCAACAATTACAAGTGTCTCACCTGCTTTATTCTCAAATCACTCAACTTTATGGTCGATTTTATCTTCATGCTCAATTTAATCGATTAGTTTCGTATAGTGATAGGCCCAAAGATTATTTTATCTAATTTGTAAACCAATAAGGTTGCAACGTGTTCTCCTTGCGGTAGGACTGTCATCGGTAGGAGTAAAAATGTCCTCAGTTCTCATTTACTATAAAAACATTCTCCTTAAAGCAATCTGTAATACACTGAACAAAATAGATTTTTTTGCTACATATTTCTCCCAATAAACATATGGATCAGGAAAATAAAAAATCGTGATTGCACCTTTACTTATATCAAAGTAACTGATTATTAAAATTCGTGTCGCAAGGTTTGTAACAATATCAATTAATTTACATTGCTCTATAATATATGTGAATATCTTTACTTTTACTATATCGCACGATCAGGTGGTGAACTATTGTTTAAGCAATTTTGGATTCAATCCACCGTTAAACATCTGTTTTTTTTAAATAACTTTGTTACTAATTATCTCTTCTTAGTATTATAAATGAAATAGCTGATCTACATATTATTTGTGATTGTTATAAATTAAAGCATTTGGCTACAGAAAACTTACCATTTTGAAGGAAATTTAAATATATAAAACAGTACTGTGCATGAATAACTAATTAACAACTAGCGCATATTGATTTTTATGAAAGTGCCAATTCAGATGGTAAGTTTAGCTGTATTTCTGAGTACTTAAAAACATTAAATTTAACTGATTCGAGTGTAGCAATAGCATTGAAGGCCGATAACATCAATACGAATTTGCATGCTATCATCCATCATAAATAAATAAAAGGATTACAGAAGTAATTGTCGTATGTGCAATCAATCAAATATTCCAAAGCTAACGTTTGAACAAAAAACAATTTACGATTAACTAATGCAAAATGTTGATTACGGGGTTGGATGAATCTTTTTCTTGGATGCACCAGGAGGAACTGGCAAAACGTTTCTAATCAGACTGATTCTAGCAGCGATTCGATCGCAAAATAGCATAGCTTTAGCTCTTGCGTCGTCCGGCATAGCTGCGACATTGCTACCAGGTGGAAGAACTGCTCATTCTGCTTTGAAATTGCCATTAAACATGCAATTCATTGAAACGCCCACATGCAACATCTCCAAAGGATCGGGAATGGGAAAAGTATTGCAGAAATGTAAACTAATCATATGGGATGAATGCACAATGGCGCACAAAAAATCTTTTGAAGCGCTTGATCGATCATTGCAAGACTTGCGTGGAAATACCAGACTGTTTGGGAATGCATTAATATTGCTTGCAGGAGATTTCAGACAAACATTACCCCGATCAACACCAGCGGATTTGAGGCAAGAAATATTCTACTTTGTGGCGACACGTAAAAAGGTTAAAATTAACTACAAACATGCGTGTTCTCTTCTAAAAAGATAAATCAGGTGAGATATTCTCATATCAATTGTTGAGAATTGGTGACGGAAAGGTGCCGGTTGATTTAACAACAGGACGAATTTTACTGTCTCATAACTTCTGCAATTTAGTGTCGTCAAAAGAGGAATTAATTGAAAAAGTATGTCCTGATATTCAAATTAATCATAAGAATCACGATTGGCTGAGTGAACGAATCATTCTTGCGGCCAAAAATAAAGACGTCAATGAACTTAACAGTTTAATTTTGTCTAATATTCAAAGCGAGGAAGTCAAATACAAGTCCGTAGACGATGTCATGGAAACAGATGAAGCGGTTAACTATCCAACAGAATTTTTGAATTCATTTGATCTACCAGGGATGCCACCACATGTACTGCAATTAAAAATCGGCGTGCCAATCATAATGTTGCGTAATATCAATCAGCCAAAACTTTGATGCAATGGCACGCGACTCACAGTAAAAAAATTATTGAGCAATTTAGTAGAAGCAACAATCTTGAATGGACCTTTCAAAAGCTAATATGTCCTCATTCCTCGCATACCCATGATACCAACGGATATGCCATTTCAATTTAAAAGATTGCAATTCCCAATTCGATTGGCATTTGCAATCACCATCAACAAAGCTCAGGGCCAAACATTGGAAGTATGTGGTTTAGATCTAGATAACGATTGTTTCTCACATGGACAATTATATGTTGCGTGTTCTAGAGTTGGCAAACCAGGCAATCGGATATAGAGACACAGTCAATGGATCAACAAAAAACATTGTATAACCTCAAGTATTATGAAATAAAACAGAAAGGTGAGTGTTTTGTTTTCTTTATTTCTTATATTCAACCAGACTAAGCCACTGCAACGCGTGGCCTGGTCCAGCTAGTTTTAAATAAAAATTGTTCGTGTATCAAAGGAAGCGCAATGTATGTAGCACTGTTTCCGTGTAATGAGTGTGCTAAATATATTGTACGATCAGGAAATGTTAACAAAGGGAGTCATAATGAAGAAACAACATTGAAGATGATGATAAATTATATGTAAGCTATTTTCAAATTGTATAATTTTTGATTTTTGAGTAAATCATTATTTGTTAGCAATAGATACATTTCTGTGATAGTTTTCGGATATATAAGAGATTTTCAAGGTAAATGACGTGTTTGTTGTGTTAAATTCAGTGTTTTTCAGTTTCAAATAGTTTATTTTTGAGCTATCCGGCATAAATTAAAATGATAATTTTTTTAGAAAAGTTCAATTTTCGTTATAAGGGCTAGGCTCACAATAATTCCCATAGAGCTGAAAATTGGTACACACCTTAAATTCACCATTATAAATAATATGTCAAAAGTACCCATCGATCGCATGTGTGCGTAAAAAGTTATTCAAGGTCAAAGGTAAAAAAAACCGGTTTATTCCGTTTTTATCGTCAACGGTAAATATTATCGCCAAAATAGGCTAAATAAAACTTGTTGATCATTAAATTCTCTACAAAAATTGTTCTAAAACTTTTTTTTCGTATGATTCACCGTTTAAGAGATATCGCGGTTTCAAAAGATGAAAAAGTCGTATTCTATAGAATATGCACACATTTCCGCACCACCCGTGCGGTAGTCTGCTTATCGCTTTTTTTAACGTGGTTTCCCCGGTAGGAATATTCCACGATCTATTGTGAGCCATTAGATAAAATAAGATTATTAACCCTTTTAGTCATCACAGGTTAAAGTGGCCATAGTGTGATTTGGTTTAATGGGCTCACAATAGTCGTCCAAACGAATGATTGCACAAGAGAGATGACTAAAAAGGGTTCATTAAAAAATAATACTGTTGATAATCATAAAAAAATTAAATTTTGTCGACTTTATAAAAATTTCAGTCTGGTTGGTAACCTTGAAACTCAACTTCAACCAGTAATGTCTTCTTCTTCTTTTTCCTCGATGTCGGTGGATTGATCTAAGAAAGATATATCAGTTGTCTCGTCATACACCTCGGATAAATCTTTATCTGTTGTACTTGACACAACATTTGACCAAGTTGGTACATACTACTGATCAAAGCAATCCAACTTTTTTACAGCCACAGCTTGCAGTACAACCTTTTTTGCAATTGCAAAAAATGGTGTTAAGAAGTTTCTCTGGAGCAGCAGAAAAATTCTGTAACTGTGAAGCGGTGAAGTGATAAGTTTTTTATCACTTCGCCGCAAATATATCTAAGTGAGTGAAGTTTTAAAACAATAAAGTTAACACAGACTTTTTGTTTGGCAATAAAATGAAACCGTTTCTTTTGTTCTTATTGACATTATGTCAAAAAACACCAAAACGTCAGTGTGATTTGATTTTTTTAAATTGCATTTCTGAATTAAATCCCGATTTATTTTTCAAATTTTATTTCTAAAATATCTGTATATACTTAAATTTGTAAAAATATACTTTTAACTTAAGTTTAAAGTTAACATTAACATTTAATTTTATGTATTTTTGGCGTTTGACAGTGCGCCGGCTGCTATTAGATTTTTTAACACTCACATCGCAAAAGTGGTAAAATGATGAAAAATGAATGATAAAATTGAAATGAAAATTTTTTTAACACTTCACCACTTCACAGTTACAGAATTTGGTTGCTGCAGTCAAATTCTGAAACCGTGAAGCGGTGAAGTGTTAAAAATTCCTTCGTTTCTTTTCATTAAAAAGTTTAGCATTTCACCGCTTCACAATTACAGAATTTGGCTACAGGATGGAGTAAAGTTTGAATTGGCTCTAAAATATTATCAATTAATTTCCATCCCCAATCTTCTGGATCCAATGGATTTCCTTGCCACACTTGAACTTGGTAAAATACACGATATAAATGTTGGTAAGCAGATGCAGATGTTGGAGGAAGACAAGATAGTTCGACTCTGTTATTTTTACGAGTATTTTTAACAAAGCTCAAATATCTATACTTGTCGATACAATTAATTATTTTTGGAACTCCATTCATGGCAAGCAGAAAGCGAATCCCATTTGTGATGAGGACTTGGGGAGAAGAGCCAATCTCTTGGAACACTTCGGCATATTGAGTTAAATCATTACGTTTTTCAAATAATTTGAATTAGGCTGTTATTTTACCCCTTTTAAAAAATGCTGATGTAGTATCACATCCAGTTATTGCATGTAAAAATAATATATGACGTTGACATTGTGGATAGGCGGATAAACTTTTTGATGAATATATTTTTGTTTGTTCCCAGGCTTCAAAAAATAAATAATTTTATCAAGTGGAGTGCGTGCAGTTAGCAACACCAACAAATCGACATCTTCACCAACAACAATAGTTGCATTTGTTGTATTAAATTCTATTGTATATAATTCTATTGCTGTTTCAATTATGAGTACATCAGCGTCATTATCAGCCTGTTTCACTGAAATGTTTGCTGTTGCAAATGTTTCACATAACATTGAAATAAAGCGAGACTTGTTATGAGTATTTGCAAGAAATTTTTGTTGGTTTGTTGGAACGGTCATAAATTTATCGAAAACGACATCAGAAGAAGAAGAAGTTTTTGTAGTACGACGACGTTGTTCTGCAGCTTTAATGTTTTTCTTATAATCAGCATAACCATCAAATACTATAACTACTCTATGACCAAAATGTCTATGTACATATTGAACGTATTTATCAAAAATAACGTTAAAAGTTTCTTCTTGATACCATACAACGCGATGTAATAGATATCCTCCATCGATAATGTAAGTAGCAGTTGTATTGTCCATTTTAATTTCCACGGATTGAAAGCAATCATGAATGGATGGTTTTTGTATTTTACGCATTCCAACAGCATCAAAGAGTGATAGTGGGCAAGGGGCTAATTCATACTCAAAAACAAAAGAATAGCAAACAGATGTTTCTCGAGGTTATACGGACGAATGAAATTGGGAACTGAGTTTCTTTTAAGTGTATATGTTGTTTAAAATTTTATATTCTTGGTTCGTATAATTTGTATGTGTAGGTTACACATACTAATATTGGTACTGATACTATAATATTAAAAGTCTAATGATGCTTATAGATGACGTAGACGTGTTTTTTAGTATTTTCATCTTTTGAAACCGCGATATCTCTTAAACGGTGATTCATACGAAAAAAAGTATCAGAACAATTTTTGTAGAAAATTTACTGATCTACAAGTTTTATTTGGCCTATTTTGGCGATAATATTTACCGTTAACGAGGAAAACGCAAAAAACCGATTTCTTTCACCTTTGACCTTGAATAACTTTTTACGCACACATGGGATCGATGGGGACTTTTGACATATTATTTATAATAGTGAATTTAAGGTCTGTACTAATTTTCAGCTCTATGGGAATTATTGCAATTTGGAATGTCTATTTCTACCGGAGTATATAGCAGGTGAAACTAATTAAAATTTAGTGAATGAATATGTAATGAATTTTATCTGTTTATTTTTCTATTACCATGGTATTGGTTTGGTTGTTATTTGTTTGATATTTATTTATTTAGCGTATGGTTTTTTTTTTTTTTTTTGTGACACATTAAAAATTAAACTTAAAAATAGGTAGACTCTTCTATGAAATCTACCTAAAACAAAACATGGATACACATTAAATGAACTTACAATCAATTTGATTGCGCGTCTTTTAAGTAAAAATTAAAAAGTAAAATATTTGAACATTGGGCTGTACATTTGAACATTAGATGTTTACATCGAGCGAGTCTATCCATGCTACTACATCTGGAGTTGCCAAATGGATGTCTGAGATGTTTCCATTGTAACGTCGAATTGGACACACAGTTGCAATGTGTTTTATAGTTTGTTGTGGAGCGCCGCAGTCACACTCAGGGGACTCTGAAATGCCCCACTTGTAGAAAGAATCAGCACAACGTCCATGGTTTGTTCTTATTCGGTTTAGTGTAGTCCAGGTATGACGTGGCAAATCGAAACCAGGTTGGGTAGAAGTCGGGTTAGTAATAGAAAGGCCAGTTGTGTTGTAATGTTGCCAGGAGGTATCCCAGGCATCCAAGATATTAAAATCAGTTGCCAGCAGGTTGCTGGCAGTTTTATGTGGAGGCTTTCTTGACTTCAATCCACAACGAGTGTGGTCACCGTAATATTCGTGCAAGGGTAACGTGATGTTGTTGGTTACCTTTTTATGTTCACGCATGAGAGCATGCGAGCGTCTGAGTGCAGGTGGAGCGATATTGCTTAACACAGGGAGCCAATGTAAAGGGGTGGATCTGATAGTACCACTTATAGTACGCATCGTGGCATGCAGCTGACAGTCAACTTTTTGAGTATGTGTGCTATTCAACCAGACTGGTGCGCCATACTCAGCCACTGAGTAAACCAGACTTAGAGCAGTTGTTCGGAGGGTAGCTGGAGTAGCACCCCATGTAGAGCCTGCCAGTTTGTGCAATATATTGTTTCTCGTTTTAAGTTTTTGTGACGTATTTTCTAGGTGGAGTTTAAAAGAAAGAGTTCTATCGAGAGTAATGCCCAGGTACTTTGGCTGTTGATTGTATTTAATGACAGTGCCGTTAAATAACACTGATAGTTCGTGTTTTGCCAGTTTGTTGTTTAAGTGGAAACAGGAGCTCTCGGTTTTACTTAGATTGGGAAATAAGCTCCATGTTCGAAAATAGTCATTCATTATCGCTAGGTCAGTTGAGAGTAAATCCTCCAAAACACCCATGTCTTTGTTTTGAGTGGCCAGGGTCCAATCATCAGCGTAACCAAATTTCTTTGATGTTGTGTCAGGAATGTCATGAATGTACAGATTAAAAAGTAATGGCGCCAGGACGGAACCCTGTGGTAAACCGTTGTTAAGCATTTTAGACCTACTACAGGAATTATTTAGATGAACTTTGAATACACGATTACTCAGCATGTTGTTAATTAAACGCGAGATGGTGCTACAAGGTATTGCATTGAACAGCTTATATATAATCCCAATTCGCCAGACCGTGTCATATGCTGCAGTAAGATCGATGAATACTGCGCCTGTTTTTAGTTGTTTTTGATACCCAGCTTCGATATAGGATGTTAGAGCGAGCAGTTGGTCAGTGCAACTGCGATTGGGACGAAAACCAGCTTGTTCGACTGGGATCTGGTCATTCAATATCGGTGCGATACGATTGTATATGAGCCGTTCTAGCAATTTATAGCAGGTGCTCAAAAGGGCAATCGGGCGATAGCTTCCTGGTTCATTGGATGGTTTACCTGGCTTAAGCATCGCTATCACTTTCGTAGTCTTAAAATGTTTTGGTAAATTGCCGGTTTCTAGGACATTCGAGAAAAATTTAGTTAGCCACTGTTTTACATTTTTTCCAGCATTTTTAAGAAGTTCTGGAAAAATGCCATCGTAGCCAGCTGCTTTTCCGTTTTTTGTTTGGGACAGAGCTGATTCTAGTTCTTCGCTACTAAAAGAGTTCGAATACTTCGATGGAGACGAGCAATTGCGCTTCATTTCTCTTAATTTGCGTTTAATTGTTCTCTTATGAAGGCGATTAATAGAAGAACGAGACATATTTACTATGTGATTTGCGATGTCCTCTGGATTTATTTCATTGTTAGCACGAGTAATTGAGTTTGAGCCACCCAGTTTCCGAAGGAGACTCCATGCTTCCCTGCTTGAATGGGAAAAATCAATGTTTTCAACAGCGTTAATCCACTTTTGTTTTCTCGCGGCGTCCAGTGAGTATATTAAGTCATCAGCCACGTCTGCCTCACCACTACTAAGGTACTCCTCATATAATATATCGCTCTCTTTACTCCAGCCAGGAATGTATTCTTCACGAAAGCCTCTTGGGATGCATTTCTTTGCAGTTGAGATGATGGCTCCAACAAATCTATCGTAATTTTTAGGAATGGGTTGGATCCAGCGAATCACTGCATCCAACTTCAATCTATATTTATCCCAGTCAGCTTTGTTAAAATTCCATCTAGGTTGAGGAGTAGAGTTAACGAGTGGAATTTGGATTCCTACCTCCAGAATTACTGGACGATGTTGAGAGCGTGGAAAACCTTGTAAAACAGCCCTAGATATTGGAATAGGGTTACGTTGTTCGTTTTTTGTGGAAAAACAGAGGTCGGGATTGTAATCGCTTCGCCATCTTGCAGATCTAAAGGTTTTCAAGTCTTTCGCATCATATACCAGGAACAAGTTGTTATCATCCGCCCAGTCGGTCAGTTGCACGCCATTGGTATTATTATTTGAGTAGGACCACTGAGTGTGATGGCTATTGAAGTCACCAGCATATATTGCTGGGTGATGAAATAATGGTAGAGTACCAGCTGGCCATCCTGTATTTGGAGGCTTGTATACGTTTACAATTTGTTTGATAAAAAGCATGCTATAGAATCATATGAAGTTTTTCATAACAACCGTTACCATGACAATGTTGAATTGTTTATTATTTCATTACACACTTGTGCGGAATAAATTGACTGTAGAGCTTTCAATACTATTTATTTTAAAAATTATTAAACGAGATGCTTTCAAAATTCAAAACATTGGGCCAGTTCATTAAAGGAGTTTTCGAAATTTCTTAATATTACCAAAGTTTCATAAAATTACCTAAGTTTCGTTTTTAACAGTTTAGGTGAATTGTAAAACAATTATTTTACTTAAAAATTGCTAAGTATTTTTGTGGGTTGAAAAACAAAAAGGTTGTTTTTTATTTTACAGTTTTTTTCTGCGTTAATTTTTATTTTGTTTTATTTTTAGCAATAAAAATGTAAACCATTTTTTTACAATAATAATTTTAGAAGGTCATTAGAATTTGTTGAAATTGAATATTATTTTCTAATATTATGTAAATGAACATGATGATAAAAGAAATACAGTTATATGGTGTAAGGACACCGGGAAATAATTTGTGTTAGCTAATTCAAAAACTGACCGAAGATTATGTTTTTGGTTTGAAATTAGTTCAAACATGAATAGAACTGAAGGTGGACAACTATTTAGTTTTTAACTATAATTGATGTCATAATTTTGAAAAAAAAATGGAAAATGGTTTTGGACTAGCCTAGTTCTAGTTTTTTTATTGGGACATTGTAAATCTGACCGAAATCAATATTCATTTTTTTTTGTGTATCGTTTAAGTAAGTCAAGCAGAGGCGTCAATTGGGTAGGGCTGGGGGGGGGCATTGGCCCCCCCAAGGATTTGATACTATCAATACATCGATTCAATAAAACCATCCAATCGTTTACACTATATAAAAATTATACACTATAAAAATTTCAATGCACTGTTATTTTGTAAATTCGTCTAATTTTTAGAAGATTTACTTAGCTAATATACCAATTTTATCGCATACTATTAATTGAAATATATCTGATAATAATTACGTTACAATTAATAATTACGTTACATATTATTTTGGCCCGACTAAAGTACGGTTCACCACAATATTCAAACCGTTATCGTTCTTTGTATAGACTAGAGCGCCGCCGATACGAAAGGCGGTCGTATTGCATCTAATCTTCTGATGAAATCAGTTTTATAAACAGAACACGATCGTTCTTCCAAAAACGCCGTGGGTGCGTATTTTGACAACATTCTATCGTACGATAGTGTTTTGTTTATAAGATATTCGTGTCTAAGCCAGAGGAAACAAAACATTTCATTAGTATAGGGTTCCTCGAGAGTTCATAGTGCAGTATTTAACATTCAAATTTCAATTGCTATTGGTTATTGGTAACTTATATAAACTTAAAAGTAAGTACATGCAGGAGAACACAACCTAATTATATCCCACTTATTTGGAGAACCCTGAATGTTTGGCCCTGTTTTTTTAACTATATCATATTGTACAAACTTTATAAGACTTTTTTAAAAACAATAAATTAAAAACATTTCTAATTGTAAAATCCTATAACATATCGGTTTTCTTGATAGTTGTGCTAATTTTTATAAAATGAATGAAAATAATTACGAGAGTAATTTAAATTTTTTGTGTTATTTCCAGTGATTTTATAATAGTGAATGTTTTATAATAGACAAGCAATATTTTCTAAAGACACGAACAAATATTTAAGTTATGTAAATATTTTCAAAGTATGTTATGAAAACTTGCTGACAAATTCTTTTCGCTATATGGACTATAATTTTTAATTCATAAAATAGCAAAAATTATATGTTTGGTTGGTTATAATAAAATCCAAAACGTATCCTAAACGTCAATCTTTGTTCATTTTTTTATACAGTCACAGGGAGGGAGAAACTATTATTTTTTTGTGGTAGGTTTTTCTTATAGATTTAAAAGAAGCTCGCAATAATTGTACAATTTTGAATCAAATGAAAAATTTACGCACGTTTATGGGTAGTAAACTGACCAGACGTCCCACGCTGCGTGGAAATGTCCCACATTTGATTGCGTTGTCCCACGGAGAAATTTGTCCCACGAAGCGTACCACGAAACAAATATTTCCACCACATTTGCCCGCATTATCGAAATAATCAAATAAACCTTATATCTACCTACGTACAGTTTGCACAATATCTTAGTCAAAGCAATGGCTTCACTGTTTTTTCTTGCAATTTGTATAATGTTATGTATATGTTGATTTATGTATATTGAGAGAACAAACTAGTGCGATATTTTTTTTACTAAATAGTGTTTTAACTATAATTTTCTTAGAAATACTAAACTCAGTTTTTTTCACTTCAATAATTTACATTTTGTTTTGCGAATATCTTTTGATGTCTAACAGATCTATCTCAACGAAAAGGTTTCTTTGTTTATAGAAACATCTCCCCGGTGTATATACGAGAGATCAAAAGTATATTATGAAAAATAAAATACAAAATATTATACTTAAAAAGTCGCAGTTTTCCGTATAAATTCATAAACATTTAAATTTTCAAGCCAGAGTTTTACTTTATTCGAGCACTCATTTTAATCCTTTGAAATAATATTCAAAAATTAAAATGTAAAAAAAAATGATTTTACTCCTTTGGAGCAGATTACATTTTCCTGTTCTTTTATTCGATTTATGAATAGTCCCTCTACGTCATCCTTTATATTCATTTTTCTAGCAATACATGAATAATTGAACGAATCATTTAAAGCATTTTACGTTGGAAAGCATCAAATTTGAAGCAAAAATAAAAGTTTTGAGTATTTGAAAGAAAATATTTATTTCAATTTAGTAGCAAGAATGATATTTTATTATTTTCACTCCTATATGTGGGAGTGTTATATTTTTTTTAAGCTACGCACTCTGAAAGGACAAAGTAAAGGAGTGATATAAGAAGCGTTTCAAACTCTGTTTAAAACACACTTTAACTAGGTAGCTCAAAAGTAAAATTATTATTTTCTAATTTATAATTTTTTTTTCTCAATAAAGAACAAACAAAGTAGAGAGCATAAAAACTTGATAAATGGTATATATTTGCAAAAGATAGAACGAGAGGTATACAGTATACCTCTTATACTTACAGAATACAGAAAAGATATTAATTATTTAGTAAAATTAAAATAAATTGCTTCAATTGTTTTGCAGTCTTTCCTTGTGTAACAAAAGTTTTAAGCTACTATAAATTTTTATTAATTTTTAAAATTATATTTAAAATGTTCTCCTGCAAATCAAGATGGATAGAAAACGTTTACGTAAATTCTCATACGAAATTGAATTGAACTATCCTTTTATAAAAAAATCAAAATATAACGACGCAAAGGTTTATTGTATTACCAGTCGGACTAAATTTGCAAACTAACAGTGGACATTATGAACTAAAAGACATATAGATACAGATAAACATAAAAAAGCGTTGCTATAAGCCGTCAGCTCCAGTAGCTTGAACAAGTTTTGTTGTTATATTGTTTTCTTGTTGTTATTTAACATTGACAAAAAGTTAGTTGCAATTTGCGCTGATAACTCGAATACCAATTTTAGTGGTGTCACGTCAAGAAGTGAAAATTTAAAAGCAAGCTAAGCTCGAATTTGAACCAGAATGTATTGGGTATTGGATTCGCAGCCCATATTCTAAATAATGCAATAAGAAGTGCTGCTGATTTAAATGGCAGGGTTAAAAAAATTTGGATATTTTACTGTCTTCACTGGAGACGTTGAAGGAGTTCTGCGGCAAAAATAATGTCGAACATAACCAACTTATTGGATACAGTGAAACTCACTGGCTGGCGGTAATGCCAAACTACTTTCTTGATGCTTAAACAATGCAGAGATGATACTAAATTTAAAATTATTTTTAACAAATGAAGGGATTTTGCAGAACTTTGCGGCATTCGCTTCGATGAAACAACAATAGAAGTTAAAGATCTAGCATAGTAACCAAGGTAGCACAAAAGCATTTTAGTTTCATTTCTAAGACCATGCATTTAAATGCTTTTAAATATATGTGTGTATAAAAATGTACATGTTATATTTTACGAAAAAAATCTTTTTATGTCATTTAAATTCTCGCCCCCCCCCCAAGATTTTGGTGAAATGACGCCACTGAAGTCAAGTCAATAAATGTATAATGAATGGCCATTATGTTTGAATTAGGTTGTTCATTGTGAGAAAACAAATTTATTGTTTAGGATTTTAAAAATAAATTAAGATTTGGTAATGAATTTCTATTGTAAAATGTTGCAAAATTCGTTTGATTAATCTTTAATTGACTGTTTTTGGTATTATAAATGTAGTTACGCCATTTCATGAAATATTATTATGAGAATGTGACGATTATAAAAATTATGTTAAATTAAATGTCTGTGGTTGTTGAGTACCTGTAGTAGAGAAATAATAATTGTTGATACCATTGTGGTGTTGAGCATATAATGGCTAAGCAGATAGAGTTTAATGTATTTAAATCTAAATAATTAATCTCTACAAACATAATGATAAGATAAAACAAATAATAAAATTCAGTTTGTGAAATTACTAAAACAATAAAAAACCGAGCCTTAATTGTGAATTAAAACTACAGCTGAATCCATCAACATCTACGCAAGGGATGTGTGTTTTTTTAAAACAAACATATATATCCAAGCGTATCATGCTATTTAAATCAACCGAAAATCAGCCAATGACATAAAGTAAAAACTTCTATGACCTGATCAGGATCACTCTTATAAATAGTAATCGAAGAAATATGTTTTCAAGTAATCAAACCAATGAATTAAATAAACTGTCGATATTAAACAGCAAACTACTCCGTAACGGTTGACCTAATACGTTGTTTTGCTGTAACATTTTTTGTGGGTGTTTTTTATTAAATTTTATAATATTTTGGTAATAAACATTCTACAATGGAAAAATAAGGTTTATGAAGTTAAAACTTTTTTAGGCGCGTTGGCCGATTTTGTATGGGGAAAATTTTATGTCTTCGCGTCACTGTCACGCTGCAGCTATTCAAAGTAAATATGAAAAGAGAGTGAGGTAAATTGTAATTATTTGTTATTTCCTTATTCTCATTTTCTTGATTCATAATTTGTTTTTCTTTTTTATTGATTGTAATGGTTTTCTCTGTTTATAACAGTGGAAAAGTTTTGTTTAGTAAAGATTTTGGTATATTTGTAAGCAAAACAAAAATATACTTTTTTTGTCATATTTTATTAATTTTTTTCTTCTTTCGTTTTAATAAACAAAACGCAATGACTATTTAATTAATTTGAAAATTTTTTGCCTTAGTTTTATTTTAATTTAACCCAATGAAATTCTCTAAAATGTAATGACATCATTCAATTTCACCAATAACATTTGAATTATACTAATAACAAATAGTTATACGTCTGGCCTACTGGGATATTAAAAATTATCAACCTTATTTTGAAATAATTAACTGATATCAAAGTAGGCCAAGTAAAAGTAGTTATACGTCTGGCCTACTGGGATATTAAAAATTATCAACCTTATTTTGAAATAATTAACTGATATCAAAGTAGGCCAACGTATAATAATAAAAAACAAATAATAAGTAAGTAGCAATGTAATAATTAAAAACAAAGAGAAACAAAATTTGGTTAATGATAATAATAATAAACAAAAGAAAAGAAAGAATAAGAAATAAGAATAAAAAATAAAAAGAATTTTTATTTATAAACATGGCTGGTTTTATTAAACATTTTAGGAAATAATTTACATGCGTTTAATTGATTTGAATAATTTTAATTTATTATTTGCATATAAAATTATGTGCGTTTATTTTATTTTAGCTTATTATAGACAAGTGAAGAATAAAAACTAAATAAGAATTAACATAAACTATTCAGTTTTGTTTTATTATTCAGTTTTATTATTTTAATTTTCCCGATATTTCGACTTGTTAGTCATTTTCAAATGACTAACAAGTCGAAATATCGGGAAAATTAAAATAATAAAACTGAATAATAAAACAAAACTGAATAGTTTATGTTAATTCTTATTTAGTTTTTATTCTTCACTTGTCTATAATAAGCTAAAATAAAATAAACATATTTAAATAAAAAGAGACAAGTAATTATATAACATTTTGATAATTAAAATTATGTGCGAAAAAATTTTTTTGGTGAATGTAATAAAAACAATATCGTTAAACAATATTTATTCATAAACAATATATAAAAAATGAAAAATGCCAAAAAATTTTCTAAACGAATTCCCCCTCGTTCGTTGATAAATTCTCTTAATTTTTTGAAAAATTCCTCAAGCAAGTTGTGTTTATAAAAGCTCTCGGCCTACGGCCTCATGCTTTTATCAATATACTTGCTTTCGAAATTATTGGCAAACAATTATTTCGAATTATCACCGCCCTTGGGAAAGTACAACTGATAATTTTTTTTGTTTTTATGCATTTGTAGGTTTTTATTTTGCAATTTAAACATTAATGTGCATACTAAGTTTTATTTCAAATTCGATATATTATATTAGCAAGAATTTTAAAAATGTTAAGTTGAAAACAAATGTATGTTCACATTTAAATAAGTTGTGTAGTTGAAAAGCAGTTTATTTTTCGATTTTATGCTATATTTGAAAAACTTTCGGCGTTTCATTGGTGATCTACTTAAAAGCTGCTTTGAGCAGCTATTCTGTTCCAAAGGAACGCATGTATTATTCAAATTCTTTCTTTGAAAAATGGCAAAAAACAAATAATTTACAATTTTATAAAAAATTAAATAATTAATATAATTAATTAAATAATCAAATAATTAAATAATTAATTAATTAAATAATTAATTTTATAAATAATTAAATTAAAATCAAATTATTGTATGGTCAAATTATTGTATTGACTGGCTAGCTATTGTATTGTATTGACTGGCTAGCAGTGAAAATTACATAGACGTGTTTGATGGTCTATGTATGGGTAGAATCTCATGAGTTCGCGTCATCGTCACGCTTTATAGTTATATACATATTTGAATTAGCTATAAGTATGACGTGTTGTGCTTGGGCAGTGTTGTTGAAATTAATGATAATAACGATACAATCAAGGACAATAATATTGAAAATTAAGTTCATTGAAATTAATGTAAATACTATGTATATTAGACTGGTCGTTAAAAATTAAATTTCCCGAGACGCCCCCAAAAAAAATTCTTTGTGGTAAAAAAGATGAGAGCATTATTTTTTTTAAATCAAAAGAACACGTGCCGCAAAATCCTCAAAGTTGATTTTTTGATAAAATCGCTTATATCTCATAAAATATGCAGATGTCAAAAAAAATCACATAATCATTTTTATAGGAAATTTAATTTTCTACAAAAAAAGTCCAAGTCATTTATTTCCTAAAACCTATATTTCTGATGATATTTTGAAATAAAACTTGAAATTCTTCGAAGCTCGTAAAACCAAATGATAAAAATTTTGACGAAAAAGTACTAACTTCGATTTTTTTTGTCAAGATTATTTTTTTATATATCTTATTCTATAGCATAAGAAGAAAAATAGAACTTTTTCGTCATCTTTATTTTTTATGTTTTTTATAAATTACGAAAACTTACAAGTTCATTTTCAAAATATCATGAGAACTATACGTTTTAGGGAAAAAATGATTTGGACCATTTTTATAGAAAATAAAATTTCCTAAAAAATGATTATGTAGTTTTTTATGACACCTGCGTATTTCATGAGATATTTGAAAAAATCTATGAATTTTTCAAAAAATCAACTTCGATGATTTTGCGGCACTTGTTCTTTTGATTTAAAAAAAAAATAATGCCCTCGTAGTTTTTTGACCACAAAGAATTTTTTTTGGGGGTAGGGGGGGGGGGGGGAGGGTCTCGGAAAATTTAATTTTTAACGACCAGTATATATAACAAAAATGTATAATAATTATTATGCCAATTAGGTTATATTCATATTTTATACTGGGCTTGCACAGTCTATATGTTTTGATTATTAATTATAAAATATTAAATATATATAATACCATAATAAAATGGTATGGTGTAAGAGTCTATGCACATTTCGTGCACTTTTTTATTTTATTAATTAATTTTTAAATTTTAAAAATTAAATATTAAAATGCGGGGTGGAAATTTGTTTTATAAAACGATGGTAACATTGTCCAACAAAAATATTTTGTTTGCTATTGTCGGGTCTAACAACCCAAACATGCCAAAATGTCAATTATCGGACTCGACAATAGCAAAAAAAGTGTCGGACAAGGACAAATTTCCACCCCTTATTAATAAAACAAATTGTGGCAGTAAATTTACAAGATCCTCGGGGAATCGTAATGTTTCGGCGTTTGCCGAACGAAAAAGCGGCAAGATACAGCAGATACAAAAGTTGTCATTACCAAAATGCCAGATACAAAAGTTTTCGAACTCGTCAAGGACAGGCGCCTCATGAAGTATAAAATATGTGGTAATCATCGAATGAAACCGGTGAGGGTCTGGTGACTATCGGTTTACTTATGTTTTAATTTTTTAGATGATTGACATAATTTGATTTTGGTTTTTTTTTGTTAATATTATTTATGTGTCCAGCAAATCTTATTTTCAAGGACCACCCCTATATATCTGTCGGTCTTTATATAATATCTGTCAATCATCACATGCTTTATTGTAAGCACCTGTCTTAATATTTTGGGTTTTTGTGAAATTTATTATATTTGCAAATGTTGTTTTTTATTGTTAAATCCAACAAATTTATGTGCTTCTCTAATTCAGTTTCCAATGTATCGAACAATAACACAATACAAATGAGCAAAGACGATGATTAAGGAAAACTATTTAGTACATAAAATATATAGCAAAAATAGATATAAAGCCAATTTAATTGAAACACTAAATACAAAACATAAAACTGTTTTGAGATACTGATTAACTTAATAAAAACTAATATCTTTCCCTTTTTGATATATTCTTTTGGATCATAATAGAATCGTTTTATATCCAAACATATCATTCGCTTGATAGCCCCAACAATTTTAATCATCAAGCTTGAGAGCTAATAAATGATCTTTTTTTGGAAACTAAAATTTGAATAAAATTATATTTCAATGTCGTTACTCACAACGACTTTATCTTTTGATAGGAATCCATCCATCTCAATTGTTGTCGGTTGTCTCATTTTAAACTAAATAGATTCAACACACACACAAAATAAATTCACCCGTGTATAAACAAAAAAATGAAACTGACATTGAAAAGTTATTCAAATAAACCGTCTCATACCATCAAATCAAAACAATAAGGTCCTTCATAATTTTACCAATTATTAATATTACGTATTCATATCTTATTTATAACAACGTAAAACAAGGCACCTTATTAATGATGACAAGATCAACGCAGCTGTGCAGAATCAATTTACTCTATTTCAATATATCTTTAACAAAAATAATAAAAAAACAATAGATTAAAGGCTGGTTTCACCATCCTCAGTTAAGTTAAGTTAAATTTCACATAACTTCCACTTAACTGAAGGAAATGGGTTTAACCAGTTTCGGTTAGCTAAATATTAACTTCATTTTTTATCATTCAATTATCTCTTGGTTAACGTTAAGTGGCAGTTAACTTACTTTAACTTTGACTGAGGATAACGAAACTGGCCCTAAACATTGAAATATAAAAACCGTTAAATGTTTTAAAATAAAAAAAAAATATGCGTTACAGTGGAACGTCGTAAATAGACACATATTTTATTTATGAAATGAATCTGATAGTACGAAATGAATGTGTGATTATGTGAGAACTATCTGTTTTAGAATTTAATGGAAAATGTCTAATGAATAGATTTTTTAGTCGTTACAACAAAAACAAACAAAATATTTAATAATAAAAATTAATACATAATAAATAAAAATAATATCTAAAAATTAGTTTTGGATTTTTGAGATCAATTTTTTCAATTCAAAGGTATGGTTTGAAGTTTCTCAGAAAAAAACTCCATCTAAAAATTAGTTTATATAAAAGAGGAGTAATCCAAAATATATATTCCAAAAAAAATTAACGGAACGAAAACATGGCTTTCTAGAAAACATGGCTTTGTCAATTGATGCAACAAATAATTCAATCAATATCATATCAATTACTCCACATTTATAGGTTCATTAAATCTTGATTCCCTCAGATATCGTCATGTCATGAGCAATCAGATATATCTTGTATGCAATGAATTGGATTTTTATATAAAAATAAATGATTGAAATACTGTAAAATACTGAATCTATTTTGGGGAATCCGGATTGGGAAATCTCTTATTTATGAAAAAAAGTCATATTAAAAAACTCAATGTTGACTACAAAAAAATAAATTTAACATCAAAAACAAAATAAATTAATAATAAAAGCACACAAAATTATATAAATTAATCAAAACTAAAAAATAAAACTTACATTATAAATTATATATATGCTGATCCACTTCTAATTCATTTAAATTGTTTGTATCTCCTTGTAACCGTATAAACATTTTAGCATATGAAATACGAAATCTAAGTTTCTAAACTTTGCTAACATTCTGGAATATAACTAATTGCACACTTGGATAAATATTTTGAGTTTATGATAAAAGAAATTAATAAAAAAAATAATAATAATAATTAAAAAATAAATAAATAATAACAATTAAAAAATAAAAATAATAATAATTTTGTTTAAATAATAATAATTTTTTACTTTATTAATATAAACAACGCCACAATGTACCACTCATTCTAACTTACACAATGTAATTTATGTTTATCATTTGTTAAAAATTTACATAAGCTCCTCGATCGAACATTTTATCGATTATATATAGTCAGATTCTCCACCGCTTGTTTCTTTTTAATTATACTTTTAATCGCACACAAATTAAAAATTCACTCATATCATCTCAATATAAAATGTAAGTCAACCATTTCCATATATCATCTCAATAAACAATTCTATTCAAACGAGAAAATATTCTCCTCTACAACTATAGACAACCATTCTACTTTTTATAAATTGCACAACCGTATATTGTATCTCCATATAATATGATGATTAAGCTTTACATAGCAAAAATTCGTATTATTTATGTAGATAGAAACATGTATTATTAACTGACATTGACGCAACAAAGCAATTATTTGATAAAATGTAAAACATTGGTTGATTGACCTGTATCACTCATAAATATTTTATGTTTGTTGAAATGGATTATTTTAATTTAAAGTCTGGAGCCGAAATATATTAGCAAACAAATCATTAGCAAAAGAAGAGGCCTATCAACACCTTAAAACTCACCTAACTCTTATTATCTAAGTGCTTTTGTGACACATATTCTCATTTATTTCAATTATGAGATGAGAGTTTCTTTAACTAATAATTCAACTTTATAATATCAAAAATTTAAGTACGGCATTATTTTTATTTTTTATTTAATTTTTATTTTTAAATTACATATATATATAAACATAACTTATAGATAGTACATTACAAAGGTACATGATATATATACCTTCTAACCTAAAATTAAATAAATTATTATACAAAATTTTTCTTCAATATCATTTCATACATTTCGAGTATAAAAAATATTTTATATAAAAATTTTAATTAAAATTATATGGAAATAATTTTCAGATTTTTCCATGTTCAAATCCTCATTATGTTCAAAATTACTTGAATTAAGTTTACGGAGGAAAAAAAATCATCAAAACATAAAAATAAAAATATTAAATTTTCTCATAATTTTCATTTATCCCTCTTATTATTTTCAATTTTTGGAGTCGTTCCAATTGTAATGAAAATATGTTGGCACTCTTAAGTTGAGCATGAAATGATTCTTGCATCGTTTGCTTGAATAGTTGTTATTTATTACTTCGTCTATTATGCTGGATCATTGGCCGATCGTCAACAACCATTAAAATGTTATTCATAATTTCTGTTAGCAAGAAGAAACTAAGAGATGGTCACTGCCTTATATGAAGCAATTCGATATAAAAGTGTGGTTTAGTGAACGTGTAACGTATTTTTTTTTTGTTAATAGTAAGTTCAACAACATAAACCTAACACAATTATATAACAACAGTGGTACTGCCTAAATTTTGTTATCATCTAAAATCTTCATTTCTAAAATGCTGATCCATCCATCCCAAATAATATTATCACTTTTAAATTGTTGTCATAATTTTTGTTGTTTTGCCTTTGCCATATTTTCATTTATATTCATAATGTTTTTCATTGTTTCCACCCTATCGTCTTGCTTTATTAACAAGTTGTTATAATAAAATTTAGATATACCATGAGGATTTTGATCAAATCAATTCGTTGCGAATTTATTTTTTGATATTACAAATTTTAATGTTTTTTGATAATATTTTGACATGAGAATTTGTATATTAGAAATTTTTTTATTTAATATTTGCTGTTACCAGTGCAGAGCTGTATTTTTAGTGTTAATTGGCATTTTAATGTTTTTCTGCTAAATTAAATTCGCTTCGACTCCAGACTGTTTTGTCAAAATAACGTTGAAAAGCTGCAGTATAGTTGAATTTACCCATCTTGTATAGTGAAGAATGCAGCTCTGTTTAAACAAAAATGGTCCTAGTACGTTTCAAAATTTCACTAAATATAAAGGGAGGATGATAATTACACTGTTTATATTCTTCTTTAAAAACATTATTTGTATTCCAGTAAAGGAGAGTGGAGAATTCTTATTTCATATTTAATATTACACAATAATAATCATAAAAAAAACAGCAACAAAAATATCATAACATGATAATATTATGTTTTTGTTGTTTTGAATGGGATTTTCTTGGTGGTATAAAATTTTAAGGTTGAACGGTTGAGAAGTATTAAAAAATATAATAATGAAATCAACCCCTTTTTTCGAATTTTCATTCATGGAAACCCCATAAAAATTTAAACGCTTTTAGAATTCGTTTTTGAATATGAGTTTTTCATTTATATGTCCTTAGTAGATGTATAAATATTTATGAAGTGATTTGAGATGGTGCTTTTTTATTAAAAAGAAAAAAAATTATATTTGAGGACTGCTTTCATTGGATCATTTTGGGCGAGGGTGGAAGATATATGCAACATTTATATTTATTATCTTAATAGTAAAATCGTTATTTCTTTTTCAAATAACAAACACATTCTCCGGAAATATGCATTTTATGAAATAATCAAATTTAAGTTAGGAAAAAGGATTTTAAGCTTACGTACAATACAAGGGAATCAAAGTTCGAACTCAACCGACATACTTAATTTTAATCAAAACAAATTTGTTTAGGTAACATTGTCAACCGTTATTCCATTATTGATTTGGCTTTGTAATTGCATGTACTTTTAAAATGAAAAATATCAAGTAAATATTGGTTTTTTATATTCTGTATATTTATATTGTAAACTGAGATTAAGTTGCAAGGACTATCACCATAACACCAAGTCACGATGTACATTTAGACCGAAAATTGTTTGTTGTGATACCACAGCTGTCCTGCCCCATCACTTCATTTCCATTTTGTTCCATTTGTGATCTGGTCTTTTGCAACCATCTCAAAAGACACATCCGCCACACTCTTGGTTAATCTTCGTTTTGTAGAATGAAAGTGACCTCAGGTCTTCGAATGCTACTATAATATATAAAACTTTTGGTGCTCCCTTCTTCACGTTATCTGGGTGATAAGGATGCGTTCTCTTTACACATATATAAAACTGGCTGTTAATATAATTTATACAGCCGTAGCAGACCGTTCTCGTCTCAATTTTCATTTATGACCACAATTAGAAAATGATTTAGTATGTCACCAAAAGTGTGACAAAGCAAACTTGTAACGACCAACAAATTCTATTAGAAAAGACATTTTCTTTTAAAGTCTAAACCAAACAGTCGAAACAGTCGTAGAAGCCGGTGGAGTTAAAGTTATTCTTTGGTGATAAAATTTATCGGCCATTATGAAACATTAAAATTTCATTCGTCTAAAAAAGATTAGTGAAAAAAAAATTGAGCATTATAATTTACACAACTAAAATGGTAAATGTAAACAATTACTTCGTATCGTTTTAAATTTTGCAAAAAGAAAAACAATTTTGGTCTCAGAAATATAATTATAAATCAATAATATTAATAAATAATTATAAATTCAGAAATATAATTATATAAGATGGATGAATAGAAAATATAATAGAATATAATAGAATAGAATAGAATATGAATAGAAAATATAAGATGGATGAATTGGAAAATATAATAAATGGTGGCAGACCGCTTTGGCCACTTGAAAAAGAGTTATTTGATATTGAATCAGCAACAGCCAATCAGTTATTGGAATATAACAGTGATCAGGGATAGGAATTTTGAAATTAATTCAGTTGTGGAGGAGCAGCAGAATTTTTGTGGATCTACCGGACTACAATCAACCTCCTAAGTAAAGTTTTTTTATATATTACTAGCAGGACCCAGCGTGCTTTGCTACGCTTATAAATAAAGTTTGTGCGCAGACATTTTGTTGACGTAGTAGCAATGATTTCAAAAAAGCAGGAATGAGAAATGATAGCATAATTGTTAATTGTACTTTTTAAAAATATGAATGAAAAATAATCAGCACTCTAGCTAAGTTCGGATATATTAAAAATTGGTGATCAAATAAGTTTTCAAGTAAGCAATAAAAAAATTTATATGACTTGTTGAATTAGTAGAGGTGTATCATCTCTATATAGAACACTATACAGAACAAAAATAGAATCACAAATGTTCACAATGCTCATGCATTGTATTTGCTTCCGACACGAAACACACAAAAATCTCTCAAATCACTCACAAAATTTCTCAAAATTTTATTTTTTACACCAAATAGTCTAAAAGTTTTGTTTATTTAACATTATGCTCGTCGCATATTGCCACTATGTCATAAGAAAGAAAATTCGAAAAAACTCGTTATGATAACATTCAATTTCCATGGTGTCATTTTTATTTTTATTAACTTATTTTAATATGGAAAGAATTTCAAAATGTCGTTTTAATTCTATTTATTTATTCGAGTACTTGTGGGTACACTTTATTTTTCTTTTTCTGTTTAACGGAATGGTTTTCCTAACGCGTTTGCCACATACAGTTGTCCTTGTGAGAAGCCTGAATGCTCTAAATCTAGTCGACATACTTGCTGTAACTGTCCTTGTGATTTGTTGAAGGTCATTGTAAAAGCGAGTTGCACCGGAAACGAAACGTTTGAGCCCAAATGCCATATCTGTTGGAATACGTGGCAACACTACATCTTCCGGTTCGAATTTTCCATTTAAAATTGTGGCTTCAATGGCATTGTTCATCATCTTTTTCACCGAACATTTCAAAAAAATTTGGGCAACTTCATAGCATTTGACATATTTAGAATTACAATGTATGTCACAAAACACATAAAAACCTTTTAAGACCTAGGTTCCACACTATCATATTTTTTAAGACGTTGATGGAAGCAAATTTCTTTTTTTTTTTGGTTTTTTATGTTCTGTTAAAGCATGGAAAACCAAATAATAAATCCTTTCACATAATAATGTACGACATAGGGCAATATTTCATAACAAGATGGAGGAAATTAAAATAAAATACTTTTTTTTCAAATTTGCAGGAACAAAGCTAACATTGGGTTACTAATTTTCCTAGTTCAAGAAGCATATACCAAGATCATGTAACGCATTGTTTTCCTCAATCCAGCATATATAATAGTTATGTGGAAACTCATTTCTTCGAGCAAGCAAAAAAGTTCATTCTTTAAAAAAATATAAAAAATAAAAAAATTGCGTCCATAAACACCTTAGAAGCATGTTGTTGTGGGACCTTATTCTTAAAAGGTTCTTATGTGTTGTGACATGTTGTGTTGTAATTCCTACTACCCAACATATTTTATTCAAAAATACCTAAAAAAAGCGTGTCATCACCAAAGAATATTCCATAACTATAAGACTAAGTGTGCTATCGTTGATTGAAAAAAGTTTATCCCCCACCACCCCTAAAATATCACTTAACCCCTTATATCAGTGATATCTTACTGCCATTGCCAGTGGTATACGATATCTCACGTTAACTGGTTTGCTAATAGCAGGTGCTAAAGTACGAGGGGTTGTCACACCCATAGATCCAAAATTTATATAAAATTCATAGAATTCATAGAAAATATATAGAATTCAATTCAAGATATATAAAATTTATTGGTATTAATGCATTGTTACCGTTTGCAAATCACTATTGCAAACGTGTTGCCGGCTAAGTGCCACTATTTTTAATTAGTTTGTTCATCATGATTACCATCCGTTTTTGATTATACATAAGCTATGCTTCTTTGTATAGTATTTTTGCGAATTCAATTTCGTAATTTTGAGCTTTAAATCGATATAATCGATGTTATCCACTATCTTCACTTAGTTTTAGAAATATGTATCACGTACAATTGCATACAAGCAACATATTTGGTGTAGATAAAATAATTTGATCATTTGATCAATTCCAATATATATATAATTTTGATATATAAATAAACATAATTGTTTGTCAGATCATATTTTCATTTTTCAATTTCATTATATTAGGTTCAATGTAAAAACATTGATCAAAGCAAACCAATTATATAAAACGATATATTTAGATAAAAATAATATTGGCAAAACCCCTTAAGTTAATTATAAGAGCCCTGGGGTTACATTTACTATATATTATGTATAATATAGCCTATGTTCATCAAGAATAATGTACGTTTCAAATAGTGAAAGAATCTTTCAAATAGGTGCAGCGGTTTTGGAGATTATCAAATACGAACAAACAAACATTAATTTATATATATATATAGATTATATTTAATTATTCGTAAATAACAAATAGTTTAGATTTGGGATTTTTAGTGTCTGGCGAAATCGAAGGGATGATGGGATTATGGATTAAGGATGTAACTGAATTTGAAATTATTTCATGTAATAACATTTTTGTTATAGTTTAAATGTGTTTTCACACAACAGTTTGATTCCCAGACCAAGTGTATAAGATTAATGAATTGGTGTAAGACGGCTACAGGAAGAGAAGAGTTGAAAGAGTATTTTCTAGTATCCCTTCTTGGCAGAGACTCCCTTTTTAGTGAACGAATGTGATACAGTGTTAACTGCCTGCTACTTTCGGGATCTCCGTTAGTACAGACTGAGTACTCTAGTACTCTTTTTTCTATTTCAGTTCCGAATCCAATCGGCCACCATAAAATCGTTTTCCGAAAAACTTATATCGATTAGCAGTGCAATTTATAGTAATATATATACAAACTTGTCTCCTGAGTCCTGTGTATCCGAAAACTGATGTTCGCTTCATCAATTCGTTTTTTTGTCATGAATCTATCCTGGCCCTACAAGCTAGCGGTTTTCATGATAATAAAAAAATTATGAAGAACAAAAATGCGATAGTACACTACTTAACCTAAGGTTTTTTGCCATGTTTACACAACGCATTATTTCCCTAATTAATTTCGGGTTTAATGGCACTGTCTATATTTCTAAATTTAACTGTGAACTTCAAATTCAAAGTGAACACTACCCAAGTACCCACATCTTCTTTCGCTAATCACATTATGTCAATAATTAATTAATAAATCAGACTACAAACAAAAATTACCACCAACAAAAACAAACACAAAGAACACGACTGAGATTTAAATTCTTAAAAAATAAAATCATACTGAAAAAAACTAAAGATCAAATTACTAAACCTGGTTATCGAATATTCAATCACTGAATGTCATAATTGCCTCTCATCAAAATACCTCCATTCTCTCCTCATGCTCAATTACCAATGATAATCGTAGAACCAACCATAATAACACAATAGCACAGCATAAAAACCGAAACATAAAAACCGAAACAACTGTGAACGTATTCAAAACGCCCGAAAAATTAAGATAAATACAAGATATCAAGAAAACTTGTAATCATCTTGGTCAATAGCTCAAATCCGAGTCCGGATCTTCATGTGTTTTTTTTTAAAAACGTCGATCTACAAAAAACAATTAAGCCTACGGACTAAAATACCATTTGTTGGCCAAAAGTTTAAAGCCAATAAAAAGACTTTGATTTCAGAAAACTTAATCTCTGACTAAAACAATATTATTTGTGCAATATTCAATATTCTTTTCGTCGCAGCTTGTGAGGACATCTCAAACCATGAGAAGGTCTCAGGCCGGGACAAAGACTGAAGCTCTGGCCTGATTTTGTAACTAGGTTGCTTTCTCTCCTTGCGCCAGTAGAACTTATGTGAAGAAAAATGAGACGATATCGTTCAACAAGTAGGATGTAAGTTACGTGAGAGAAAGGTAAAGGAAGAGGTCTAAGGGTAATGCTATCGTACGTATTTTTGCCAAAATTTGAATGGGTGAACTTTTACAGCGTAAAACGATGGAGACGGTGGATTTCTACGCCAAAATTTTTTTACTATTTCAATTGTTATTATTTGTCCAGCATCAAGCAAACTAAAGGGAGGGAAAGCCATAACAGAAGGATTCCCAATGGCGCAGAAGGCTTTCATAAATACCCGTGAGATTTGCTGCTCTTTTCCTTGTAAGTGAGTATTGTTCGGAGATTTGTTGAATCCCACAAAGAATTTTTATTTGACTATGATTAAATAGAAAAAGTCCTAATACGACGCAGGTTAGAAGAAAAACTCTTGTAATGAGTTTACTCAACACTTCCCAGACAACTTGCAATCTACGCACAGATCTCAACGGTCACGGCAAATACACAAAACTTTGAAGAACGGGCCTGCAAATACAACAAAAAGCAAATATTACAAATAGATGTACTTTAAATCTTGTCCTTCAAAAACACATGAATAAATATTTTCTAAGGAATTTAATTTTAATTTTGATTAGTGTAGCAAGTCTAAATCAAGAACATGACTTCTTTAATTTTATGTTTTCGTATGACCCTCAACCTATTATTTAAAATTAATTTTAAATTTCCTTTTCAGCAAATTATTCTATTATATCCTAATATAATATGTCGTGTGTCCTTTTTTCAAACAAAAACTATTTCTGACATTGAAAAAATCAAAAACTACTAATGTTGTTGTTAATGTGTTCTCCTACTGGCTTAAGACCTTTATTGATGTAAACAATGAATTGAATGTGTTTTATAATAATCGAAGATCATACATTTAATATTTTGATGTGCTCGTTTTGTTATCAATGAAAATAAACAGCGGGCTTCTATGTCATTTGAAGGTCGTTATTCTTTTATTTATATTATATGTTTTTTCAAATGTTTGTTTTGCATGAATTTAAAAGATATTATTATATATATTTTAATGCAGTTTTAAGTTTTTATCTCATTGTACTCGCTTCAATCACAATCTAGTTTAAATATAAGGCTGATCTTGGAAAAATGTAGAGAATACAATGTTAGCATAGAGCTACGTTGATTTGGAGTTGATTTGCAGTTGGCACAAAAGAGCTATGAGGTGACGTACGGACAGAAGAGTCAATTTGCATTTTGTCACTATGAATTATGACAGTGAGTATAATCTCAACAGTTTGACTATGTTAAATGATTTTCGATTAATTAGAAAAGCCAGTGTTAATAATTTACGTGATTTTTAATATGACTAGAAATCTAACCAGTCTCTATGCTTAAGTCCATATACTTTTTAAATGAAGCCACTTAATAGTCTACCACTACCATCACTTAATAATCGTTTTGTCACTTAGATGCTCTTTAAGGTTCTGATAAGTGATGTCATGATGATGGTGATGTCATTTAAATTTTCTCTGTTCAACAAAAACGTTAAATTTATCTACAATTAATTTGTTGTTATTGATTGAATTTTAAAATTAATACGAACGGCTAACAAATTCTGTTAAATAGACGCTTTCTTTTAAAGTTTTATACTCAAACAGTCCTCACTCCTCACACTGTGCATACTATAAATAATACATTCGTTCCGTACTATCAAACAACTTAAAATCATTTCATAAAACAATAGCTGCCGTAAACAAGTTTCACTGTATAAATAAATTTCTCTTTTAGTATATTATGTCATATTATAGTTTTTGTCCCATAACTTGCTCTTATTCCGTATATGTCGAATACATTAAATGTTTGTTTGTATTACTTTTTTTTGTTTGTCAATATGAAAAACGAAAGCGAAATAAAGTAAATTGATCATGCGTAAAAGCGTTGATGTTGAACTATCGATATAGAGTATTTCATATTATTAGTTTTAGCTGGTAGATGTGTGCAATATCAATAATTGATTGAATTTTGAGAAGCCTGATTGTTTTTATTGATTTTGTAGTATTGGAATGATTTTTCATTGTCGTTTTATTGGTACATACAGTAGATTTTCCGTGAGATTTGTGAGTTAAATGTTTTTCGTTTCAAATAAAATTTGGAAGCCACAGGGTGAGATGAATAGATGTTCTTTATCTAAATAAAGTTGTAACATAATTTGAACTTTTACGAAAATTATTAATTTTAATTACGCCGGAGATAGCTCAAAACTATTATCACTGAAAAACACTGAATTTAGCACAAACAAACAGAATATCACTTGAAAATCTCTTATATATCAGAAAACAGCAAAAATACTTATTAAGTAACATGCTAATTAGCACAAATAAAATAATTTAACCAAAAGCAAATCAAAAATTATTATATAAATCAAATTAAATTAGCTTACGTTATTACATCAATGTTGTCTTCATCGTGACTCCCTAGCCATGTTTGTTTTGTGACAGATCTTTGTTGTAACCATATACATAATTCTTTGGTTGAATGTCTGACACAACCATTAATATCAACACCAAAATTTCTTATTCCCAATAAACATGTTGCCGATCTCTCCATTTTTAATAGAGAATTTCCACTAGTTGTTTTTACTTCGTAGCATTCGTCACCATTCGTCACAAATGCTCCACCATTTCTAAATTCTCGTAATATTTTATCAATAGTTTCATTATAATCTCTAAATGCTGGATTAAGTTCAATAATTCCTTGAGTGACATTATTATTTTCACGAAAACAAGACATTTCTGGATGTCTAAATAGTTGTTTAAGTACATTTGGTCGAATTAACCCCACTTGCTGACCATCAACAATGAATGGACGACATTCTTTATTATTGAAACCCGTTAAAAAGAAATAATTAAATTTTTGTGCTAACTTTAAAAATCTTAACATGTTTACTTCAGTTGAAGCCATTTTTCCCCAACGATTTTAAACCAATCAATTTCTTTACAACATCATCACTTATTTATGAAAATAATTTAACAAAAAAAAAACACAATCATATTTTTCCTTTACCATTTTTTCACAAAAGAATTTGATTTTTTTATTTTCATATTATTTAAAGAAAACTTGAACAATTACAATAAGAAATCATATTAAATTTCATCACAAATTAAAATGAAATTTATTACTACTAACATAACAAACATGTATATTATTTTTTTATTAAATTTCCAATTTTGTACTATTGATTTCTTTAAGTTTTAAAATTATACTAATTAATTTGTTTATCAAAATTCTTATTTTTATATCATATTTTCTGTTTCAATTTCCCTCTCCAACAATCAATAATTTCTCCAATGTATAAAAAAAACTTAAATCAAACATGTTTATTGTTGAAATTGAGTGACGCAACTAAATCTCAACAGTAGCATACAAAAATGTTGCGACCTTTAAGAAAATTAATTAAATTATAATTGAAAATGAAAATTATTATTTTTAGAACAAATTGAAATAGTCCTGGCGTTACAAAGTCGATGGTTATGACATCGAGATATAGATCAGTTAAGTTTTTAACTTTGATTTGATTGCAGGTTTAGTTAAGATTTAACTCTCAAGAAGTTTTAACTACAATAGCTTTCGGGCATTAATTTAATAAAATTTGTAATAATTTGAGTGAAGTTTTAACTTTCACAAGATTTGATTTAAAATTGAAAAAAATGATAATCTAATCGAGTGATCATGTTGGAACTTTATTTTATTAAACAAAAGAAAAAAAATTAAAGAACAAATTGGAGCTGGAGAACCATACCTATCTAAAAAAAATTGATAAAAAGATATTGTTTGGATAAATGGAATAAAAAACTTGTAAATACTGAACGCACTGGCGGATGTTACAGGACACTCTCATCATCAGCAACAATTAACACCTAAGTTAAGTTTATTTCCTTTTATAACGGATATTATAATAACGGATTATTAGTATTTTCTTTGATTTTCATATATTTTGAGGTGTTGTTCAATGAATAATTAAATAGTTTGAATTAGAGATCTTCCTCGGGCTGGAGGTCATATAGTGATTTTTTTATTAGTAAATATCCCGGAAATAAACCAAAAACGGTTTATAAAAAAAACTTTTTCTTCGCCACAAGCAAAATATTTAAAAACAATTGTTTAATCTAAATCCAAATTAAAAATTTTTTAAATTTTAAAATAAAAAATTTGTACTAACCTTTGACCAAAATATTTATTATTGTTTCAAACAAATTGTATAACTATGACAACAAAAAATAACAAATATTTTAATTGGATTATGAAATTTTGATTTGAAAAGTTGCTGTTGAGTCATCATCGATATTGCACTGTAATCATTTGCAATTCCATCATACTAAATTCATCATCGATCTTACATTGTATAATTTATTACATTAATCAAATACCGTAACTTTTAATATTATAAACTTGCTTTTACTGTGTGGCGAACACTAATAAGTATTTTAACAAATTTTTTATTTTCCAATCGCACCTTCCTTACTTATATTTTATTTAAAAAAAAATCCATGAATGCGTTGAAAAACAAATTAATCAATAGAGATTTATTAAAAAAATATAAAAACGGCGGTTTGCACAAAATAATTTTAATTTTAAGATAACTTTAAAATTCGTACAATAAAAAATAGCTGTCAAATCTAGCGAGATTAATACTTGCTTCATCAAGCAGTTTAATTCCCTGAATATACTTTTAATTTAATTACAAAAAGTTATTTTGCAAAATATAAAGTCTTAAATATAGTGCGTGTAAGATACGTGTCAATAATATAATAATAATACAATGGAACAAAATATTGAAAGCTAGTTTACTTACTATGTTGTTTTTGATTTCAAATCATCTGCAGTGGGAATACGTAAATTAGAATTTAAAGTATCATCGTTTTTGATCAATGTCAAGATAAGGAGGAAGCAACAATTAAATCTGAGTGAACACTGGAATATATAGAGATTTAAGGATACTGATCGCTAATAAATTTGTATCAAAAGAATACTGTTACAATCACATACCACTAGCTACATATTGCATATTAATAATATATATTGGAACTATTCTATAGCAGCTATCTACATATTGGATATTAATAATATATATTGGAACTATTCTAGCAGCTATAAATGTAAAACAAAATATAATTTCATTGCAATTATAATCCTCTAGCAGGAAACAATAAAAACTCTAAAATTAATACTAGTTTAATCAATGAGTGTATAAAGAAATAGTTTATTCTCAAGCAAAAGTTTAAAATTTGAGCGAGGCACGAGCGAGAATTTTAATTTGCGAGAGAATAAAATTCATTAAACACGAATCGATTACAATACTTTATTCTCTGACAAAGAATTGTGTATTATAAAAAATAAAAACATTTTCTTCAATTAAAACAATAAATCTTTATTGTTTTAATTGATAAATCAAATTTCTTATTAAAAAAACCCTGATGATAAAAAAAAACTCATCCTATACAATCAACCAACTTCAACTAAACTAAATAAGAGAATTTAATTTAAAAATATGGAGGGGCTGAAATCTCAAACTCTGAGATATCAAGACTTCGGTCTGGGCTAAGGATTTTGATATAGTTTTCGGCAAAAAACTTTTATGAGGACATGGTTTTTAGTTTTGGGCACCGATGTATATCAAACATAACTTTTTGTTAAAATACATGTATTTTTTATCTCTGTTTAAATATGTATTACAAAACTAACACGAAACATCAATACGCTGTTGGAAAATCATAACAGATCATGTATTAACATAATTTAGTGAAAAGACTATACAATCAGCAAGCTACTCAAAAACCTCTCCATTTAGCGTTTCGAGAAAATATTTCAAAATCACAAATTCATATTTCTTTCAAAATTCCAAAATTATTGTAAAATAAAAAATTCAAACTTTTTTCAAACAAAATTCTAAAAATATTTCTAAAGATATTACAAAATCACAGATTAAAACTTTTTTCAAAAATTATAAAAATATTGCAAAAATTATAACAAAATCAAAAATTGTAACTTTTTCCAAAATTATAAAAATTAGAATAAAATCAAAAATTTAAATTTTTTCAAAAATATTCCAAAAATTCTTACAAAATCAAAAATTGAAACTTTTTTCAAAATTCTAAAAATATGTACATATATATAAAATTCAAAAATTCTATTTGTTTTCTAAATTCTAAAAATATTTCATAAATTAGAATAAAATCAAAAATTTAAGCTTTTTCTAAATTCTAATAATATTCCAAAAATTCTTAAAAATTCAAATATTAAAACTTTTTTCAAAACTCTAAAAATATTGCAAAAATTATAACAATATCAAAAATTGAAACTTTTTCCAAAATTATAAAATTTATAATAAAATCAAAAATTCAAAATTTCTCAAAATTCTAAAAATATTACAAAAATTCTTACAAAATCAGAAATTGAAACTATTTCATAATTCCAAAAATATTTCAAAAACTATAATAAAATTAAAAATGTCCATGTCCAATTTCATTTGCAATTACATTTTCAGCAAACTATTCGAAAACCTTCCATTTAGCGATTCGAGAAAATATTACAAAATCACAAATTCTTATTTCTTTCAAAATTCCAAAAATATTGTAAAGATTATAATAAAATCAAACTTTTTTCAAAATTCTAAAAATATTCCAAAAATTATTACATAATCAAAAATTGAAACTTTTTTCAAAATTACAAAAATTATAATAAAATCAAAAATTTAATATTTTTCAAAATTCCAAAAATATTCCAAAAGTTCTTACAAAATCAAAAATTAAATCTTTTTCCAAAATTCTGAAAATATTGCAAAAATTATTACAAAATCAAAAATACAAACTTTTTTCAAAATTCCAAAAATATTTCAAAAACTATAACAAATTAAAAAATTTCCATGTCCAATTTCATTTCCAATTACATTTACGTCATAAAAACAGCTACATTTTTTTCCATAAAATTGGCTAAAAAAATAAATGAAATCATTTTTTGACACACTACACATTATTTTTTTGACAAACTTATAATGCCATAATTCTCTATAATAATAATAAATTTTCATGTCATAAAAATTATTAATTTTGTTTTTTTCCAAAAAATTGGGTAAAAAAAAAATAAAAATCTTTCTTATGACACACTTGACAACATTTTTTTGACAAACTTATAATGCAATAATCTAGATTTTGGTCTCACATACCAATGCCGACCATCAATATTTCTCCAAGTTCAATGTTCCTACTCGTAATCACTTAAAATGAAAGTTTTTAAGCAAAAAATATGCAAATTTCCTTGTTTTGACACACTTGACGATTTTTTTGACACACTTTCGGTACAGTTATCGAACACATCGTCCTTTCGGCTCTTCCCATTGAGTAAACCTATAAACCTATTTTTAAAAAAAAAATTTCAAATCTGTCCAGCCGTTTTCTAGATTTCGTCGGTTGTGACGGACGGCCGGTCGGCCGACAGACAGACATACATTTTTTTCAGTCAATCAGTTTCAATCAGTAGGTCCTAAAACGTCGAGAAATGCCAAAAAAAGTGGGGGTAAGAATTTCACTTTGAGCTCATGAATGTAATACTTGGTCTTTCAGACCGAAGTAAAAATTTTAATGAAATCAAAACAATTTGACCAATTGGAATCATACCAATTGAATAATGATAATTTTTTTATAGGAAAATTTTCATTAGACAATAGGTTAAGCTCATTAGGCTATAGGTTAGAAAACAATACAATAATACATACTATTATTATCGAAAAAACATACAAATAAAGCTGATATAATTAAATGGAAGAGAATAATAGTACATTGTAGAACAAGGTTGAGAAGTAAGCTATTATTGACCGAGAACTTTTAGATCCTGAGGCGCGTAGCGCCGAGGGATATAATGTTCGAAGTCTATATTAGTCTTCTCAACCGAGGTATATATAGAATTTTTTTAACTACTAACACTAATTATCATATTTGCTTTCATTAGATATTTATATTAGTCATTTTCCATTTCATTTTTTAAATATCTTAAAATATCAAGTAGCCTGGAAGTTTAGTTTCATACAAATAAAACGAAACAAAGCAATGCAATTATTATTTGTTTGTGTTTTTTTGTTCATTTCAATCAAAAATAAAAGAAAATTTGTCATTATTAACCTAGGCAATTGTTTGTTATTATTATTGACCTAGCTTGAGAAAAATAACTTCTCATTGGGGCATTCGAGTAAATAATGACGATTTCTCAAGTTAGTAGTTAAAAAAAGTATTTTATTTTCAATAAAATTTATTAAAAAAAAATCATTTTTTGTTATAATTGTGATTACAATTCATTCTTTGCGATAATCAATAAATTAGAGCTGCAAAAAGGCTTGCAGCTCAGTCAGTTGCTTTGATAAAAATTTATATTTTTTATAGAATGTAAACAAATCCAAATGTTTTTGACTTTTTTGGACGTAGCTGTTGTGACGTTTTTATTTGAAAATTTTCTTTGAATTCGTTTCAAACTTTTTGCAATAGATTAATAGAACTTTTGGTACAATTTTTCAATCTAGTTTTCATTAACACAATTTGCATCTAGTTTTCTTTTCAAATTTTAAATAATCAAAAATTTTGTTTTGATATAATAAGATTTCTCATAAAGTTTGTTCATGAATCAAGTTCACATTTTTAAATTATTATAATAATTTCTGTTTTTATTATTATCAATGCAAATGGTTTTTTTTTCTCAGGAAAATGTAATTGGAATTTTAGTTAATCGAGATACCCGAGTAGTCGAGTACGTTGAAAAATACCCGGGCACCCCGGTACTCGATAATTGATATTGGATACCCTATTGGTTGCCTGTTTCGCAGGGTTCCGATGCAGTTCTATTCCCTATATATTTTTTCCCCAATTGTTTGTGACCATTTCCAACACGTTTATTTAATCTTTTGGTGTTACTTTTAATATATTGTTTTCAATCAATTCGGTTTTGATTTATTTTTGTAAATATATTAACAATCGCAATACTATACCACAGATAAATAAATATCAGATATATTATAAATATATATCTGTTTATCTGTGACTTTACCTCTTAGCAAAAATCAATCATATAGAAAATTATCTACACTTCATAAAACTCTCCTCAATAAAACAATAAAATAATAAAATATAGTATTTTCTTTGCCATAAAGTAGTTTTAGTATTAAGTTGAGCAAACCAAAAATTATGCATGAAATAATAATGATTCTGGAAAGTTATAAACTTTTGTATTTTGTATAAGAAGCAATTAAATTTTTCTCTCATCTTATGTCTTATAACTTTTTTTTTTGTGACATGAATATGACTTCTGATTTGGTAGTTTTAGAATATTCGTGTACATTAAAAATTTTACGATGATATTTTGTGTTTATGGTAAAAACTAAAATTTTCTATTGTGTCGGAACCGTCAATAAAACATAATATTTTTAAAAAGAAAATACAAGCTCAAGTTGTAAGAAATTGATTGAAATATTCATTTTCACAAGAAATTGATGTAAAAAGCACAACACTAACAACAAATTGGTCATACAAACATTAAGGGAATTTTAACATTTGTATAGGTTTAGGGAAAGGAAAAAAAGTTAAGGTTGTTAAAGATGTTATAAAAACATTAAGAGGGTCATATATTTTATAGAAGTTATTAAAACTCAATGCCGTTTTAAAATTACAGCTACTGATGAGGATATAAGTGTTCAAGGATATGTAAAGATATATATACGCATTAATACCCATGTTTTCAAATAATTATGGGGAATACAGTTTTTTAAAAAACTTTTATATAGCTTGCGGGTTATTTTGTTAAAAAATAGTCATTAGACCTCTTTATACTTTTATTATCATATTTAAAATTCTTGCGAATAAGATTGATGTTATGATAGTAGTTTAATCAATGAGTGAATAATGAAGTAGTTTATTCTCAAGCAAAAGTTTAAAATTCGAGCGAGGCACGAGCGAGAATTTTAATTTGCGAGAGAATAAAATTCATTATTCACGAATCGATTACAATACTTTATTCTCTGACAAAGATTTTATTATAAAAAAGAATTGTGTATTATAAAAAATAAAAACATTTTCTTCAATTAAAACAATAAATCTTTATTGTTTTAATTGATAAATCAAATTTCTTAATAAAAAAACCCTGATGATAAAAAACGCCCTTCTCATACAATCAACTAAGTTCAACTAAACGAAATAAGAGAATTACTCAAAATTTGATTTTTGAACAAAACTTATCAAAGCAAATGTGATTATAATTTGAAAATAATTTTAATGAAATCAAAATAATTTGACCAATTGGAATCATACCAATTGAATAAAAGTTTCATTAGGCAATAGGTTAAGTTCATTAGGCTATAGGTTAAAAAACAATACAATAATACATACTATTATTATCGAAAAAACATACAAATAAAGCTGATATAATTAAATGGAAGAGAATAAAGAAAATTATAATTCTCTATATTTTGTTACAAATGTATCGAAACGTGTAAACACATTTGTATTTTACTTCGGTCTTTTATCGCACTTTTTTTCTTTCCATTCTTGCGTGCAGTGACGTATCTTTCAAAATTGTGGAGTCATACGGATTAGTAACAATGGAAAACCCTTAAAAAATATTCGATAAAAAAAAAATTGCGCTATTATGAACTTGCAATCATATAAAGAACAAATTGGCTATTATTAAAAAAAAAAGTTATTTCGGAAAACCACAAATAAATTGCATAATTTTTGTTTGATTTTAATAATTTTGTTTTTATGAGACTGATTTGGTCATTTGGTCAGCTTCCAGCACTAGGAGGAAATACTGGATTGCAATATTTTATTAGATTGTTTTATTGTGTAATGTTGACGTTGTCATATATCCGGCGGGTTTGTTGATCTTTATCCCCTTAACAGTTGCTGGGCTATTTAAAGTGAAGTGATTAAGTGATTTTTTTTTCATCTTAGCTTTTGTTCTAAAACAAATACTCAAAGTTTACAAAGTTTACTTGTTTCAGAAAAACGAGTACTTTAGTATCCGTCTTGTTCATCTAAACGATAACACTGAATTTCGCATAACATTCGGTGCCTCTAATATCACAGTTGATGGTGTCCTGGAACAAAGACTATAAACATGCACTCAAAAAAACTAATTAAATTTTACAATTTCTTTATAAATATACAAAACATATAATTTATGTAAGTTCAATAAAAATATTGTAAATTGAAAAAAAAATCCCAGCGGCAGGTATATCCGCTAGAAATAGGTAGATTTCGGGGTCAGACGGTTTTGTGTCCAAATAAAATTAGATAAGTCAGATTAGTTTAAATAAAAAATATAAGTTGAAACAGAATAATTCAAAAAAATTATCGAACCAAATTAAATACATTATCCGAACTAACTCCATCAATAAAATTTCGGAACAGTTTTATTTAAGTTGGTTTAAACTACTTTTAATAACATATTAAATCCACCAAAGATCAAATGAACTACAATTATAACATCACACATAATTTGTAATCAAACATTATCAAACAATTTTATTTCAAAATCATCTTTTGTTGTTGTGTTTTTTTGTTCTTATTTAATCTTTTTTCAAACGGTTACTTAGTAAAAAAAAATAAAAACAAAAGAGATTTTGATAATTTTTCTATGGTATTAAATGACTTGATATTTTTCTTATAAGGGGTGCATTATAATGCTTATAAAATTGGAACCTTTTGGGTTAGAAAGCTGAAATTTGAGGCTATAGTTTTAAAGTATGCTTAAAAGTTAAGATGAATTTAAATAACATAAACTGAAACATGATGAAAGCATTGCCTTTTGCGTTTGTTTTCATTTCAACAGCCCTAGGGTCTCAACCTTTAGACTTGAACTATTTTTTTTGAAAATTTTGGAAAGATTTATATTTTATATACGCGAGAAAAAGTTTTCAAATATGAGCTTGGCATTTTCAGCTAGATCAAGGACAGCAAAGTTTAGTAAATTTTTAAAACAGCTGATTTTTGAGGAACCTGAAACGCCAAGGTTGTCATCTGGATAAAAATGATAAAAAAAGGTTCAAATATTCAATATTTTTAAATTTTATTAAAATATTATGATTCAAACGGAAGTTATAGCGCCCTAGATTATTCGACTTTTTAGGCTTTAGTCGCTTAACCGGTACCCGGATATAGCCACTTGTTTAAGAAATTATTCGCCGAAACATACACAGAAAATTATTTTGGTATAGGTCGAAAAATGCGACCGTGAGAGTGCCGCTAAATTCCGTTATACCTCATATCGTTATATATATATATATATATATATATATATATATATATATATATATATATATATATATATATATATATATATATATATATATATATATATATATATATATATATATATATCAGGCACGAAGCTTGAGTTTTTCCATAACGGAAGCACATTGCCTTATTTGCTTTTTTAGCATAGGGATTGCGTTTCGTATGTTTTCGCTACCACCGCATATTATAAGATTTCAGTTTAAATGTGTAAACGCTTGCGATTAATATGTTTATATCTTTATAAATATATAATATTAATATTAGATTAGCACGGTTTTGATAAAATACGAATTTCCATCTTTTTTTTTATGCAAAGTTTGGCATATTTTGTGTTAATTATAATAAATTATAAATTAACGTCTCTGAATATCCGAAGATACCATGCCCAACTAGGGATTAGGATAAAGTTTGAATAAATTAAGCTTCTTTAAGAAATTTCTGGACGTTAACTTTAAAATTTTGAGGATTAAATCTATCAAGGAAAACCCGTGTAGGTAAGACATTCCATGTATGAAAAACTCTGTTGAAAAAATAACGCTGAGCAGCAACAGCTCTGCACCTTTTTATATGAAGTGTAAAAGGATGGGCTACAACATTTGCTCTGGTGTAACGCGATAGGTTTGCTAGTTCTGGTAAAATTGATTTGATCCCAGTGGAATTGTTCATCCTTTTGTTCATCCATAATGTATTTCTAGAAAATTATCGGATCAGCAACATTTCTTCTGTGCTGCAAATAATCAAGCTCATTAGTAAGAATTGAGTTACCAATCAGTTTGACAGCTCTACGTTGAACAGAATCAAGACACTTCAAACTTACTAAAATATACACCAACCCAGATGTGAGGGACGTTTATATGAATGAGGGAATACAGGGACGCATAAATGAATTATATATAAAAAAAAGCTTTTCGCTATTGAAAAACTTGCGACATTCTCCCGAAAAGCCAAATTTTTAACAGTGTTCTTAGCTAGGCTAAAAATATGAGAATTTCATTTCAGAAGTTTTAAAAATCCACAAGATCTTTGGAGTCAAACTTTAATGAAAACGGATTGGGTGCGGACAACCTAAAAAAATAGCATACCTGTGTTTTACTTGTATTAAATGACAACACTGTTAACAAAACCCCAGTCCCCAATCCATAATTGTCGTTAGATCATCGTTTAAGGAATTTATCAAATTTGACCTACAGTCATTAGGCGCTGATGGGGAATGTATATTACACATTTCGTGTGGTGCATGAAGTGTGCTATCATCGGAATAAAACTATGAATAATATTAACAGTTGCACTGCATTCAACAAATCGTTAATAAAAATAAAAAAGCGAGTTGGTGACAAGGGCAACTGAAAGTTTCACCATAGTTTTCAAGAAATTTATTCCAGACATCAGTGACAAAAGAAAGGAAATCTCCCGTCGCCCTTTCTTTACCGAACCCGCATTGCCTTTGATTAAGCAATTTGAATGAAAATTCATCGTTAAAAATTACAATATAAAATAACCATTTTAATAATAATTATGGATATAACAAAATATTATATATCTACTTGTGCACTTAGTTACCGTAGAAGTTTCTTAGAAACTATTTCTTGCGTTGATAAAAATAAGAACAACTTGACAAAATTAATTTGTTTGCATCGAAATTTGTTCGCAAACGCCCCTAAGGTAGAAACACAACACGGACGATAAAAAAAACGTCTACAATTTCACTGTTGTGACCACAACAAAGGCGTCAGCGTCAAAAGCTGTCAAAAATAAAATTGCATAAACTAAAATACTCTGTTCTTTGTCAAAATGAATTTCACAAATTTCAATTTTAAAAATAACTAATTTTTACTAATAAATAAATAATAATAATTTTTCTACTAATAACTAATTGTAAAATTAAAATACAAAATACAAATTATGAAAATATATAAATGAATAAAACTGAACATTGAACATAAACTGAAAATTCAGTTGACAACTCAAAACAAAACGATTACAACCTCAGAAACGCGAAAAACATCAGAAAATCATATTTTTCAGTTGGCGGCACTGTCACAATAACATTAAAAATTACCCTTGCAGCCAAATAAAAATAGAATTGATATCTGGCAATGATCATCGCCGACGATAATTTAGAAATAGAATCTAAATTTTCTCCGACGAAAAAAACTTTTTCGTTTATCGCTGTAGTTGTGTTTGAAATGTATGTATCCTGTGTATTCTAATGTTACTAACGTTTTCGTCGGACGATTTCGCCCGTGTTGTGTTTCTAGCTTAAGTGTCCTAAATTGTTTCCTAAGTGATATTTTTAGACATAAAGATATTTCTCAACTGCATCTACATGTGTTTACTAGAAAATTTGTTTATATCAAAGTGTCCAGTGAATAATTAATTGATAATTTTAACTTAAAATTGGAAAACTCCTTGGATATTTACTAATCATAAAATTTAAAACATATAAAATTATTTGAAAATTTGTTTAATAAATTATTAAAAAAACAGTATATTTTTTTTTACAAATTTTATAAATAAATTTTTTACTTAAAACTTAAAAGGGTAGGAAACAAAAATTTTCAAAAAATGGTATATTAATATATTAGCTATTTTTAAAACATTAAAATGTGGAAAGGAACCAAATTTCTTTTTTTATTATGTAATAATGGTTTTCAAGTTCATCTCTTTTCAAAACGGTGAAAATTGATAAGATGCGAAATTTATGATCACGTCTAACTCTGAGCTTCTAAAAATATTGTTATAAACACTATATTAGCGCTATATGGGATTTTTTGCATTAAATTTCTAGACAATACTTTGTGTGAATTCATAGAATGGGGAACATTTCTATTCTAATTAACATCCTAAGTCACGATTGTATAGTCATTATTGATTGTTTCCAATCAATGTGAAATCAATGGCTGACACTTGGTGAATTTGTAGTTCTACATGTATTAACATTAGACTACATTAAGGGAATTTAAATTTCATTTTGGATTTTTGAGATCAATTAAACTCAAGTAAGTAAAGAAGTAATTGGAATATTTTCAATTCAAAGGTATGGTTTGAAGTTTTCTCAGAAAAAAACTACAATTCACATTTTACGTGTTTCGGATCGGATTCGAACCTACCCTCGTCAGTGCCCGGCTCGAATCTTTGGGCAGACACGCTATCGATTACGCCGTTGAGGCGATGACAATTTCAAAGTTGAAACTTCTTCATCACTTATTTATTTTACTTAAGTTGAATTTTTCCACTGTCATTAGACTCCATATTATGGAAATGCTTTTACATTATATGGGATTTTTTGCATTAAATTTCTAGACAATACTTTGTGTGAATTCATAGAATGGGGAACATTTCTATTCTAATTAACATCCTAAGTCACGATTGTATAGTCATTATTGATTGTTTCCAATCAATGTGAAATCAATGGCTGACACTTGGTCAATTTGTAGTTCTACATGTATTAACATTAGACTACATTAAGGGAATTTAAATTTCATTTTGGATTTTTGAGATCAATTAAACTCAAGTAAGTAAAGAAGTAATTGGAATATTTTCAATTCAAAGGTATGGTTTGAAGTTTTCTCAGAAAAAAACTACAATTCACATTTTACTTGTTTCGGATCGGATTCGAACCTACCCTCGTCAGTGCCCGGCTCGAATCTTTGGGCAGACACGCTATCGATTACGCCGTTGAGGCGATGACAATTTCAAAGTTGAAACTTCTTCATCACTTATTTATTTTACTTAAGTTGAATTTTTCCACTGTCATTAGACTCCATATTATGGAAATGCTTTTACATTATATGGGATTTTTTGCATTAAATTTCTAGACAATACTTTGTGTGAATTCATAGAATGGGGAACATTTCTATTCTAATTAACATCCTAAGTCACGATTGTATAGTCATTATTGATTGTTTCCAATCAATGTGAAATCAATGGCTGACACTTGGTCAATTTGTAGTTCTACATGTACTAACATTAGACTACATTAAGGGAATTTAAATTTCATTTTGGATTTTTGAGATCAATTAAACTCAAGTAAGTAAAGAAGTAATTGGAATATTTTCAATTCAAAGGTATGGTTTGAAGTTTTCTCAGAAAAAAACTACAATTCACATTTTACGTGTTTCGGATCGGATTCGAACCTACCCTCGTCAGTGCCCGGCTCGAATCTTTGGGCAGACACGCTATCGATTACGCCGTTGAGGCGATGACAATTTCAAAGTTGAAACTTCTTCATCACTTATTTATTTTACTTAAGTTGAATTTTTCCACTGTCATTAGACTCCATATTATGGAAATGCTTTTACATTATATGGGATTTTTTGCATTAAATTTCTAGACAATACTTTGTGTGAATTCATAGAATGGGGAACATTTCTATTCTAATTAACATCCTAAGTCACGATTGTATAGTCATTATTGATTGTTTCCAATCAATGTGAAATCAATGGCTGACACTTGGTCAATTTGTAGTTCTACATGTATTAACATTAGACTACATTAAGGGAATTTAAATTTCATTTTGGATTTTTGAGATCAATTAAACTCAAGTAAGTAAAGAAGTAATTGGAATATTTTCAATTCAAAGGTATGGTTTGAAGTTTTCTCAGAAAAAAACTACAATTCACATTTTACGTGTTTCGGATCGGATTCGAACCTACCCTCGTCAGTGCCCGGCTCGAATCTTTGGGCAGACACGCTATCGATTACGCCGTTGAGGCGATGACAATTTCAAAGTTGAAACTTCTTCATCACTTATTTATTTTACTTAAGTTGAATTTTTCCACTGTCATTAGACTCCATATTATGGAAATGCTTTTACATTATATGGGATTTTTTGCATTAAATTTCTAGACAATACTTTGTGTGAATTCATAGAATGGGGAACATTTCTATTCTAATTAACACCCTAAGTCACGATTGTATAGTCATTATTGATTGTTTCCAATCAATGTGAAATCAATGGCTGACACTTGGTCAATTTGTAGTTCTACATGTATTAACATTAGACTACATTAAGGGAATTTAAATTTCATTTTGGATTTTTGAGATCAATTAAACTCAAGTAAGTAAAGAAGTAATTGGAATATTTTCAATTCAAAGGTATGGTTTGAAGTTTTCTCAGAAAAAAACTACAATTCACATTTTACGTGTTTCGGATCGGATTCGAACCTACCCTCGTCAGTGCCCGGCTCGAATCTTTGGGCAGACACGCTATCGATTACGCCGTTGAGGCGATGACAATTTCAAAGTTGAAACTTCTTCATCACTTATTTATTTTACTTAAGTTGAAGCCATTGATTTCACATTGATTGGAAACAATCAATAATGACTATACAATCGTGACTTAGGATGTTAATTAGAATAGAAATGTTCCCCATTCTATGAATTCACACAAAGTATTGTCTAGAAATTTAATGCAAAAAATCCCATATAATGTAAAAGCATTTCCATAATATGGAGTCTAATGACAGTGGAAAAATTCAACTTAAGTAAAATAAATAAGTGATGAAGAAGTTTCAACTTTGAAATTGTCATCGCCTCAACGGCGTAATCGATAGCGTGTCTGCCCAAAGATTCGAGCCGGGCACTGACGAGGGTAGGTTCGAATCCGATCCGAAACACGTAAAATGTGAATTGTAGTTTTTTTCTGAGAAAACTTCAAACCATACCTTTGAATTGAAAATATTCCAATTACTTCTTTACTTACTTGAGTTTAATTGATCTCAAAAATCCAAAATGAAATTTAAATTCCCTTAATGTAGTCTAATGTTAATACATGTAGAACTACAAATTGACCAAGTGTCAGCCATTGATTTCACATTGATTGGAAACAATCAATAATGACTATACAATCGTGACTTAGGATGTTAATTAGAATAGAAATGTTCCCCATTCTATGAATTCACACAAAGTATTGTCTAGAAATTTAATGCAAAAAATCCCATATAATGTAAAAGCATTTCCATAATATGGAGTCTAATGACAGTGGAAAAATTCAACTTAAGTAAAATAAATAAGTGATGAAGAAGTTTCAACTTTGAAATTGTCATCGCCTCAACGGCGTAATCGATAGCGTGTCTGCCCAAAGATTCGAGCCGGGCACTGACGAGGGTAGGTTCGAATCCGATCCGAAACACGTAAAATGTGAATTGTAGTTTTTTTCTGAGAAAACTTCAAACCATACCTTTGAATTGAAAATATTCCAATTACTTCTTTACTTACTTGAGTTTAATTGATCTCAAAAATCCAAAATGAAATTTAAATTCCCTTAATGTAGTCTAATGTTAATACATGTAGAACTACAAATTGACCAAGTGTCAGCCATTGATTTCACATTGATTGGAAACAATCAATAATGACTATACAATCGTGACTTAGGATGTTAATTAGAATAGAAATGTTCCCCATTCTATGAATTCACACAAAGTATTGTCTAGAAATTTAATGCAAAAAATCCCATATAATGTAAAAGCATTTCCATAATATGGAGTCTAATGACAGTGGAAAAATTCAACTTAAGTAAAATAAATAAGTGATGAAGAAGTTTCAACTTTGAAATTGTCATCGCCTCAACGGCGTAATCGATAGCGTGTCTGCCCAAAGATTCGAGCCGGGCACTGACGAGGGTAGGTTCGAATCCGATCCGAAACACGTAAAATGTGAATTGTAGTTTTTTTCTGAGAAAACTTCAAACCATACCTTTGAATTGAAAATATTCCAATTACTTCTTTACTTACTTGAGTTTAATTGATCTCAAAAATCCAAAATGAAATTTAAATTCCCTTAATGTAGTCTAATGTTAATACATGTAGAACTACAAATTGACCAAGTGTCAGCCATTGATTTCACATTGATTGGAAACAATCAATAATGACTATACAATCGTGACTTAGGATGTTAATTAGAATAGAAATGTTCCCCATTCTATGAATTCACACAAAGTATTGTCTAGAAATTTAATGCAAAAAATCCCATATAATGTAAAAGCATTTCCATAATATGGAGTCTAATGACAGTGGAAAAATTCAACTTAAGTAAAATAAATAAGTGATGAAGAAGTTTCAACTTTGAAATTGTCATCGCCTCAACGGCGTAATCGATAGCGTGTCTGCCCAAAGATTCGAGCCGGGCACTGACGAGGGTAGGTTCGAATCCGATCCGAAACACGTAAAATGTGAATTGTAGTTTTTTTCTGAGAAAACTTCAAACCATACCTTTGAATTGAAAATATTCCAATTACTTCTTTACTTACTTGAGTTTAATTGATCTCAAAAATCCAAAATGAAATTTAAATTCCCTTAATGTAGTCTAATGTTAATACATGTAGAACTACAAATTGACCAAGTGTCAGCCATTGATTTCACATTGATTGGAAACAATCAATAATGACTATACAATCGTGACTTAGGATGTTAATTAGAATAGAAATGTTCCCCATTCTATGAATTCACACAAAGTATTGTCTAGAAATTTAATGCAAAAAATCCCATATAATGTAAAAGCATTTCCATAATATGGAGTCTAATGACAGTGGAAAAATTCAACTTAAGTAAAATAAATAAGTGATGAAGAAGTTTCAACTTTGAAATTGTCATCGCCTCAACGGCGTAATCGATAGCGTGCCTGCCCAAAGATTCGAGCCGGGCACTGACGAGGGTAGGTTCGAATCCGATCCGAAACACGTAAAATGTGAATTGTAGTTTTTTTCTGAGAAAACTTCAAACCATACCTTTGAATTGAAAATATTCCAATTACTTCTTTACTTACTTGAGTTTAATTGATCTCAAAAATCCAAAATGAAATTTAAATTCCCTTAATGTAGTCTAATGTTAATACATGTAGAACTACAAATTGACCAAGTGTCAGCCATTGATTTCACATTGATTGGAAACAATCAATAATGACTATACAATCGTGACTTAGGATGTTAATTAGAATAGAAATGTTCCCCATTCTATGAATTCACACAAAGTATTGTCTAGAAATTTAATGCAAAAAATCCCATATAATGTAAAAGCATTTCCATAATATGGAGTCTAATGACAGTGGAAAAATTCAACTTAAGTAAAATAAATAAGTGATGAAGAAGTTTCAACTTTGAAATTGTCATCGCCTCAACGGCGTAATCGATAGCGTGTCTGCCCAAAGATTCGAGCCGGGCACTGACGAGGGTAGGTTCGAATCCGATCCGAAACACGTAAAATGTGAATTGTAGTTTTTTTCTGAGAAAACTTCAAACCATACCTTTGAATTGAAAATATTCCAATTACTTCTTTACTTACTTGAGTTTAATTGATCTCAAAAATCCAAAATGAAATTTAAATTCCCTTAATGTAGTCTAATGTTAATACATGTAGAACTACAAATTGACCAAGTGTCAGCCATTGATTTCACATTGATTGGAAACAATCAATAATGACTATACAATCGTGACTTAGGATGTTAATTAGAATAGAAATGTTCCCCATTCTATGAATTCACACAAAGTATTGTCTAGAAATTTAATGCAAAAAATCCCATATAATGTAAAAGCATTTCCATAATATGGAGTCTAATGACAGTGGAAAAATTCAACTTAAGTAAAATAAATAAGTGATGAAGAAGTTTCAACTTTGAAATTGTCATCGCCTCAACGGCGTAATCGATAGCGTGTCTGCCCAAAGATTCGAGCCGGGCACTGACGAGGGTAGGTTCGAATCCGATCCGAAACACGTAAAATGTGAATTGTAGTTTTTTTCTGAGAAAACTTCAAACCATACCTTTGAATTGAAAATATTCCAATTACTTCTTTACTTACTTGAGTTTAATTGATCTCAAAAATCCAAAATGAAATTTAAATTCCCTTAATGTAGTCTAATGTTAATACATGTAGAACTACAAATTGACCAAGTGTCAGCCATTGATTTCACATTGATTGGAAACAATCAATAATGACTATACAATCGTGACTTAGGATGTTAATTAGAATAGAAATGTTCCCCATTCTATGAATTCACACAAAGTATTGTCTAGAAATTTAATGCAAAAAATCCCATATAATGTAAAAGCATTTCCATAATATGGAGTCTAATGACAGTGGAAAAATTCAACTTAAGTAAAATAAATAAGTGATGAAGAAGTTTCAACTTTGAAATTGTCATCGCCTCAACGGCGTAATCGATAGCGTGTCTGCCCAAAGATTCGAGCCGGGCACTGACGAGGGTAGGTTCGAATCCGATCCGAAACACGTAAAATGTGAATTGTAGTTTTTTTCTGAGAAAACTTCAAACCATACCTTTGAATTGAAAATATTCCAATTACTTCTTTACTTACTTGAGTTTAATTGATCTCAAAAATCCAAAATGAAATTTAAATTCCCTTAATGTAGTCTAATGTTAATACATGTAGAACTACAAATTGACCAAGTGTCAGCCATTGATTTCACATTGATTGGAAACAATCAATAATGACTATACAATCGTGACTTAGGATGTTAATTAGAATAGAAATGTTCCCCATTCTATGAATTCACACAAAGTATTGTCTAGAAATTTAATGCAAAAAATCCCATATAATGTAAAAGCATTTCCATAATATGGAGTCTAATGACAGTGGAAAAATTCAACTTAAGTAAAATAAATAAGTGATGAAGAAGTTTCAACTTTGAAATTGTCATCGCCTCAACGGCGTAATCGATAGCGTGTCTGCCCAAAGATTCGAGCCGGGCACTGATGAGGGTAGGTTCGAATCCGATCCGAAACACGTAAAATGTGAATTGTAGTTTTTTTCTGAGAAAACTTCAAACCATACCTTTGAATTGAAAATATTCCAATTACTTCTTTACTTACTTGAGTTTAATTGATCTCAAAAATCCAAAATGAAATTTAAATTCCCTTAATGTAGTCTAATGTTAATACATGTAGAACTACAAATTGACCAAGTGTCAGCCATTGATTTCACATTGATTGGAAACAATCAATAATGACTATACAATCGTGACTTAGGATGTTAATTAGAATAGAAATGTTCCCCATTCTATGAATTCACACAAAGTATTGTCTAGAAATTTAATGCAAAAAATCCCATATAATGTAAAAGCATTTCCATAATATGGAGTCTAATGACAGTGGAAAAATTCAACTTAAGTAAAATAAATAAGTGATGAAGAAGTTTCAACTTTGAAATTGTCATCGCCTCAACGGCGTAATCGATAGCGTGTCTGCCCAAAGATTCGAGCCGGGCACTGACGAGGGTAGGTTCGAATCCGATCCGAAACACGTAAAATGTGAATTGTAGTTTTTTTCTGAGAAAACTTCAAACCATACCTTTGAATTGAAAATATTCCAATTACTTCTTTACTTACTTGAGTTTAATTGATCTCAAAAATCCAAAATGAAATTTAAATTCCCTTAATGTAGTCTAATGTTAATACATGTAGAACTACAAATTGACCAAGTGTCAGCCATTGATTTCACATTGATTGGAAACAATCAATAATGACTATACAATCGTGACTTAGGATGTTAATTAGAATAGAAATGTTCCCCATTCTATGAATTCACACAAAGTATTGTCTAGAAATTTAATGCAAAAAATCCCATATAATGTAAAAGCATTTCCATAATATGGAGTCTAATGACAGTGGAAAAATTCAACTTAAGTAAAATAAATAAGTGATGAAGAAGTTTCAACTTTGAAATTGTCATCGCCTCAACGGCGTAATCGATAGCGTGTCTGCCCAAAGATTCGAGCCGGGCACTGACGAGGGTAGGTTCGAATCCGATCCGAAACACGTAAAATGTGAATTGTAGTTTTTTTCTGAGAAAACTTCAAACCATACCTTTGAATTGAAAATATTCCAATTACTTCTTTACTTACTTGAGTTTAATTGATCTCAAAAATCCAAAATGAAATTTAAATTCCCTTAATGTAGTCTAATGTTAATACATGTAGAACTACAAATTGACCAAGTGTCAGCCATTGATTTCACATTGATTGGAAACAATCAATAATGACTATACAATCGTGACTTAGGATGTTAATTAGAATAGAAATGTTCCCCATTCTATGAATTCACACAAAGTATTGTCTAGAAATTTAATGCAAAAAATCCCATATAATGTAAAAGCATTTCCATAATATGGAGTCTAATGACAGTGGAAAAATTCAACTTAAGTAAAATAAATAAGTGATGAAGAAGTTTCAACTTTGAAATTGTCATCGCCTCAACGGCGTAATCGATAGCGTGTCTGCCCAAAGATTCGAGCCGGGCACTGACGAGGGTAGGTTCGAATCCGATCCGAAACACGTAAAATGTGAATTGTAGTTTTTTTCTGAGAAAACTTCAAACCATACCTTTGAATTGAAAATATTCCAATTACTTCTTTACTTACTTGAGTTTAATTGATCTCAAAAATCCAAAATGAAATTTAAATTCCCTTAATGTAGTCTAATGTTAATACATGTAGAACTACAAATTGACCAAGTGTCAGCCATTGATTTCACATTGATTGGAAACAATCAATAATGACTATACAATCGTGACTTAGGATGTTAATTAGAATAGAAATGTTCCCCATTCTATGAATTCACACAAAGTATTGTCTAGAAATTTAATGCAAAAAATCCCATATAATGTAAAAGCATTTCCATAATATGGAGTCTAATGACAGTGGAAAAATTCAACTTAAGTAAAATAAATAAGTGATGAAGAAGTTTCAACTTTGAAATTGTCATCGCCTCAACGGCGTAATCGATAGCGTGTCTGCCCAAAGATTCGAGCCGGGCACTGACGAGGGTAGGTTCGAATCCGATCCGAAACACGTAAAATGTGAATTGTAGTTTTTTTCTGAGAAAACTTCAAACCATACCTTTGAATTGAAAATATTCCAATTACTTCTTTACTTACTTGAGTTTAATTGATCTCAAAAATCCAAAATGAAATTTAAATTCCCTTAATGTAGTCTAATGTTAATACATGTAGAACTACAAATTGACCAAGTGTCAGCCATTGATTTCACATTGATTGGAAACAATCAATAATGACTATACAATCGTGACTTAGGATGTTAATTAGAATAGAAATGTTCCCCATTCTATGAATTCACACAAAGTATTGTCTAGAAATTTAATGCAAAAAATCCCATATAATGTAAAAGCATTTCCATAATATGGAGTCTAATGACAGTGGAAAAATTCAACTTAAGTAAAATAAATAAGTGATGAAGAAGTTTCAACTTTGAAATTGTCATCGCCTCAACGGCGTAATCGATAGCGTGTCTGCCCAAAGATTCGAGCCGGGCACTGACGAGGGTAGGTTCGAATCCGATCCGAAACACGTAAAATGTGAATTGTAGTTTTTTTCTGAGAAAACTTCAAACCATACCTTTGAATTGAAAATATTCCAATTACTTCTTTACTTACTTGAGTTTAATTGATCTCAAAAATCCAAAATGAAATTTAAATTCCCTTAATGTAGTCTAATGTTAATACATGTAGAACTACAAATTGACCAAGTGTCAGCCATTGATTTCACATTGATTGGAAACAATCAATAATGACTATACAATCGTGACTTAGGATGTTAATTAGAATAGAAATGTTCCCCATTCTATGAATTCACACAAAGTATTGTCTAGAAATTTAATGCAAAAAATCCCATATAATGTAAAAGCATTTCCATAATATGGAGTCTAATGACAGTGGAAAAATTCAACTTAAGTAAAATAAATAAGTGATGAAGAAGTTTCAACTTTGAAATTGTCATCGCCTCAACGGCGTAATCGATAGCGTGTCTGCCCAAAGATTCGAGCCGGGCACTGACGAGGGTAGGTTCGAATCCGATCCGAAACACGTAAAATGTGAATTGTAGTTTTTTTCTGAGAAAACTTCAAACCATACCTTTGAATTGAAAATATTCCAATTACTTCTTTACTTACTTGAGTTTAATTGATCTCAAAAATCCAAAACTATATTAGCGCGTTCCATTGCAGATTAAACTTGCTCAAATTAATTACTTGCCATCTACACTACCCAGGAAAAACTTGTTTTGATATTTTATTTAATTAAAAGTTCCCTCGGCGATCTACTCAAAGCTACTCCAAGCAAACTTTAGAGCCTGATTCAAAATTGTTATTATAAATTATAAAAAAACAATAAGATTTAAAGCTTGAATCCATAGCCTACTATAGTGATAATTTGTCTCAATAATACATGGAAGAAATGTTCTGAAAAATAAAGTAGATATCTTCGGGCTTCAAGTCATCCAAACAATATTTAATTTTCAAATATTTGCCATGTAAATAAACCAGGGTTGTAACGTATAATACGGTAACGTAAAAAACACGTATTATACGTACGTATAAAACGTACAGTATAAAACACACAATTATTTACGTTTTATACCGTATAAAAGTAAAATTCTTAATAAATAAAAATTAATTTATATAACATTAACGCGGGCGTTAACTCGTATCGTACTCGTGATATTTAATATTTATAAAGCCTAGATTTCGGGACTAATAGAAACAGTTGCTTTAGAAAATATAGCGTCGGCATGATAATTTCTTACCCAACTATTGCTATTAGTTCAGAAAACTTCCACATTTAACGCAAATGCTTCTTTTCAAAATATAATTATTTATTTTCAAAATAAATTTAGTCTGCAATAATTTGACATTTCCAACCATACCTATTATTCATCAATGACCAAAAATGAGTTAACTCAATAGACTTCTCACTAAACTTTTTCGTTTGACGAAAATACTTATTATTTTAACTATTACAACTTTTGCATAAAAAGAAGATTTGATCTGCAAGAACCTGTTATTTTCAAACTGTGTCTATTAATTGGAAGTGGTGCAACCCGGATTCACACAACAAAATTTTTTTAAAAACATCTCTCTAATAATCTCTAATAATTTCCCTAACTGCTATGAAAAAAACGACATTTATTCTGAAACAACATAATATTTCCAGCTGTTCTTATTAGATGGGAGGAGCTGAAGTTGGATTGAACCATATTTTATATATTCAATAACATTTCATGATGCCCAATAATTAAGTTCATGAGCCGAATGTTTCTCATCTAAAATGCTTCCCATTAAGTATTAAGTAAATGTTGGAATCAAAATGAAAGAAAATCATATAGTATACGTGTTGAAAAATTCAAAAATAATTTAATTGCTTGTGTTTAAGTGCTCAAAAAAATCTCTAATATATAATTCAAAATTTTCAATATTCAAATCTAGTGAATTAAAAATTATTAACCAGTTTAATGTACAGTAACATACTCTTTCGTATAAAGTATAAAAATATACATTCAAATAACATCTAGAATTTAAATAGTTTTTGTTATAAATTATAAAATATATAAATATTTTATAACTACGTAATTATATTTTTACTAAAATATATATATTTTTACTAAAAATATAATTAATATCTGAAGTAAGAAGAATTTTTAATTTTTTATGAATAAATTTCAAAAACAAAATCATATTATACGTTTTATACGTTATATACGTTTTATACGTTACGTATTATACGTGTAACGTATAAAACGTTTTATACGTGTATATTAACAACCCTGAAATAAACACATGTTTGAAAGACGAATTCTACGTAGATTGATCTTTCCCAAAATTGTGCAATTTTGTCTAAGTTCCTTTTTGTGTAAGCTCGAGTCAACTACCAAAGTTTCATCAAAACTGCTTGATCAGTACAAACTTTAGTGTTACATTTGAAGTAACATAAAAAAAACAATTTAACTAACCAGCGAACTTTAACAACCGTTAATTAAAAATAAAAATTATTAATTAATATAACGCCGATTTATGGCTTGTTTTAAATTTTCTTTCAAATTGTGATCGTAAATTTTACAAATTTTAAATAAACAGCTGCTCGAAAGACTTCTTACTATTTTGTCCAATTTTTAGCATAAACTAATCATTTGGTATGTATCAAACCGAACTTCTTCCCAAAAATTCGACAAAATCGCTATAAAATAAAAATTTTAAAAATTAAATTGCACTGGATTGATTTTATAAATGCCATCCAGAAACACATTTATCATGAACATTAAATTTTACGTTTGTTGTTGCTGTTTTTTTATTTTGTATGGATAGAAGAATGAGTTGACTCTTATCATTCGTTTTTATTTATATACGAATTCTGTTTAATAGTTTTGACTGTTTGATCATTGAATGGTGTATTTTATGAAAGATTTTTGTTTTGTTTTGATTGTGTCGTATGTTTCTTGAGAAAATGAGTAAAGTAGTAAAAAAGATTTTGATGTACATATTTTTAATAATAATTTATAATTTGAAACAAATTGAAAATTATTGAGTACGGAAGCACTCATTCAAATCAATATATAGAGGATTCGTGCCTGATATATATATATATATAATATATATATATATATATATATATATATATATATTTATATATATATATATATAATATATATATATATATATATATATATATATATATATATATATATATATATATATATATATATATATATATATATATATATATATTATATAAATATATATATATATATATATATATATATATATATATATATATATATATATATATATATATATATATATATATATATATATATATATAAATATATATGAGCAATTTCACGAAGATTCAACAACGTATTGACTTGACCCCTTTTTAATTTTGATTATTTTTTGTTTATAGATAGTCTTTCATAAATAAAAAATACAAGTTCTCTTAGAATTTTTTTTTCGACCAGGGGTCTTCACAGGGTGCCCCTCAATTTTTTGCTATTTTGTGATGTGAGTGCATTTTGACGAGCGATTGTAGAAAAACTACTGAATCGATTTTCATAAATGATATGTTGTTGAATAGGTATTGGAACAAAGATTTTTAAAGATGTACACTGCTAATTTTTTAAAATAATTTTTAACGGTGTAACATAAGAAAAAAACGGTGTAATTGAAAAAAAGATGGCATAGCCCCTTTTTTTTTTTAACTATTATTGAAGCTTATTTTATATCTAACCACTTGTGAAAGTTTGGGACACGCGTTATTTTATGTTTTAAAGATAAAATTCGTTGTGCATATGACTGTCGGGAATCAGTTTTTTTTGTTCTGAAGGAAAATTATAAAAAATGGCGTTATAAACTAGGAGATTTTTTTGTATGTTAAATATCAAATATTTTATTATTAGATGAACTTTTTAAAATATTATAAAAATTATATATGTAGTACAATAAATAAAATAAATACAATTGTTAAAAATGATTTACTTATTTTACAAACAGAAGTTTCTTTTGATAGGAAAACACTTCTGCAATTATTTTCTATGTATTAGATGGCATAAAAAAATGAAATGTTTATTTGTCACTTTAGTAATCACTTGTCACTCGACAGTCTCGACTGCAAACAAAAAAACCGTATAAATAACAAAATCTATTAGGAACTTTTGACTGGAGAAGTATTATGTTCGTATTATGTTATTATGGTCATAAAGTAAAAGATTGTATTTTAACACTAAATTACAAATATTTTATTATTAAATAAACTTTTTAAAGTATCATACAAATTATATATGTAGGTTAAAGAAAATAAATACAGTTATTAAAAATTATTTACTTATTTTACATTAAAAGTTTCTTTGAGTTGGAAAACATTTTTGCATTTATTGTCTTAGTATTTAATGGTACAAAAGAATGAATTTTTGAGTTCCACTTATAGTAATCGCATTTTTATATCGATTTTGAAATTTTTTTTTTGTTAATTGATATTCATTTTTATCGGCGTATCCAAAGTTCATGGTAGATCCCATTTTAAAGCCCATTCGGAAAGTTTTTTTGGTTGATTT